>VMKM01000026.1:600000-979621 GCA_008360985.2 Macquaria ambigua
ACTGTCCTGCTGCCATAAATACTCACTAGTGCACCAAACCTGCAGCTGAAAATTGTCCCCAACAAATGCACTATTTACTCCTCGTTGAGTAATGTTTGCTAAAAACTACAATGCCCAGCTGTTTTAGTGAACTATTTATCCTACTATTTATTATTTATGGGGAAGTTGGAAAGTACTGAGAAGCAGACAAACTCACTATTTATGGGACTATCTCATACAAGGTGAAAATAGTAGATTTCATTGGATTTTATGCCACATTGTATTGCTGTAAACGCTGTGTGCTGTATACAATGTCCTAAATTCTCAAAGGGCATCTTGTTCTGATCAATAATCAGACAGGTTTCACAATCTTTGCCTTTACAAAAGCCAAGATGAAAACCAAGATAGAGAAGGAGAGCTGGTAGGACGATGGAAAAGATACATGCAAATGGGTTACGTGGTATGAGGATCAGTCACTCCTCTCATCGTAATTGCACATGACATTTAATTGTGAGAGTGGCATGTTGTTTAATCAGATGTATCCTCGAGCATCTAATTAGTCTTCGCCAAGAAAGAAAATTCAAGAGCAAACAAGCTCCCATTTGTTTTGTGGTGTTTAAACACAGTTCATCCCTATGTATTTGATGTGGAGTAATCATTTACATGGCAGTTTACCCCACTTAATGTGACTAAATTGAGGTCGCCTTGTCTGCATTCCTATATGACACACAAGAAAGGTGTCTGCGTGCCGGTAGCGGTAAATGCCATCGCAAGAGCTTTTTATTGACATCTCAACCTTGCAAATAGAAAACTTTTGGCTGACTCCTGTCCACATTCATTACCAACCCCCTCGATATTTAACTCAGCCTCATAAAATGACACACTTGAGGTTAAAAAAAAGATTTTCAGTACTTGAGAAAGGCAATTAATGTCAAGTGTAAAATTGTCAACGTCGTTGAAGCCTGGAAAGTATGGCTAATATCCCTCATTAGTATGATAAAGGTTTTCACTCTCCTTCAATCTCCATCAGGGCTCACTTGCTCTTCAATGGTCATAATGTATGATCCAAGACTTTTTTCTCATTAACTATTCAAGTCAATCATGTGGTCTTTCCTGTAAATGTTCCGAGTAAATCTCTGAAAAAAAAAAAGTATATCGAGTTGTTGATGTTATATGGCTATGTGAACCTATTCTTGACTATATTACAACTGCCAGCTTGTTAGAAGGTTATGTGATGCTACATCCACCATATGCGACACAGAAAAGCCACAGCCCTTTTCAGTTCTCTAGCATTGTGATCATCTATGACTGGAGTCCCAATTCAGCCATGTCTTCCCTACATTAACATGCAGCTCAGTATAGAAAGTGCAGAGGCCCATACCTAATGAGTCATGTCCCCTGTCCTCCCCGTAGCAGGTTGATGTTCCCAATGAGCTGTGGCTCCATTCCCATTCCTTTCTCCCACTCTGAGGACCGCAGCCCCTCTCCTCCACTGACAGCCTTCATCCCCGCTGCTCACCTGGAGCCGCTCACATCAGCACCACCATAATGGAGTGTGAAGTGTGAAAACATTTAACTGAGAGGCAGGTTCATTTGAGCTGCATCATTTCCAACCCGTCCAAACAGGAGACGTGTGGCTTTCATTACATTTAATGTCCAAACAGACATGGGCAGCGTGCAGGTGCTGAGTGCCATTTGCGGTTTTCCATTTATGTTTTTCCCTCAGATAAATAAGAGCCAGGGGGCTCAACGACTGCAGGCATTGTGTATTCATTGCTTGGTTTGATAGGTCTGCAACATCCTGCCGTCAAATCGCCTGTAGTAAGTTTCCACACATTCATTGTTTCCTCACCTTATCAACAATGACCTCTTGAACCTCAGGGTGTTTATTTATCTACCCTGCAGCTCCACTGCATGATGACTTGTGCTATTTCTTAATTCTTGTGATGGTGTGTGATCAGAGCCTGATGCTGCAGTGTAGCATTACAGTACTTGGCTGGTGATTGTTTACCTTCCTGTATCCTTCTCCTCTGGGAAAACCATTATTGTACATTGCTGACCGCAGGGACATTTTCACTGAGCGTAGCAACCTGGTGTCCTACTTGCTCTTTAACAAACAGCATGATCAGCGTTGTCATAGGGACTTCACATGAGCCCTTTGATTATGGAATCCCCAAACTCTATGGTCAGCACGCTTGTCATTTTCACCCCTTTTGATGATGTCACAAGGTGGGTTCCCCTCTTCTCCCCCCTCTTCTGTCATGGTGGCCAAGTTCCATCGCTGCACTTAAGAGAGCCCTTCTGTCTAATCACTGCTGCCCTGCAGAGTCTCTTCTCCGCCCCCAATCCCATCCGTATGTCCTGCTCCTAAATTACCCTGGCTAAGCACCCTCTCCCACTCCACTCAGGGCCATTACGCCACCTGCCCCTCCCTGTTTGACTGCCAGAGTTTCAATACTGTGTATGCTGTGAGGGTTGCCTGACAAGCCAGGGGTCAGACAGCCAGCACCTCCTCTTCCTCAAATTACAGCTCCCTGCCAACTCAGGCCTCATCACAGGCCCGGCAGTGTAGCATCAGCAGCACACTGAGGCTCTTAGAAGGGGAAGGCTTTCTTTCACTGGTCTCCTAATATCACATGTTTTTATGGTTGCTAAGCCCTGGCAGATGTGGTGAAACAAAGAAAACATCAAACAGCATATGTAGAAATAGCACACAAGCAAAGGCAAAAAAAACAGTAGCTTGGAAGAGCAGCCAAAATGTACAGAGAGATGGAAGTCAGACAAGCATGAGGTAGAGGCTGCTGTTTTTAATCAGGTACTGATGCACTTCCCTCTGATGTGTCTTTTTATTGTTGCACTGCCCATGGCACCCTAAATCTAGTGGCCATTCCAAGTCAGCCTGTCAGCCATGGTACAGACCAGCCTGATGGTTTATAACTGCTTTAATATTTCAGTCCCTCATGGAGAGATACTGGCCCTCCCTTCTGGCCTTCCAAGCAATGGGTGAGGGATTAGAGTTGGTGGGATCCTAGGCCCTAAGCAAGCCTCTCTTTTATGCCTGCTTTCCTGCAAGCTGTTCCTGGACTTTTGCAAAGCCCACTGTTTTTCCTCTCGCTGTGCTAATTTATCTAAAAACATAGCACCCTGACAGCCAGAACCCCAAGCTGCCTTTATGGGTTAGGAGGGTGATTCTTATCCAAAGCCACTTGGCCCATCCATCTGTTTGGCCCCGGAACCCAGGCATCTGCTCACTGCTATTGTTAGGCTTTGTCAGATGACAGGCCAAGACCCTCGTGGGGAACCTTGGTCAACTCTCATGCACAGTTATGTGTGTATGCACACGTACACGGGTGCACATGTGTTTGTGACTGCCTTCAAGGGCCAGAGAGAGAGGCCAAGGGCTGGCTCGGGCCACTGTCTTTGTTATGGTGGCCGGCGGTAGAAGCAGCAGTGGCCAGAAAACATGCTGGGAGCCCTTGTGCCATCCCAACAGACCTGCCTGGGTGACCTCCAGCCACAGTAACAACTCTTTCCTAGGGTAGTGGTTTACGGAGTCGCTGTCAGACTACAGAAGATTTCAGAGGTGCAGGTCATTGTTTTGTTCCACTTTTACCCTCAGATGGACCTTCAGAATACATAAACATGAAACCTATTTACATGCACAACACAGTGGAGTGGAAATGCATTCACTGTTTGTTTCATACTGTTGTTAGCCAAAGACAAACACAACGTATATATACACAAACAGACAAAAAGAGCATACACAGCATTAGCACAACCTTTTAACAAACATAAAATGGGTTGTTGTCTTTGTTGAAATATGGATGGATTAAAATCTTTTGCAAGCATTTAAAATGGATTAAATGAATACATTTTCATTCTCACTTAATGTGGGATAAACGATTTCATGTCAAAATACAGAGAAGAATTCCAAACTCTGCGTAAAGGTTACGTTCCTTCCAAGATGTGATGCTGGAGAAACCAGGCAGATCAAATCTGAAAAACCATGGACATCTTAATATATTCTACACTCTATCCACTTACAGTAACCTCGAGTTTCACTTTGATCCAACACGATTGCCAAATTAGACCTTCGGTCTGTCCCCACAGGTCTAAGTTCCCAGCAGGACTGCTGTTCCAGGTCAAAGATCTCTTCTGCACCACTTGCCATTCAGTTCCTCTTCCCCGCATTAACTTTTTATCAGGTAATTAAACCCAGTCTTCTTCCCTGATGCACATTTTTGACTGAATGATGAGAGGAGTTGAGGGAGAGAAAAACCTTTCTACACACTATGTGGTATTAGACCTTCACTTCACCACCTCCATGTGCATTTTGTTTTGCTTATTCCTGTATTCTTCTGCTCTGCCTTTTCCACATTTAACTTTTCATACATTTTGCAGTTTTGAATAATTAAGAATGTTGATTCCCAAATCATGAAAGATTAATGTGTGAATAATGCATAATTAAGTACTTTAATTCTAGGCTTTCTGACGCATTCCTCGTTTAATTATCATTTTAAGGGAGGGGTGGAATATAATGGGAGGAGACAGACACATTTCATCTGAGCAATGTGATGATCTAAAAAGTACAGCACTCATGAGAAGAAAATGTGAGGATTATCTTATGAGTAATGTGTGACTGTGTGAGGTCTGCACAGCATGTCACTGTATGGAGATATCTTATTGTTAAAGTACAAATGCAGGCTACATTATGTAACTAAAGTTGGTCTTTTCTTACAGAAATTAACTAACGGACAAAGACTTTGAGCGATTTTTTTTCTTTCAGAAAAGCCTTGGAGCCAAACACCAAGTTCCAGCAGCTAATTTAGCTCATGTTTTCAATGATGAATGGAAGCCATTATGCAATGAATTATAGGAGTCAAGAGGATTTATTACACGCAGCACGGTAAAACTTCAATAATGCATCCAGCACTTGCTATACACAAACACTGGCAAACAACTTCCTTTATAAGTGGCTGCATTCTTTATGTTCTATATATTCTTTACTGAGGCCCCCACAGTCTCAACAAATTATTCATTATTCTTATTAAGAGTGATTAAATGTTCTTATGTCTGCTATCCATAATACCTGACCCTGTGACCTCAAATATGTGAGAAAAATCATAGTTTGCCTGAATATTCAGGGTTTAAGGTTTGCTAATAAAGATGATTAAATGTCTTATATTGATTAAATGTAATACAAATGATACATAGGAATAACAGAAATCAGGGTCATTGTGTTTGTATAAAATTAAGCCTCCATATCAAGTGAGTCTAATACACGTTTACTTACTCTATAATCAGGGTTATGTTTGCATTTAAAATGTACATTATGTGGTCACAATTTAGGTAAGTTAATAAAACAAGCGCTGCCACACACTGAGGCTGGAAAACGCTGTTAAATATGAACGTATTCTATATGTAGAATATAGAGTATAGGACGGTATATCCACAATTAAATGTATCAAGTCAAATAAAGGAAGCAGACTTCTTAAAGTCGGCTAAAAATGGACTATATTATATTTTGATTTGTCAAATTTCTGCTTTATTATAGGTATTAAAGAAACCAGCTTCGGTTGTGTATTGTAGTCAGTTCAACCTGGGTGCTAAAGCTAATCTGAAACACACTTCTGAGACATTGTCACCACTCAGCATTAGCAGCTAGGCTAGTGAATGTGAGCAGGTGTCCCAGTCTACATCCTGACTCAAGACACTGCCCCCTCCGTGGGAGCAGTTGTGCTCTATGACAATATTCTTCTCAAATATGCATGTCAATACAAAAACTGCTACAAAAACCTATGATAGAAATATGTTTTAATATGAAATGTATGAATATAAGAAATATGTGGTGTTTGACTGAAGTGATTCTTTAGTGAAATGGGTTTCAATGTTTTCTTTTGGGTTGTCATAGTCATATGAAGCCAAGCCGAATAGGAACTGATTTAGACCAGAGATTGCATGTGAACCCCAAAGTGTCAAGTTTGTCAGGAAGAGAGCTAGAATGGTTTCTACTACTCCGTTATACAGGCAAATGGTTTAACTTAGCATTTGATAAATTAGAATTTGAACAGTATATATTGCATGTGTTTCAGCATGTGTGAGTGGGAAGTAAGTAAGAAAAATAAAGTGAGTAAGAAAGAGAGTTAAGACAATAAGGACACCATCAGTGAGCGAATTTCAGTGTCTGTGTGTGCGTGTATGTGTGGGTCTGTGTTCAGGTGGTATCAAACATAGCATCTTCTGTCCTGGGAGGAGCCATGGAGACACAGGCATGCTGCTATACTGTGGCTGCTGGTTAACTTCTCAGCCTCCTCCACACATTAATTAGTACCCAGAGGAAAAAGGGAGGGGGAACTGGTGAGAGGGATGACTGGGGGGTTACAACGAGGATCCCCTAATGACAGGTACAGCATAGTACATACTCTGGAGGACACACACCACTGAAACATAGATGAAGTTCTTGCTCTAAAATAGTATGCTAACGTTACCGATACTGCTCTGAGATTATCCGGCAGGTATTTTTTAATATTCACAAATATTCAGTTTCTCACAGGCGTACAGTAAACACGTTTGTTTTTCAGAGTTATGCCGTCAACATGTAGCAAAATAATAACAATAACAAAGGTATTAAAAATATGAATAATAATAATCTTCACAGGTCTACTCATAATAATTAATCAATGACCAATCAGAAAGTTTATCCCATTCTAAGGTTTAAATAATTGAGCTTCAGTTCTCAGATTATTTCACTCAGTACTCGTGTGTCAAAGGATTGATTTCAAGATATTATTACTTTTACTTACTTAAATGTATCACTTACTAATACTACTTTAGTTATTTAATGACTTCAGTACTTAATGTTTTAGGGCCAAAATACTGTACATCTGCTCTGCCTCTCATTGGAGCTGGACTGAATCTTCTGAGTGTTAAAACAAAGCTTGGTGAAGCAGCTTTTAGTTTCAGTGCACAAGATATCTGGAACAAACGTCCTTAAGATCAGACGTCTGTTCTCTTAAATCAAAGCCAAAACGCTTCTAGTTGTCACTACCTTTTATTAAATTTATTTCTGCAATGTAACTGCACTGAAATGGCACTATAGTTTTATTCCTAACTGCTACAGGAGAGCTGCTCAGTGGACAGTGATATGAGACTGTGGTTGTACCAGGCAGCCCCAGGTGTAAATGTCTGTGTAGGTGTGACTGTGCGAGAGCTTTCTTTCATGGTCAGGCAAACCATGAATAACCCAGGAGTTATTCATAATCACAAACACTGACTGAACGAAAATAACAATGAGCCTGAGAACTCTTCTTCACTGCTCTGTAACTGTACAGGATTGACTTTCTTAAGTAATAATAATAATAAATAAATAATAAAAAATAATAATATTTGTATTGTTATTATCTGTTACTGTATTTTACTGAACTGTTCACCTGCTAATACTGTCACTTCATCCACAATAACAAAGACCTGAATCTCATGTCCCAAACACTTAAAACTATTCTGCAAAATTTCTATTTCCCAGTTTAAATATAAATCACAATTTGCAAAACTTCTACACACAGTCCAGTGTTTATAACTAAAATGTCCTACAGCAAAACTCACCAGTGTTTATAATACGGTAATTTTAACAAGGTTACTGTACTTAAACTGAAAGTGAAGAACTGAAGACAAAGGTATTGATTTTGTGTTTCACACTGAATACATCAGTGTACAATTCTTTCTTAAAAAGACATACTGTTTATGTGATATGTATCATTTTAGTACAAAATCAAAGTTTTCATGATTTTCTTTGCAAAAAGTTTGTTGTGCTTTTTTGTTCTGTTGGTGAGGTAGAAGGATGTGTAACTCCAGAAAATTACGACATAAAATGCCAGCTGTAACAAGTTTATATGCATGTATTCATCAGATGCTTCACAACAGCTTTGATCATGAGTCAAACAGAGATGATGCTCAAAATAATCCACATTTTGGTGCCAATCTTGAAGACCTCAAAAGTGTATAATTCAAACACCAACATAATCTGAGGGACATTGTTGTATGGAAAAGCCCTTCACTTCACATGCCAAAACATTAGATAAATGTTTTGCCTCCCCTAAGTATGGAGAAAATTTTATTTCAAAAAGGGAGAGAGACATGTATGCTTGTGTTTATGTGTGTATGGGGGGTAATACAGTAATGAGCTAATAACAAACTGTCACACTTGCGTCAAAATGAAGATTGCTCCTGTTAAACTGATAATCAGAGAGAACATCCTGACACAGATAACTCTCAATGGGCCAATGTTGTTTAATATCAGAAAGCTTACAAATGCTGAATTAGAGCCATTAAAGACTATAGGAATCCAGATAAGGCTTAGATGAAATGCTGGAGTTGAGATCATCAGTCGCCCAAAGGCAACATTTCTTTTTCAAAGAATAATTAAGCCTTACATTATTAGGACCAAGTGTGTATCCCCAGTAATTATCACCCCTCAGTGTTACACTCAGCAAGGCTGCATGAAAGCATCTTGCCTAATGCGCTCGTGTTTTAATATTCTGCTGCATTTTAAAAGACACCCAAATGGCGAGATGAACATAATCCTGTCATGCAAAATTGACACCCTCGTATGCCATCTGTTTAAATACAGTAAATCTGGTTTAACATAACCGGCTCATAATGAAAAGATAGTAATCCTGTAAATTGGGGCAATGAGAGAGACCAATATCTTTAAATGAAAACACCAGCTCAGCCTCCGTGCTCCAAATTTCCATCTTGGCAGATAGAGTGCAAGTGTAGCCTAATGATGCTTAGGATAATTTCCCATTTGTTTGATGTGTTTCACGGATTCAGGTACAGTTTCCAAGTGGTTCACTCAACATGTAACTGAATAGTGGCGAATAAGAGCGGTGGCAATGAAGCGCATTATTAGCTACCTGCTGCCAATGAGTAACTATAAGCACCAGAGATGGAGGTGAAGGGAGAGGATGTGGGGGGGTTGGGGGGTTTTGCAATTTATTATCCTCTGGCAATTAGCCAGGAAATGCTACAGGCTCTTTGATTGTGGGATGTTTAAAAATGGAAGAGATAAGAGAGAGCCACAAACGTAGCAGCCCTTCCTCATGGTAGACACTGGCTGCAGGCGCAAGAGATAGCAGAAGCTCTGATAGTCTCCTAGTCAGACGGAAAGGCCCAGATAGGCAGCGCTGAACTGATCCACTGGTGATAACTCCTGTCAATCAGGCCTTGGGCTTGATTAATACATGCAGCTCATGGGAAAATTAGGCCAAATGGGAGGTTTGATGTGAAGGGTTACAGAGAATTGAGTTATGGAGGAGTAGAGGAGATGTAGTAAGGCTGTGTCTCAGCTAATGACAAAGAGTGAAAGAGAAACATGCCAGTTAGGTCACCTCGTCGAGGGAGCTGAAAGCTCGTCATGGGTGAGGCATTTTGACCAGCTTGCCCCGATCATGTCAGCTTGGGTCAAGGTCACAGTGAATATGTCACTGTCTTATGGTTTCAATCAAATTTTTGATGAGGGAATTGGTACTGTCTATATCCCCTGCCCTTCACTGTCATGTTTGAAGTCCATCTTTTTGGATCCTGGCCGCAGGGACATCTGCACTTTACTGCACTGAGAACTGATAAGAACGAGAAACATTATTAAAAACAGCCTATAATCTAAAATAGGTCAATTTTTAATGCACTATTAAGGCGCACACTCATTTACGAACCTTTTATAGTAAAGTGATAACTAGCTTACTATGTTTCTAAATGGCCGACTGGAAAACATGTTGAATATAGACCCTATTTCCACCTGGTATTAACATGTGGTCTGTGCCTAAAATGTGGTCTGTGTCGGGGGTACTTTATCTCGATAATGACATCAGATCATGGGTCTTTACGTGGGTCTTGGTATTAATAAGTGTTCTCGTTTTCGCAGTTCTGCCTGCATCATGATTAGATCTCTATATGCACATTAGGTAGACAGAGCTGGTGGATTTGGTGGTACTAGATCAAGGGCAGTGAAACTATACTGCATTAAACAACACATTTCCTCCTGGTTCCTTGGACGGCCTCCATCCAATTTAAACAACTTAAAGTTAACTTCAAATAAGATACTAGTTACTACCAGTAGCTTTTTGTCAGAAGTGTGGAGCTAAGTGACCTTATAACTTGTTGGGCAGATTTTTTTATCTTGAGGACGTGATCAAAATGTACAGATTGCATTTACATCTGGCTAATTTCAAATCAGAGCCTGACCTCCTCCAGCTGTGGTTGGGCCAATCCGATCGCATTCTGATTGTAATGCGTCCTGCATGTATTTATATCTGCATTAACGTGTTTTTCTTATTCAGACACGATGTCCAGATACAGATGGTATGTTTATACCAGGTTTGAATGGGGTAAAGAAGAAGAACATGCATATGGAGGACCATAAAGTTAACTATTACCGTTGATGCTACGTTGAACAGATGTGTATATCATTAGTTCTATCATAGCTGGTTCCATCCACATTCTCCACATCCCCAACAAGCTTAACAAGCCCCAAGCACTTCTATTTACTGTATCTGCTTTGCAGTTAGTTATAGTGGATTGGGAATGTGTTAGTATGTACTGCATTAGTTAGATGCCAAGAAAATAGGAATATCTCTGAGTTCTGCACAAGAATTAAAAGATGTTGACACATCTAAGAGCAGAGCCTTGTTCACCCACACAATCTGCAGTGAGGATATGAGTCAAGCAAACTTTCCAAGTTATGAAATTGACATTTGATAATAACGAAACAAAACTGTAGACATTCCTCAGGAGCCCCTTGACATCAGAACCAAAACAGAAACGGCTGTTAAGCAGTGTATTGATTATTTTCATGCTTATCCCACCATGTTTTACCAGGTGTATTCAATTCACAACTGTCCTTGAAGCCTTGTATTTCAAGTCAGAACACACTGAGACAAATCTCTCCTACATCCCATCCCTTCTTTACAGTGTTAACCCTAATGACCCTTCTCAGAGACAAGAGAGAAAAAACTAATTCTGTGTAACTTTTTAATGTCTGCTGCTGATTAAGATAAAGCCAGCCTGTCTCGTCTCCTAGTGATTCTCCTTCCCACTCCCCTCTGGAGCCAATTTTGTTTGGTTGGGAACAGTGGTAGATAAAGCTGAGAGCTGGCGAGTTCTCTAATCTGAGGCGCAGTGTTGGAGCAGTTGGGGTGACGTGGGGGAGTAGTGTGCTCTCAGAGCATGGACAGATAAAAAAAAAGGCTATGATTGGGATCAGGAGTTTGATGTTGGGTGTAAGATAACAAAGACAGCACGTCATCCCAATGGGACAAGGTTGAGGATAAAACCGCCCCATCTGCCTCTTGTCTGGTTTTATTGAGTCGGGGGCTTAAGCTTTCAAAAGTATTGTGAGGGAAATGTGAATTTGCAACAAAAGGTGATTTTTTTCTCTTCTCCAAAATGTCCTATTCAGATAGTATGTTATTTCCTTGAGAAAGATATACATGCACAATGTACTGACATTTTATGTAATGTCACATATTTTGAAGATGAGTAGCTGTGAACTTTTCAGGTGTTCAATTACTGTTGTCACTTGGGGACTTTTATGTCCTTGTGCTCAGAAGAAGTGTATGTGGTGATAAAGCGGTATGCCACTCAGGCCTCTAATTAATTGAAACTAGGTGCAACAACAACCACAGAATTCTGGTGACGAGAGGTGCCAACCCTAGCAGGCAGAGGCACAATTTCCTGATGCAACCAGTACCAACTTTGCTGCTCCAGCCACCCCTGCACAAGCAGGATCCTTTGGCTCCACAATATGACCAAACAAGTACGAATGCAAACAAACAGCGTTTGCCCAACATGTTTAACAACAAACAAATGGATTTGTGTCCAACATAAATGGCATACTGCATGTGTTTGTGCTATTATGCAACTGTACATTTAAAAGGGGTTTCAAATGTGTTAAGGAGGCATTTAACCAAAGGCTCATTTGCTCAGCAAGGCTTTATCAAACACCTGACAAAAAGTAACTTATTTACTTACATGAAAAGTGTTTACAAGGACACAATTAAGGACTAGAAAGAATAAAAGAAAACACAAAAAAGACAAACATTCTTATTGTTAGTATCCATTATCCAAAGTTATATAATCATGGGGTCAAGAGAATAATACTGGATTATTTACAAGGGGTAAACCTACAGAGTAGCTATGGTTGCTGTGTACCAGGAAGTCCAGTTTAAAAAAAAAAGCTCTTCCCCCGAGGCTCACTGAAGTAACCCATTACAGCACATACGATAAAATATTCATATGTGATCATGATGGCCTATTTACACTAGCACCACACCTTGTGCATTCTAGCCACTGTACAGTACAGCTAAGTGGATAGAGAACAGTTGGGCCTCATCTACCACAATAAGCCACTCTGTTACCATCTGCTTGGAAATCTGTAGTTAGTTTAAGCCACAGTAGATGCACAGTTACAGTACTAGTATGATGAATATGTATTGTGCTCTTGCATCTGCTTGACAACCAACATGTGCAGAGCTTAAAAACTAAAAGGTGAGAGGCTAAGATATTCATTAATTATTCTTTTAAGAAAAAGAAAGGCCATGCTTACATTGATGAAAGTGAATTTTAATATTCACATTCATATTATAGATCATTACAATATAGTCAAAATAAATAAGAGGGCTCATAAGTAGCTTATAAACATATTAGAATAAATCATTACATTGTTGGAAATGAAGCACTATTATGAATCTAGGGTGGAAGTAGGTTGTTTTTCCATAATATCCCCATCAATAGATTCACCTGTGGTCGCAAACTGTCAACTCACATCTGCTCATTCATCTGTCAAAGTCTATCCTCTCAGCTGTTACTGTTACAGCCACCGAGCACAGATTTGGGGCATGTGTGGGCATGGCTGAAATTATCTTCATTAATTGGAACAGTGCTCCCATATATGATAATGGCGTCTTCTTAATCACAAACGCATGTTGACTGCAAAAAGATTTTGACCGTATCTGCAAACTGAATAACTGCATCTCTGAAACTGTCCAACTAGCGTGTGCTGGAAACATTTCAAGCAATATTAGCAACAAAAGTGAGACCATTAGAGCTTCTGTGGCGAACAATCACAGTCAGCAGCTACTTGAGTAACACAGAGATTGAACCTCCTTGTCAAATTGCAGCTCTGCAGTTTTACTTCTCAGCTCTTTGCAGTGTTAACACCTCTCCTGAGCTCCCATTTATAAGCAGTGACACTTTCCACCAGCTTTTCAAAGCTCCTTGGAGACCCTTATTTGCTATGCAAGTATAGCAGAGCAGCAAGTTCAGCCTCCAATGATTCTGCACGATATGAAGTGAGGTGCCCTCCTTTCTTTTGTATGAGCAAGTGTTATTCAAACTAAGACTAGCTTGTCAGGGACCTAAAATAAGATGACAATAAGAATGTTGACAGACTGGATAACAAATGGCTATTTATAGACGAGACGAGAAAGTTATTCAGACCATCAACAACAGAACAGAGAAACACAAACACTTTAATCTCTACCAAAGGGTCCAGTTATGTTCCTCAGACAGCGGACAAACATTTATTCCATTGCGCAAATGTAAGAGTTTGTCCAAACAGCACCTTATAGCACATTAAAATCTTCTACCTCTATTCAGCATTGAAGCTACAGCAAGGGATAAGAGCTTCTCAAGGAGCCAGACAGCCATTCTTCTTCTAAATTTGCATATCCTACTGAGACACGCTTGGCTTCAGATTCAAAAGGACAGAAAAAGAAACAAACACATACAAAAGCAAAGCTCATTCACCAAGCTTTTGTATTTGAATAATCTCTGTCTCAAATACTTTGCTATGCCAAAGCAAGTAGGCATCCGTATAGAAATATTTAATGGCTGGTATGGTTGATATTGTGAATGAATGGAGAGATTAAGACATGACCATTTTAGTAACATACTCGAGGACTGCAGCATCTTGGCTGTTTCCGTTCTAATTGAAAAAAAATATTGAGCCAAGAGGTATTTTTGCTGACTGATTCATTCCTGGGCTCTAATGCTCTTAAAAAGAGCTTGCAGAGTTGCATGTTGTTGCTATCATGGCAGTGATGCACTGGTGCTGATCCCTAAATAAGATTTTCATCCCCTGCTCCATGGATTAGGGTGGTGAAAAGACTCAGCTGTAACATATTATCTTCACCACATGTGAAAAAAAATGGGGAGGAAGTCATGGCTTTGAGACTGTGATATGTCTGTTACAGTCTTACACTGCTCTTCGCACAGTCTCTCAAATTTCAAGGTCTGTTGTAACAAATGAAACCATCGGGGGAAAAGAGTCAAGAGCAATGACACACAGGACTTACTTACTTCAGTCAAGTTTTGAGACTAAGCTTGCTGCCGTGGTCTCTGCTTTCTCACACTGTCAACTGGAGCTGACAGAACAAAACAGTATAGTGGCACCTGATATCCCACCATACACTGTTCCCTAGCTCCTTCTAATAATAGTATGCAGTGGAGATGGCCACCTGACTGTATTCTGCACTGTCATCTGCATTTTCTGCACTTTGGAACAAAATCAGCTAATATCTCACATAAAAAATCCATCATCTTTACATTTTTATAATATCTTTATTTCCTCGTATTTACCATGCTTGCTTGCACCAATGAAGACATGCCAACACACTAAAGCCCCTTTTAGACACACACCTCCTTACGTAATGTGATGCCAATTTTGCATCTCGTGTCTAAATAACTGTCCAAGTCATTTTTTACGAACTGTAAAAGTCACAACGGCAATCTTAAGTCTGAATAAGTCTGAAATGAATGCAGTCATATTAATGTAAAGGTGACCTCATTTAGAGTACTGTAATAAATGTTATATTTCATGTTTTCTCGTGTCAGATTAGTCTTTTCCTTTCACGCTGCGGGGCAAAAGAGTTCAAGAAACAAGACAAAACCCCCACAACAATAATCAGACCAGCACTTCTTCCCTATATATTGATTACTACTGTTGTGAAAACCCAACAAAATGCTTTTTTTTTTTAGCATATAGGTATTTAACATGCACTGTTGGACATTATAAAATAAGGAGCAGAATCTAAAAAATGATTTAAATTATTGCGCTCCAAATGCATGCAAACAGCACTCTCCTGTCATGTCTGGATAAAGCTCTAAAAAAACAATTACATAAACGTCACCTATGTCTTAATGACCAAAAGCCCATTATTTTAACACTTGAAACCAGCAATGTTACATATGCCATGTCTGAAAAGGGCTTTAAGCATGAGCACCAAGTCAAGTGTGGGACTGTGCTATTCATTCTCACACTTACTTGGGCATTACATGCGGGTAATGGTGAGGTGGTTCATTAGGCTTAGCTGGTGGTGTAGCAGTAACGTTTCTTCAGCTGACTGGTCTGGGTAGAGGGCTCTGATGGCTTCACACACTGCACAGCTGGAGGCGAGTGGTCAGGCGAGGGAACTTTCAACAGTCCTGTGCTGTCGGTTGCACGACCTGTCATCTGAGCAGAAACGACGCAAGTCGCACCTCTACACTTCCTCAAGTGTGCTAAACTGCAGTTATATGGATATTGCAGTGCTGCTCAGTCACAGAGGTGAGGTCAATAGTATGAACAAAGAATTTGCAATGGAATTAGTGGTGGATACTTCATGGTAGAATTAATGTACTGGGGTCCATCATTCATTTACAGGAAGAAAGAGCAGACGAAATTGGCATCATGGTGGTTTTATAGTCTTTACACTTCAGCACAAACTGTTTTTCCACACAGAAAGAGGGGCATGCAGTGGCCAGCCACAAAGTTAAGATTTCCACACTGATATTTATGAACTAAGAAATTTACTCCAAAGAATGTCACTGGGATCTCTATTTCTAGCTCACTCGAGTCTCTGGACCTGCCCTGCCTTTCTCCTCAAATTAGCTTTTCACCTTTAATTATCCAGTGTCTGGCGTGGCACAGAGTCGAGACAATGTCGCACACACCCATTAACACAAAAATCCTGTTTGGAGAAAACAAATGCCTTCTGCTTCCCTTTTTGAAGTTCGTTTAACAATGTCCTCGAGCCACCATTTTCCAATGTGTGAGGAAGTGCCGGCAAACAAGACATCCATCAAACTGACAGACAAAACAAATTACAAGGCAAACAGAACCTTAATGTGTCACCAGAGCTAATGGTGTCAAGGCTGGTTGGCAGTAGACCCAGACACTCGCATGCTGCTGCTGTCACACTCATATGGCCTTGCTCTTCAACTCACAAAACGCCCAACTGAAGAGGAGAGAGGCATGACTTCTGGATAACACTCAGGTATTAACACCCTACACACTATTAACAATGCATCAAACCTAGATTCCTAAAAGTCCATTAAACCGTGGCGAGCCAGAACAAGAGGCGATCATGCAGGTATGATCTATCTGTACTGTGGTTTGTGCTCGCAAGTGAGATTATTCTTTAAATGAATGATGCAGTCTCCCTAGAGCCAATAAAAGTGTAATTACATGCCTTGGGCCTTGGTGACAAAGCCTGTGCTGGTGACAGCTATCTGGGAATGAGGAAGAAAGGATTACCTTCACTTTTCATCTAGCTTTGGCATGATCATCTCTCCACAGGGGTCACCTTGGACGAAATGCCACAATTTTACCAGTAATTAAACTCTTAATCCAGCCTCAGCGTGCAGACTTCCATGTCATCTTTCAAAGCATCCATGGTCTTATATCACTTCATGCTGCCATTGCATCATAGCCACCCATTACAATGGAAAGCAAAGGTGAGAAACCTCTGCTGGAACCGTTACGACACAGAAGAAACCACAGATTGAAGTTCACAGTGATTCAACATTTTCTCATTTCATACATTTTATAGGCTTAAGCAGAAAATGATCTTTGGCAGGTAAGGCAATATCCTGAGAATTACTTTGTTTTACGCTCATTGCCTTTGGGTTAATATTCTACAAGTTATTTTGGTCTCTGCAGGAAATCGTGCTCTCGAACCTTTGCAGGGCATCAGCTGGAAGATTGCAGAGACCACTTGTTAATATTCGTCTTGCTGTATTTGCAAAGCAGAGCCATTGCACATTCAGAGATAGGGAGATATTTTTCATGGCAGGCAAACTGAACATGATAAATTGGACAATAAGCACTCTAATCCTGCAACACAAAAGTGCACAGAGGCATAATGCTGCACTAAATATGACTTTACAACGACAACCTGCAAAGCGACACTGCCAGTCACAGGAGCATAGCGCTCACAAAGAATATCATGGTCACACTCACACGCAGGTGCTTATTATACAATCACTTGTTTTTATAATTGAAACTTATATGGCGTAACAGCTGAGTATAAGCCCAAATTGTTGGATTTCTTACTGTGACGAACATAATGAAGAACTTTCTTTCACCCAACCTGCCATTAGCCATTACGCTTGTTTTCATTTATTCTCATATAGACAACAAACAATATTACAAAACATTAATATAATGAGTATTTTGAGAGTTCTTGTTTTAATTTTTGTGTTGTGAAAATGCAAGCAAACACTGTAATAAGTTAATATAACTGTGGGTCCAGATTCAGATGTTTGCAGTGTCATTGGAGTTCCAATCAAAAGGCAGGAAGCACAAAATCCATCCAGAACACATCTACAGTAGTGCCGATTCAAAATACTGAAAAAACAAACAACTCTTATCACAACAACCGAATTACACTGCCATAACTTGCGTCAATGCAGTTAGAAGCCCTCATACAAGCACTACTATTAAATAGTGAAAAATGTTGGGCGCTTACAAGTTTGCAAGAGTTTGAACAGCCTACATCTCTCATCTCTGCCCACTCCCGCCTTTCTCCCAGCCCTGTCTGTATTTGTAAAGATGTTGTACAATGTGGTTTTTCTAGCTTATGTATGTAAGAATTGTAGCTTGTTTTAAGATATTTCACCCAATTCCCAGCTAAACTATAGATGTACAGTATGGTGGAAGCAATCTTTGCATAGCACATACAGTATTTGGCCCTGTCAAATGCAAGAACGACAGTCTTTGGATTTTTAATGATACTTAATCCCACAACCTGACATGATTCTCATTTCAAATAAACTGTATTAAATAATTTTAGGGATAATGTCTAAACAAACTATTTCAAGTCTGAATATTGACCTCAAGACACACACTCAGCCTTCTGCAAATTTTCTGACCCAAGATTAAGATTATGGTTTCACAAGTGTTTTAAATGTTTTCAACAAAGTGCCGGCTACGAGACATTCGGTGCATCAAATGTATCAAGTCTGACTTGAAACAACAGCTCACAACTTGGAGGCTGGAAGTTTCTGCTTCACGTGTACGCTCTTTCAGCATGAGGGAGGCATACTTGAGAAAACGGAATATTGGGCTGCTGGAGTTCACTGCTGGTGGTAACTCAATAATGGCAACTCGCTGATAATATGGTCATATTTAAACATGACCGATAACGCAGCTGTGATTTTAATCAATCAATCTTAGTAATGAGAACAGGAAGTTAATCCATTGTTATGCATTATTCGTCAGTAAATTAAGGTCTTTGGGGTTAATTAACTAGTGGGCTAAGGACAATGTTAATAATGCAGCACTAATATAGGGCAGGTAATAACACACTTGAGAATGTCCTTCTCAACTCCAGCTTTCAGTTCTTCTCCAAGTAGAATAGCAGATATATCCTGACAGTTCTGTCTCCTTCACTATAACAGACATCAACACTGCTTTAGGTTGATCTGCATTAGAGTGTACAATGGCGCTCCTTGTTTCTTTGCATTAACAGAAAACGTTATAGACCCCCTTATAACAGAAACTACCTCCTCCATCCTGATATAAGCAGCAATAGCTATTTACAATTCATTGAAATGTAACGAATGACAGCCCCCTCCGATTATTAGACTCAAGCTTAATCACCCAAATACCACTGGCCGATTCATTTCCTCGTCATTTTCTGGGTGGAAAAATGATTTTTCTTTGAAATGAGCAAAAGGATGACAAGATAATTAGTCATCAGGACAATTACTTTCAGTACGATATTTCACCAAACCCACATTTTTTCCTTAAACTTAACCAAATGTTTTAGTCACCTAAACCTAAAAACACGTGGGACACAGGACAGAAGCCCCAGTCTCCAGTGTCAAAGTCATGTACATTGTATGCCTGACCATCAACCCTGACCTCCCTCCAATGACGTTACCAACAAATACAGACCACGCACAATTACGTTATGTTAAGTTAAATAAGGAGTTCAGTTTAGTTCCATAATTGGCACTAGAACCCACCAAAGACACATTTTTAAAAATAACTGAACAGCATCTGCCATTTTGGTGACATCTTTGTGAGGGCAAGAGAAGGGATCTGGATAAGCCGCATGCTAATGCAAAATGTAAAGAGGGCCTTTGTAGACACCTTAATCTGGCAGTGAAAATCCCTTGCTTCATATAAATACTGCACTGACATGTTTCCCACAAAGCCAGAGCTTCTTGCTGCATCTCCTGGGGTCCAAAATGACATTCAGCATCTGGTTGGACATACTTTCTACAACACGGAGAGAGGCAAAATGTAGCCTCCTTTCCTTTTCATGGACCCACATCTGACCTAGCAGACTGCCTACAGCTACTTTAAAGAACCATGCTGGTGCATTTCTGCCATTTTGCTATCACTGGAGGCTATTCATGTGTTTAACAAACTTTGTGTGCATATGTGTACACAGTGTATGCTTTGAGGATCACATTCCATATCCTACTCTTTTCATGTTGAGTATCTGCCAATACAATATGAATTAACATTTTTGTTTCTTCTTAAAAATACAGCTGTGCAGTGCACACTTAGCCCTCAGTACTCCTACATTGGAATTACCGAAGCCATTTATATATGTTTGTAGTATTTTGTATAATATCCATAGAGCAAGCTAGTTACTCCAAGTTCAAATGCAGTTTATGCTTACGTCACACATGTCGACAAACTGTCTTGATAGCGGATCCTGACTGTTTCAAGTTGCCACTCGAAGAGGAGTGACTACAGTGACTTCCCGTATGTGGTGACATCATGTGCGTACCCTCTGTAATATTACAGGGACTCCTTGATCTGTATAGAAGCCTATCCTCCTGACTTTTATTGCAGTTTACAGTGTATTGTGTACACCAATTCAATCTGTGCATCCTATTTGGAGGTTCCTTAACTCTATGACCTTGGGAACAATTTGTTGACAAAACAATTCTTAACTCAAGGTCCACTTAAAAAAGAACACGATTTGTTCACCTGTAGGCTGTCACAGGTGCACACTGGTCATTGTTGAACGCTGTCAGTAGAACATTCATAACAACTACAAACGGGAGATAGCATTACCATCTGACTGAAGCATAGTGCTGGGGTTTTATTAACTGATTGGGTCAGTTCATCAAACTTAGAGGCCATTGTCTATTAAAGACAAGGACAATGTCTGTTAATGACAGGAACACAGAATAACACCAGTATGTTCCTTTAAGCCATGTCCCTGCATTAGACTGTTCCTGTTTTTTAATGTGCACCTCCAGCACCAGCAGCCTTATCTGCATCCCAGCTCTGTGCTGGCACAGGAAGAGACCGTTGCTTGACACACAATATTGGACAAGACAGTAACATGGAACATTTAGAGGAGGATGGAGAGGGTACCGTCGCACCAGGCTTGCCAGCTGTGATAATGATGTATAATTTAATTGAAGGCTGTGCTTCTATCCTCCACAGAACTCAAACTGCTCTTCTCTTGTCAATGCATTATTCAGGCTAATGGTGACCCTGAAATAGAAAAAAGCTTCTTATCTCTTTAAAGTTTTATTGCAGAGAGCAAAGAGAGGTAAGGAGGTATATGGAAAGAAAGTGAGTTAGAGTGAGGCAGAGAGTCACAGATAAGGTAAAAAAAAAAAAGCTTACTGAGATATAGTTCTGTCACTGACATGCTTTGTGAAGGATTCCTGTTTCTGACCATGACAGCGTCATCTTCCTGGCAACAGTAGAAAAATTCAATTGGGCAGAGACTCTGTGGTGTTAATCTATCTTTAGCTGCTGACATTTCCAAGGAAATAATAAAGATTTCCCAAAAAGCAAATGCCTTGGACAGCAAGTTAAAGAAGAAGCTTTAAACGTCCTTTTGCTACATTACAAATATTCAAATCATAAATTTAAACAGCAAAACTTGTATTCCATGATGATCATCATGACCATCATCATCTCTAGTGAGCAAATGAGAGAGACAAGCAAGAGGGAAAGATATGGAGCGCAGTAAAGCACCCATGCATACACTATTACACGTGGACCATCTTCACATGTGATCAAGCAGATACTCTGCATCTTGGTTGTAGCCAAGTCAAGGAATGACAGGGTGGAAGGGTCGTAGGCAGTAAAACGCACCCACTTCTATCCATCACACTAAGTTGTCAAATTTACAGTCTGAAATTCACCCATAAAACACTGTTATTGTAAAGTGTAATTTCCACTGCAATTAGAAATCAGCTTCATTAGCAGACATGTGACTGGAATGTGGCAATTAAGCTGCGCTGTATGGCAAGTGGGCTGGGGGTTAGGGGGTGGTGAGGAGGAGGAAGTGCAATACCCAGTGATGGCACCTTACCAATTTACTGAATCAGTTATTTCACTGGCTCAGTCTATAATTGCCCACAATAATGAATCTTTCATCAGATGAATCCAATATACAACTTTTTTTTTTTTACCTTATGATAAATCCCTCATTTAAAAGATTAGGAAAGCTAGGCGTTAAAATATCATTTATATGTTTAACTGTATAATGCCAAGATTATTTAACCTGATAATAGTGTAGAATTATCATTATAATGACTGGCAACTACCAAAGTCACATTAGCTAAATGAGTGTAACAAATAATGCAAATATTATTACCAATAATAACAAAATAACATTTTATAGACCATATTGCACTAGGAGTGATTTACAGACATTTGAAGTCTTAGTAAGAATTCGAGAAACTGAGTTGTGGAATGATTTTAGGTGCTATGACTCACCAAACGTCCTTAGATGGAAGGCCTTGTCTAATGACCCTTATGACAGTTATCTTTAGATTCAGTTGCCTTTAAGACAACTTTATCTTGGAATTGGTGAAGATCAGGACGTTAAATAGGTTCAGCCTTTATAGGACAATTTAAACGTAATCAGTAAAATCAATTACAAACTAACATGTAGCTTTTCTAAGAGCTTTTCTCTCTTAATTGTCTACCGCCCATGGATGGAAAAAGACGACACAGCAAAACTACAGCTTATACAAACTCAGGAGACCTTGCATTGTCCAACATGCATGCTAGAACTTCAGTTACTCTGCTTAACTGAACTTGAAAACTGTTTATATCAGTACAAAGAGATCTAAGACAAACACCATTCAAAGTCCAATATACAGGGTTACACAATCATTTGCTGTAAAATATAAATATAAAAATTATATTATATTTATATTAATATAAAATGTAAATATCAAACAGAAACTGAAAGCCAAACAACACAAACAGGTCAGTGGCCTAAGACCAACTAATATGTGTATAGAAAATTTTCAATTTTGACATGTCACAGTAGGAAAAGCACAGGTGTAAATAATAAAATAAATGAGGCTGAATTCCATTTAGCTGCTAAGGTTCAGGATCCTGGATCCACCAAAACTAAACTGTTGCCTAATCAACACATCTTGGACTGCATAATCGCTCCGTTGTAGCACCATAAGTAAGCCAGTGCAAGAAATATATGTTGTTTAGGAGAAGAATACATTTTTTTCAAAATTAATTAATGATATAATAATTTTATGGTAATTATCTTTTTTAAGAATTCTCAACATCTTATTTGTGTAACTATGTATGTTGCATATTGTGGTTTTTTACAATACCTTATAGTAAGACAGAACAATGCTATAACACAATCACACAATCATTTTCTTAGCATTGGATTTGATTTGATAACGGCCCTCTGCTGCACTAAATTGGGTAGCAACATTTACCTAATCTTTTGACTCAATCCTGTTACCACTGTATCTGTAATCTCGCCCACACTTTTCAGCTTGTACACATCACATTTATTTCTAACAAGGCATGGGCGTACAAAATTAAGGCAAGTACATTTGAGAGACTGATTCTTCTCAACCTGCAGTGGCACAAAAAGCTTAATAATCTAATTGGATTGAACGAGGAACAGCAGGCGTATTTTCTGCCTTTCTAGCCTTTTTCATCATGACTGAGTAATTATGTGGGAGCAAAGTCTGCTTCATTATAGATGTACTTGTTGGCTGTCTTGTAAACATTTTGTTTATAAGATCAAGTGTTTGGCAGAACTGAAAATCCAGCCTACATTTTTACATCAGCATACACAGGATGCTGAAAACGGCTGAAAAAAGTTCTCACCAGTGAAACCAAACTGAGTCACATTATGCCAGCAAAACGTCACAGGAACAGATAGTGAGTGATTTTCCCCTTGCTCTATGACAGCCTTCACTGTGTTCCCTGCCCCAAGACACAAGTCAGAACATATTAATTGAAAGTAATGACAGTGATTTAATTTTTCTGTGAGGCTGTTGCCTAATTTTTCCCCCATTAGTTTGTATAATATTTCTATCCCCGCAGCCAGTTCTGCCTTCCTGCTAGGGCCAGGGCATGAGTGGTACATTGGGGGGTTGGGGATGATATGCATTAATAGTAATTCTACATACAAGAGAAGACGGGTTCATAAAACAATGACCTTAAGATCTTAAGAAAAATATTCAAACCATGTTGTGATACAAAACCTCCCAGAATAATAATATAATGACATGCTGTAAGGATAATGTTTTTCCACCAGCTAACAGAAAATACAGAAAAGTTCTTAAGTCACTTATGGTAATATTCACTCCAACATGTAAAACAAACACAACAGGATCTTTGTTCAAGCAGCCAAAATACATAAATAAACAGTGAATCTAAGAAGAAGCTGCTAGAGCACTGATCAAATCAGGTAAGAACATGATGTGTTGCCGGTATGTAAACCGCAGTGGAGATACCAGCTATGAATATGAAGCTTGAAAAAATAATTCTAGTTTATTTAAACTTAGGTCTTATTCTAAGTAGCTCAAAATGCTGCAACATCGCTAAACAAATCAGACTGAGCAACAAACACGAGCAGGCAACAGGACAACAGTTTAGCCATATTATCTACCACTTTATTAGAAGGTAAAAGCAAAAGTGCGAACAACTACAGCAAATAAAGTAGGTCAAAAGTGATCCAGAATGTTGTTCTGTAAACTGTGATGGATATTTACGACGGACAGTTTGGGTAACAATTTCACCGCTCTCCTTTGTTTTCTCTTCCAAATAAACTAGGCTAACCTGGGGTTTATTTAAAACCTGTATGATCATCGGACTGCTTGTGTTTCTTGCTATGTTTGACCAGTTTTTAGTGATGTCTCAGCAGTTACTTTGGTGAGTACAAATTAAAGGAGTTATCCAGTCTCTCAGAATTAGGGTGGCCACTATTTAAATAATGAGTTGATCATTAAATAGTGATTTTAATTATTTAAATCATTTGGAATAAGAATTGCAAATTCAATTAGAATGGAGGCAACCTCAATAAATGTTGTAAAGGAATATTTTCAATCCACAGTAGAAGGTTGCTTTATTATTTTTCATGGTCTGAGCAGAACTGAATAGCACTTACTAATTTCACAGTTATGGAGTATCTGCAAACACAGTGATGAAGTAAGCAATTTGGGCTGTTGATCTGTAGTAGGCTACACTATTCCTGTGTGAGTAGGAAGTGGTAATATTAATTCCTGCTCTCCTCTCCTGGTCTATAAATCTGATACTCTCTCTCTCCCATCCCAGATGGTCAGATACACAGCTGTGGGAGATAGAGGAGTGTGAGTGGTATTTCTGTAATAGGTGTTGGTCACTTCTTTTTACCATTACTCTTTCACTGACTGCCTCAGCAGGCCCCTGTTTAGTAAATCAGTTGTTGAGAACATTACGAAAAATGACCCTGATCTTAAACCTGGGGTAGTCCACATATCGTTTGTCTTCAGAGCTCTATGCGAACACAGCCAGGCTTCTCTCCACCTGGTACTGTCTTCACATTACCATTTATTGTAGTTTGGTGGGATCGTAATACATCCAATTCGGATTTCCCCCCCCTATTGCCAGGCTCACTTCAATCTCTGCTGCCACTGATCTGGGCGCCTGTGCGATATTAGTTATGGAGGCTCTCTCTGCAGGGTGGTATGACAATATAAAGGAACAGTAATTTGCTGGATTCTGGGTGATGTCAGACATCATGCATAGGAAGTAATTGGGTTGTTTCTGGTTCACAAGACCTTCAGAACTAGTGCTCCACTCTCTAAAGATGGGATGACAATAAATAATGTTCTGTTGCAACCTTCATCATACCACAGCTGGTACACCTGGTGTTAATCCACTGACTACCCACAGTCAGTATACATCAGGCTGTGCAAGGATGGCTGAAAGTCAAAGTGAAACACAGTGTGGTCACACAGAATCATAAATATACAAGGAACTTATCTATACAATCTTACAAAATTGTATTTATTTTCCATTTGTTTGGTCTTACATTGACCCATGGTGTGACACAGTAGCATGCAAGTGGTCATTTTGGGAATACACCTTTATAGTATGTCATTCTTGTCCATATCTTACTGAACCCTCCTAGTGTGTTTTAAGGCAAAGTTTGTACGTCTAGGCTTGACAGGTACAGTAGCTGTAAAAGTTTAAAACTTTGAAGCTTCGAGGACAGTTATAGCATAAGACAGGAATCAGTCTATTTAGATTGCAGAAGTGGTTTGATACATTTCTAAGGACATTTTGATCATTTTTCCACCAGGTCAACTTTGGAACAACACTGGAATCTGTTGTGAGTGACATAAATTCAAGATGACCAGATCTGCTGTTCTTTGTGTGAGAGCAAAATGCAAACTTTCTACAGCCACCTTTCAAGCACACAGAGGGCGAGTGTTGATATTCAAAAAATAGATTTTGGGTGAATGCTCACTTCAATGCATGGTTCAAGTTTATGGGAAATCAGTGCGATTTGTGTTTAGATTTTATTTCTGGAAAAGATTCTAATGCATAATGTTGATTATTTGACTACTAGGTGACTCATATTGTACAGTTTGAGAAAGTTAAGTTTAAACAACCTACAATTATTGAGTCACAAATCTGTCATGTTTTTAGTGGTCGTTAGGTACACTGGTAAAATAAGCACTGTAGATGTATAACATGAAGCTCAGCCATGTAATTTCTAATGATTGAATAAGATGGTTTACAGCTATGCGTTCTACGTGCATACCTCTAGTGTGTTCTTAGCTATATAAATAGTAACAGTAGGGAAAATATTGATAATTTAGCTAACACTGTGCAGTTGTAAATGGCACAAGCATGAAAATCATGATGTTAAATGTGATAATGAATGGCAATTTACAGTCAATGAAAATTACCGCTGGTGAGAGAAATCCAATGACACTATGCTGGCACACGAATACAATGTTAAATGGCTATTCCCACCCAATATCTTCTATGGGTAATGACAGGGCATCCATAAACATTTGTCAGCCCTGCACAAACCATATCTTAATTCTGGAAAATACGTGTCACAAAACTATAATTAAACAAGCAAGGTTACAATTCAGAGCATGGCTGTGGAATTTGTTCAACTATGCACAGATAGGGATGAAGTCTATGGCCTAATTACACCAAGAGAGGTCACTGCCCTCCATTTCACTAGAGGCCAGTGAAAGCTGGTGATTTTATACTGTATCTGCTTTTACCCTTGGTTTACAGATTGCTGATTCATATTTGCAGCAAACACATCAAATTCCAACCTTGAACACGTTATCCATCATTTCAAGTGATTCAAAAATCAGGCTGAAAATGCATGTTGTTCTTGAAAAGCTCTGGCAGAATGAAACTTGTCTCTCTCGTTCTATCTGCAGGTGTTCATAGGTTGTTGTCACATTGACAGCAAACATCTGGAAAATGAAATGAGATGATTGTGATTTGGTATGACCGGTTTCATATGTAAACTGTAACAATTTATACACATTGAAATGATTAAAGTCAGAGAAGAACTGGACTTCAAAAGAGAAATATCCAATATGAGAGTGTGTCCAAGTCATTAAGTTAGAACTTCTGTGTGGTAATGATGCATGTCGGTGAGAAGTGCGTGGACATGGTACAAGGAAGGTGTTTGAAGAAATGGAAAGTAGAGAACGGGTGAGGCAGAACAAGAGCAAAAGCAAAGTGGCAAGGAATCATTAAATAGATCACGGTGGTGACACTGCCTCTTTGAAGACACACACATCCCACTGAGCGTGAGCCTCGAGTGCTAACAATGCCGATAGGCTGCGAGGAGCATCTCTCAGCCTTCTCACTGAGCAGTAGCACTAAGATTAGAGGTTCCTTTAATCCGACAAAGGGGATTAAATGCTACAAGAGAGGCGAGAGGACCGCTCCCACGGAGGGGCTGAGATGAATTATTAACACCTCTCCTCAAGACTAGTGATCTAAGTCTTTAAACCAAATATCACAGTTCTGAGACACTGGTGGCATGTCCTGCCGACCAAACATTCCAGGGTGCACAGATAAATGTGATATCGCTCAACACACTCCGCCACACAGAGAGGGCAGGGTGTGTGTGAGTGTGTGTAGAGAGTGGAGGGGTTTCAAAATAGACCCTTTAAACACTAAAGCGTAGCAGCAGAACAGTAAAAGTGTGAGGAAAACCCTAAAAAGTATGAAAAACGTTAACTAATGTGTTCCCTGTTTGACATCTATACATTGGCTAGCACTAAAAAGTTAGACAAAACCATTCAGGGGACATAAGTGGTCATCACTTCCTCCAATGCTCAAAAAAAAAAACAGGTCAACTTCCTTTGAACACACCTCAGCTGCCACAGTGAGTCATAATTGTAAAGACAAAAGTATACCAGAGGAAGAACATTAAGTCCAGACTTTTACATGCATCATACGCTGGCACAAAACATGCAAATCCAAAAGTGTTTCAAGGCAAGGTCAGTCTGTGATGAGAACATGTCATTCAAAATGTTAACACTGTCCCACCCAAGATAACCTGAAAATGTCTATCAAATCTTCAATTCAATTAAAAACAGCTCAACATCTCAAACCCAAATTTATAAACATAAATCATAGTTGCCTATCATCACTTACCCCCCTTGTTCCATCTGCCCTTAGTCCTTGCCTGATAGGTGAGTTCGGGACAGCCAGACAGCACCAAGAGAAAAAAAACAAGTTCAAACACAGAAAGAAATCCAGACTTTGCCCTGGAAAACATGTCCAAGAGTTGCTGGCAGCCGAGTCACTTTCACATGGCTGTGTTTCCTCCTAGAGCGGCGCGGCTGTGGCGCATGGTAACCCACGCGTGGGCTGTCATCATCAGTCACGCTGGTGTCAGCAGTGGGTCTCTAGTCCTACCATGCTGCTCTGTGATGCCCCAGCTGGGTGCTGGTCTTCATTGATGCTGGAGCTCCGAGTGAAGCCACATCTCTGCCTTCTGTAAGCTCTGCCTCACCGGAGCGCACGGGAACCAAACGGGAACACACAGCTTGCCACGCGACGGCACGGCTCAGCTACGCTCGGCACAGTGCATAGGAACTCGCTCTCACTCAAGCTCACACACACACACACACACACACCCTCACACACACTCCCTCTCTCTCCGTCTCTCTCACGCTCACTGCTGCCACCACTGTTGATGCCGATGCTGCTGCTGAATTATTTCCTGCCCTCCTCACTCTGGGTTTCAGAGGGAATTCATTCCTCTGCGTTTTTGCTTAGAGCTTTACATCGTGGAGGAGACAAGAGGTTGCACAATCCACCTTCTGCCCTCAAGGAAGAATTCTTCAGGGGTGTGTTGGACTGACGCTGTCTGGTAGTGTAAACCAAGTAAGAATAACAGGTAGCTGGTGAGCAAAGGGGGCAGAGGAAAGACAAGGTCCATATTTGTAGAGATGCTCTTTATCAGTAAGACATGTGCATGGATATTGCATCACCCTTGCCAAAGTAAGCAGCTAGGCTTATAGGGACAATGGAGCAAGGAGAGAAGGAGAAAGAGAGAGTAGGAGATCAGAAAGGAGCACTCTAGTGGGGAAATTGTAGGGTTCTCGCCCATTGACCCATCCCCCTCTGCTGTGACAGCTCATGGTCAAAAAAGTGTACTAAATAGCCCTGTACCAGTGCAGACAAAGTCATAAAAATCATTCTGTAGGAATGTGTTTATCTGGAACATGTATTTGAAACGTCCACGTTTTAAAAATAACATGAAAACATCAGAGCATGAGTAAGTATAGTCTACAATGTGATCTGATTGTTGCATTTTGAGCTCGAAACTAAAAAAAAAGTGGTATAAGTCATGCTTGTGGATCACACAACCTTGCAGTTCAAACTCCACAAGCACTGAAACTAATGGTTGACTTTATTATAAATTGTGCAGATTAAGATAAAGAAAGAAGAAGCACCAGAGAATATTTGGCATTTTTGCTGAATGACTAACGATTAAGCAATTAGCAGAATAGTTGACAATTCACAAGACTAATGGATTAATTGACTAATCATATTAAAAGAAAAAGAACTATCACATATCCCATCATCACAATTTCAACAAGATTATAACAAACTACTGTAGCTGTCTTATAACACAACCTACTCTTCTCCAAGTTAGCGCCTGAGGCAGTGCTGCAGGGAAATGAACATGTTTATGTTAAAAACTGTGGAAAGTCTTAACTTCTCCAATACACCAGAGCCAAGATAAACATGTTAAATTAAAACCATCCATGTTCTGGTTAATAGCTAGATACAGCTGTGATTTTGTGAGATCCTGTTTTTTTGGATGCGAGGCCCACTCTTTATCAAGATACCAGCCACATTTCTCTGACAGAGCTCCAAGGTCGTTATGCTTCCAAGTTCATAAAACAGGTACTTTTGGGGAGTATGAACAGGCTGTCTCGTACACACACTATGGCTTTAATGTCCTAATTACAGCTTCTGAGGAAACCCATGATCAAGTCCATAATTTTTTATACACAGTGCAAATTAATATCTTGAATCTGCACATAATCTTCACTCGTTTCCTACCTGCACCCCCCCATTCTCCTGTTCGTTCACGCTGTCTCGCTTTCCCTTCATTACAACCTGCAACGACACCAGGAACTATAATTAAGCTTTCTGCACATGAGGAAAGAGATGTGTGTATTTTCTCTAAGACACCAGCAGGAGCATCTGTTGGCAACACACATTTCCGATGACAGATAAACAAGTGCAATGTTTGCTTCTCTCTGGGCTATTACACCATAGCTAAAGTACATAATTCTAAAGTATGACAGTCTCCTGTTAATTGAGTTATAAAATTACAAAGCAAATCTGCACCAGACAAGGTAAATTCAAACCCTAATGCTACAATATATCTTGCTGCATGTCTACACCTCTAAGTAGAAGTTTTTCATCAATAGCCTGGAGCTTTTTGTGTTAAACAGTAATACTCAGAGATTATTCTTTTTGCATATAAAGAGCCTGGCGTGGTACCTTGGGCTCCAAATTTAAATGACGCTGGCAAGGCTAAGCACCAAATAGCTGAGATGCAAGTGGTTAGTGGAGGACGACCTGAAAATACATGGAGCATGTGGTGCAGCTTGTGCTAAAGAGTAAGTGGTCTACGGTGACAGCTCGTTACAGTCGGTGTCACATGGCCGTGCTCCTTCATAAGCCACTGGTGTAGAGCAAGAACCTTGAAAATAACAATCATTGGCAGTAGTATTGTTGCAACCACTGCACAGTACAGTATTCATTTACACCTTAAAAGGTTAGGGTTAGTCTTATTCCCACACTGAACATCAAAGAGCTGAGAGTTATTTTACGTTCACCAAACCAAGGCTAATCTAAAAGCTAGTGTGCATCAGACTCCCTATAATAAGCAGCTAAATGAAACAACAACACATGAATTTGTAGCAGATGTATTAACAGTTATGTGGGAAAAAGTTCATAATACAAAGTTCAGAAACAGAAAAACAGCACAGATGTTCCAAAAACAAACTCTGCACGTGTCATCAGTGGATAAAAAGGGACAGACTTTGATGTCTGCTGCCTCTTGTGTAAAATTAGTTCACACAGACATAAATCTGGTGAAGTGTAGCTGGAATTAGCATTCAGTGTCTTTGTCTAAGGTCCCTTTGAGCCCATTATACTAACCATTCATAGTTGTCATACTTTCTGCCTCTTCAACACTGTACTAAGAAACAGAAGGGGGAAGAATGAGAAGGAATGAGAGGGAATAAGAGGGGAAGCTGTGCAGTGTGTGATAGTCAAGACAGGTGTACAGAAGTATTGTTGAGTAGGGTGCTGTCACCAAAACAGCCACCACTAATGTGGAAGGAGTAAAGCGGAGTAGAGTGGAGTGAAGTGGAGGGGATGTGGGAACCCATACATCCATACTGGTAAGTCTGACAGCTTATCACCCCCAGACAAGCGCCCCCTGGATAAATGTGGTCAAGCAGAAGAGGAGCCCAGCTTCAGCAGTGATGGGGTGCAGGACAGCGATAAGGATGAAGCTCTACTGGGCAAAATGGGGGAGCGAGGCAAGGGGCCCCGGGCTGAGAAACTCAGCCAACAGCAACACTCATTCCAGCTCTCGCTGGCTAAACCTCTTAAAAAATTTACACATAGGCATTCACCATACTCAGCAAATATAGGTTACAGCATGCGTGTGTTCCCATGTCTTAAGTGCAACTGTGCATGTGTGTGAGAGAAGACAGAGCACATTTGCACATCTTACAACTGAACCCAAAAAATGGAGAGAAAGTGAGTGTAGAGTAGTGTGAGGAGAAAGAGCTAAAGAGTAGAAAGAAGAGAGACAGAAAGAAAATGTCTTCTTGGTGTTTTTCTGATGCAGGCCTCTTGAAAACACCATGAAATTTGCTTTTTCACAGGAAGTGACAGAGCGAGCACCATGAATTGATCCCCTGATGGAGATCTGGCTCTTTGTGTAGTCGTTTTCTCCTCTGCGCATCTGCCTGCCCAGATACTGGATAATCTACTCGCTCCCGGCATTCCTAATCCAACCATCCATCCCCATTCACTCCGCCCATGTGTGTCCCAGAACAGGACAGGGGTGTAGTTTGGAAGTCTATAATGGAATAGATTTGGTTGTTTGTCTCTCTTGAAATGACTGTTGTGCAGCAGAGAAATGATTATTTCTCCTGCAATGCTAATCTCTGGGTAATGATTAAATTTCTAATTATAATTTACCAGAATCAGAGCTCAGAAACCTTCAACCAAATAATCAGTGGTGGAACCTTTCTTTTATTAGCAGCTGAATGCTGTCTTTTCTCTGAATTTTTAAGTCACCAATATTGACATAGCAAATACATCAAAGATATGACATCCATGCCAGTCTGTTTTTATTTGAATTTTTTTACTCAAAATGTACAGATTGTGATCAACAAAGCAACACACTTGAACAGCGCACTAGTCCCAGTATGTCTCCTGGCAACCAAATGTTAAAGATCATAAGCAGATTATTGGCTCTGTCAGCCAATTCAAATACGATTCGTAATTGCAATCGCAATGTACATACTGTATGTGCCTTGCTGGTCTGTCAGATGACTGATCACTGTGAAAACTGGAAATCATAATGGCTTGAAAAGCAATGTCCATTAAGAAATATACTGCAGTTTAATTTTGATTAAAGGTCATGCAAATTCTTAATCACAAAATTACATAAACTATCCCTACAAAATGAACTGGTAGTTAGAATTCAACAATTACTGTATTTGTTAAAATACGGCTGCATAAAAGTGTATGTCTTCCATTCACACTCAATGTGGATGATCTAATTTTGTACACTAATCACAAATGTATTGTGTGCTGCACCTCCGTAACATGCTGTACTAAACAGCTCTTCAATCAAATTGCTAGTACAGGCATCCATATGTAAATTTTATATATAACCATTCAGAAACAGGCTGGGCTTGTTATAATGTACATGAAAACAGCAATTGAAGTCGAAAGTGCGGCACAAGCTGAAGGTGCAATTATATCAGGAATAAATTCCTTTACAATCAATCCTTTATTCCGCATAAACTTGTGCACAGAATGTGTCTGTGAATGGTCCCTCAAGTCAAAGAACAGAGAGGTAATAAGAATCAGAATGAGTTAGTGATGGCTGTCATAAAATATGGCAGGGGTTTCTATTTACAACCTGTAATAAAACTGCCTCTGCTGCGATTTATGGAGATGCTTGCCAAGGGCATGTTAATAACCTCCATAGTGCAGTCTGAATATATTGGCAGATGGACATTTTGTCTAATAGAGCATTGCAAACTGGAAAGCAGGCGCTAAAAAAAGCAACAGTGTCATGCGTATATGGTATTCTGGTGGCAGCGTGACTCCAGCCTGAGGCTTTCCTCCATCTCTGAGACCCACCCAAACTGCTACCGTGTGCTGAGCTTTTCTTTTGTCTCCGGACTCATCAATCCCTCGTCCCCCTTCACAACAAACAACTTTTTTCCCCTCAACAGCCAACTGACAAAACCTTATTAATGAGATCACACACTTGAATTATGGACAAAAATGTTACGTAAAATATGACATTAATATTAATATATGGTGGACACGCATTACAAAGCTGGTGCAAGTTTGTTACAGTGTGGACAAGTTGCTGTGTAGCCAAAGATAAAATGTTACAGTGTTGTTACATTTGATTTTTAGGACTAGTATTAAGACCACCGACTTCACATTAATCATCATTATTAATCATTAATAAGCTAATTAAAGATTGTGCCTTTTCAAAACTATAGTGAAGATTAGTTTTTAAACTGCACTTCAGAATGTATTAAACTAAGTGAGGATAGAGGAATATACTTTAAATAATAATAAATGAATATTGACATGCAAATATTAATTTTACATAACTCAAGATCTATATGTTTTTATAGTTTTACATTATTTCAGATACCAAAAATATGTTGCGTTATTTACCATTTAATTCATCATGTTTGCAGTGCACTAGATGGTGCACTGAGGATTACCAATATTTTGCTAACAGAATATTCATGATAATTCATCATTACTATTTTGATTAGTACATGTAATAACGCAATACTTTAACTATTGTAGCAGTGCTGTAACCACTTCAAGGCACTGGACAGCCACACAGGTGTTTTCAGTTATTGTGGCTAATTAGACCTCTGCTCAGGTTGGAGGTGGGAGGAGCTTAGGTGGGAATTGCTTGGCGTCACCTGATTCTATGTAACAAGAATGATAAAGGTGTCTTTTGTCCTGCCAAAGCAGCGGCAACATCAATCAAAATAAATTAATACAAAAGCTGTAAACTGGAAAAAGTCTTTCAGGTAGCATGAGACTGGAATTACACAGGGGTAATAGGATTAGTATGATTGATTATACCACAATTGTTTAGATTAGATTCAACTTTATTGTCATTGCACATGTCACAGGTACAAGGCAACGAAATGCAGATAGTATCTAACCAGAAGTGCATAAGCAGTAGAATAACATAATGAATATAAATATACAGGGTACATGAATATTTACAGTATATACAGAAAGTATACATAAAGTGCAGAATGTGCGGTTTGAATGTACAGTTGTGCAATGGTATAATATAAGAATAGTGTTTTTAAATGCTTTTTCTTACTAAATCGCTTTGAAGTGATCATGAAAATACAGCACAGCATAAGCTACATGCATTACATTCCCAGTCAAAAGCTGTGTTAGTGAACAACAGGGTTTAACAACAAGTTACACCCAAGTATAAGTTTGGCCACACCTACAGGATAAAATCATAAGAAAACGAGGCAGAAGTGACATTATAGTTCAGGGAGACTGTGGCCACCAGAGCATATATGTAATGGAGACTTTAACAGAAATAATTCGGACCCCACACTTTAAGCCATTACAGCATGAACAATGTTTGTTTACTACAGACTGTGCTACAATTGAAGTGCATTATAAAACTGTAATGAGACGAATCAATTTATTGCTACTCTAGTCTCCATTAGTGGGGTGGAGGGAAACGGTACATGGACAGATGTGGACAGTTCTCCTATCCCCATTTTGGCTAAAGAGTTTCACCTGATCACTGGTCTCACTGGTGAAGGTCACCAGTTCTTCAGACCAACAGCACTGAACGCCCTCATTCACACACTCAATTAAATAACAGGTTTCAAGAGTCCCAGCTCTCAACTCTCTCTCCTCCTCTTTCTCCGTGTCTCTTTCATATCTCAAAACACTATAAAATCTCAATTACACACTCAGTTGTGGTCTGCAGAACTAGATTTCTGTTTTCTGACAGTGCACATGAATATCTAGTAGCAACACTAGTTTGTAATTATTCACTTGCACATCACAAAGTCCTGCAAGATGCTGGTATAATGATGCTATTAAAATGAGTGACATACAGGCGGCTTTTGTCATATTTTACAGAACACATCATCGTCATCATTAAGCTATCACAGATTGCAGTTATGGCGATGAGTATAATAAATAAATGTAACAAAATAAATTAATCTTCCATGACTGTAACATGACTACAGGATCCAAAGATTATAGGATTATCAGAGATAAAGATATCTGGCAGCCCCTACATTATACTGTTGAGTTCTCAGTCGCCACTTTGGCTGCAGAGCTAATGTTACAGTTTTACAGACTGATAAGAGACAGACGTCCACATTCATATCTAGCAAATATTTATGTTGACAAAAGCTGATCAAATTTGCTGGTGACAATCATCAATTTAGCTGATGGTTTCCAGGTAAAAATATGAAGCTTGATAATATTAACGTCTTAACAAGCCTCATGTTGAACGAATGTGCGAAGGTAAGTATAACGTTGCATTCAGCTTCAATTATGGCTTTGACTTTATTTTCCTTATATTGTAGTTTAAGATCAGAATGCAGAATATTTTACTTCCATGCAGAAGCTGTCAAAGTCATATCAGTATTTTCAAGTTATCGATGATTATGAATACATCAATAACTGGTTTCAGCCCTACACAAGTTATACCAATATATCCTTTACACTCTGTCATTTAAAAGTTGTAATGTTCATGTTCTGATTTTTATAATTTTACTGCATACAGCCAGATACACAACACAGTACATCTACCCATTCTACACAGCATGAACTGGTGCATCAAGAAGAAAAGAACCATAATAGGTAATGTTATGGAAAGGTGAGAAATGGGCTGTACTTATCTGAAGTCGATGTGCCACTAGACATAAATCATTACCTCAGTTTAGCTTCAGGCTGTTGCACAGTCCCATTCATTTGAATACTGTACATTTGCAAACTACTAGACTGTTGGCCAATCGATCATCAGCTGTATACAGTAGAAGGCTTGTTTGCTCTAAGAATATAAAGCAACCCCACTGGGGTTATTTATTATCAAACACACAATAACTGTGGCAGAAATGCCAAAAGGTGGTCTGGGATCAGCAAAAGAAGCTCTCATTATAAAAACACACACCCAAAGCATTGTGGGAGTGCTATTTAGTCAGATGGATGGAGTGAGACACCAAGTCTCTCAGACTAACTTTCTGGAGGTGTTTACAAAATGAGATCCCCAGCTACAGGCAGAGGAGTAGGAGAGACTGCCAGTAGATTGAAAGCTATACACATCCATTACCCCATATCATCAGCAACAATCACATCATCTCCCAGACACTTCCAGGTAGACTTGAGCCCCTTCAGGCTTTATTGGAGCTGCCAGCACAGCATCTATACAGTCACCCAAGCCTACAGCTCATCCTTCCATTTCAGTAACACTTTTGATCACTGCAAATTGAATGAGTATAATAAGCCAGTCAATATGAAATCCACCCCCTTATATACAGTTCAAAATATGACTACACAGAAATAACAGCAGGAGAGAAATGCACTCAGACTGAAGTCAGGTGTTTCCATAATGATATTCCTTTTACCCCGCACTCTTTTGCTCTCTTCCAGAAAATAGGATCACTTTTCATATGGGGAACAAAATGTAGCCCACTACCCTTCACTTATTCACACATACAGGGGGCATATTGGAAATATGTCTGCTTTTAACACATTGGTTCGAGAGAAAATGTTTATATCTGATTGATAAATACCAGTAACTTGCAATCCATATTTTGCTATTGAAAAATGTTGATGTCAGGTAGCTCCTGTCCTGATTGACAATACTGCCAACTGCCAATAATCAGAGCCAGTAAACTGGCAGTGATGCATTGCTTGTATCCCCATGAATTTTAGCATAAGGCATGAGCCTAGATAACACACTTCGTTAGCTGGCGTGTTTTCTAACTTTTGCAATGGCTAATTTAAATAATAAATAATACACAGTCAAGGATTTCAGCTATGAGCTTCAGTAATTTGGTGCACAATATGGAGTAGGCTAGGGCTGCAACTATCGATTATTTCCATTATTGATTAATCATTAAATTATTAATTTTTGATTAATCAAGCGATCATCTGGTCTACAATCAATTGCTCAATTAATTGTTCCAGCACTGATGTGGAGCATTGCATTATTTAATGCAGAGAATTGAAGTCAAGCTTTCTTCAGCTATTTAGCATTAGCTGCTTCATTTACGCTTCACTATCATCCATCAGCTGCTTCGGTACCAGCTAATAACATCCAATCATACTCACACAGGTGTACATGGTGGCACTCACTTACAACTCTGAAAATACCCTCATGCCAAACCTGTTTGCAATTGCAACTCTTTTCAGTGTTTTTTACTTCACTAAGGTGTAATGCTCATCGACAGTTTGTGTTTGTTGAGGGTTGAGTAGTTCTCTCCAGCAGAATATTTGTTGCCGCTCCAATTCTTGGAGAGCTCCCTCAAAGAGAAGAGCCTTTTCAGCCAAATCTAGATGTGTATCCATTTGCTATAAATGGTCAACTCCTTGATGTAAGTTTCTCTGAAATGCAGTAATATATTTCAAATATTTCAGTTATTTAAGCTATGAACTTGTGCTATTGAGCTACGATTGAGAATATGTAGTACCATTATTACCATGATGGCACACACTGTTTATTATGACTTAGTGTTGGTTCCTGTATAGCAGTGGCAAACAAATTCCTAACACATAATTCCTATTCAGATCCTTTCAACAGGAAGCAGAAAGGTCAAACTACTGACCTATAGAAACATTCTGTAGGGAATTCAAGGTTCAGCTCCACAATAACCCCACCTGGGTCCCTTCACACACACACACACAGAGAGAGAGAGAGAGAGAGAGAGAGAGAAATACACCCCTTGATGTGTTGGGGTGGGCCCATTGCTCTCGGGAGTAGTGTTGGGCATTAAATCTGCCTGCCGATGAGAAAGAGTGGCAGCCACTCAGCTAGGGGGCCTCAAAACACATTTTAAATTTTGTCGGGATGACATGTCTCGTCCACCTCTCAGACTGTGCTGACAGGGGTGACAGTTGGCCAGCTTTTATGGGTCCAACTTGAAGGTTGCAGAAAGTCGGTTGAAACTCACCTGCAAAGCATGGAAGTGGATTTTTATATTAGTGTTATTTTTTTATTATTTTTAAATGCAATTTTTTTTTATTATTAAAAAGCTTATACGTACAAAAACTTTATTCTAAACAAAATGGTGTGACTTAGTCTATAAATTCCATTCACAGTAGGGATATGAATGTTTTGGAGATAAATTGCTTGTCACCTGGTCGTAGCTGGCTGCAAGCCGACGCTCATCATGAGAGGGTGTTTGTGTTTGTCCCTGTCTGAACCTCAACTTACTGTACAGAGATCAACACGTTTCCACTAGTTGAAGACAACTATTGTTTGCCTTTCTCCTACAACATAATATCAATGCATTATGCGACAGAGAGCAGGAGCTAGAAAGAGTGTGAATCAATTTGTATTACGAATTTATGTTCTCATGTGGTATCAAGCCCCACGGACACAGAAATCTCTCTATTAACTGCAGTGATTGAACTACACCATCAGTTAACAGGGAGAGGCATTCAGGAGGGGTCTTCAAGTGCTACAGTTCTGGGTAGTCCGCTAGGAAGTGGACAGGTGTTCAGGACCCCAGCCTTGTCCAGAGTTGAGAGGTCACAGCAGTTAGAAAGATTCATGAAATCTGGAGGAAATGAGTACACTGTAACAGAGTGGAAAGATCATTACAGTGAATGAAGCATGAACCCAACCATGCCAGCAAATCCCCATTAACTGATCAGTGCTGAGACAGTTTCCTGGTGCTGTACAGTGAAGAAAACTCCACCTAACATTCGACAACATTCAAAATGCTGTATTCAGCCTACATAATGACAGTAACAATGTGCATTATCAGAAATACTCTGGAGGTCAAATTAAGGACAAGCTTTTACTTTTTCGTCCTTCTCAAAGGTATTTCACAATAAACTGTAAACACAAGAAAAAAAAAAAAGTCTAACAGAAACTACAGGAAAATATTGGTTGCAATCAAATAATTTCAATGGCTGTTCCATTAGTTTATATTTACACTACACTACATGTTAATTCTTGCTTTTACATTGTGAATTAAAGTACTATTAAAAAAAATTAAATACATTATTCTTTTAGGCTTTTGTATTTCAGCCAGATAGGTTCTGAATTGAGCTGCGCAGACTTTGAACTACCTAACATGCAACTATTAGTAGCCTAATTTACAGAGTGGGGTTACAAGAGAGAAAAGTATCCTTGGCTCTAAGTTTGAGTATAAGGTCAACAACAGCGTAGACATTGGTCTACATTGAAAGTACCGTACTTAGTTTGTCAGCTCGCCACTTTTTCCGGTTGCACCGTTGCTACGTATGCTACAATTTAAAGGTCCCCTGTGGGTTTTTTGACCACTAGTAGCACTATGGGCTAATGTTTTTACGAGTTGTCTGTATTGTGCACACACACAGAGACATACGTGCACACGTGTGAGCATGCATTCCTGACGCCGGTTTCACGTTATTTCACTGATCAACAGTTGGCAGCAGTAACATGCAAAGAAATGATGTGAAAATGCTGTCTTATGATATTTCCAAGCTAAAAAGTAAAATAGGTAGCAGATCAACAGCAAGCCTTTCCTTTGATGTGTTCATTGAAAGAACTTTCCTTGAAGGTTAGCCAAATTATTAACAGAAATGTACTGGTGTATTGATGGACAGAGGCATAACATTTAACAATAGTACTTCCTTTGATTAACGAGACAACCAGATGTGATTAAGACGCTTCTGATTGTGCTGTCAGTCTTCCAAATGGACAGGACCTCGGTGCTCACCTCTCTGCCATTCCAGTCCAAATGGCTGGGTGTGGAGATGTGTCTCCACATTTCCAGCACTCACTCATTTAAAAGACCCCTTCGCTCGTCACTAAATCTTCCTTGGCCCATCTGGAGATAGGGTTTTATACAGGACAGAAGTCCGCTCAGGCTAGCCATCACCTTTACTGTTTCCACTGATACAGCACGCCATTAGCATTAACACCAGGCTACAAGCTGAGAAATCGAAGATGAGCTTGAGATACAGTGATAGGAGAGGTGGAACACTCTGTATTTGACAAGTACATCTTAGTGTAACTTATACAATAAAGAGAATAATCATATCATTTTTTCATAATTTACTACTCCCAGTAAGATCTGTTATTCTCAAATAATTTCAGGTACCAAGTACCAATAATGAAACAGATAGATTAAATACACCAATACAGACATGGGACTTGCATTCTGTTGCAGGCATGCTTCATTTGAAAAGGATGCACAAATAATTCATCCAGAATTAAAGAGTACTGACAGGTTAGTCAGTTAATTTTCTTTCTTATGCAGATGTGTGGTTAAAGTAGATACTCAAATCTATGAAGGTGTGTGTTCGTTGAAAAGAAAATCTCAGTCCTATGATGTAAATCTCTTATTACTGGATATTGTAAGATCTTGAAATGGTACTCATAGCAAAGTGCAGCACATACAGTATTGGCATAAGGACATGTGTCAATGCATTTGTGTATGTTTTGCATGTGCTGTACATTGACATTAAAGTGCGTCTGTAAAATACACAGGCGGAGTTATTTGCTTGTTTTGTTTTTTTTAATTGTGTGACTTATTACACAATATTGGCATCATTAATTATTCTCACGCTGTTGTTATTTGAACTTTAATACCCGCAGCAGATTTTGTTGATAAATGACATGTCCATATGTTGTTTGTTCACATACAAACTCTGCAGAGGAGCAATTAATCAAATTAAGCTGCAAAAGCTATGCTGATTAATTATTATGACATTATGTTAGGTAAGAAAATCAAATAACAAGCATTGAGACTTGGCAGACAAAATATGGTCCAATGGTCAGATGATACAATACCAAACTCATAGGATGGGATGTGATAAAAAAGGCAGTGTAAACATCCTGTGTGATAAGATGGTTAAACTACTATAAAACTAGAGACATAAACCCTTAGAGTAGAAGTGAGACGAGGACGGTATCCTGGAATAAGGGGAACTAAGGATAGAGATGACACAGATAAATACTGTAGGAGGATCTGATATGCTGGAAAGACAAGTGCCCTAACCAAGCAGCTACATGATTAACCCTGTGTTGGAGACAGAAGTCAGTGAATCAGTGAGAAGGTGAAGGAGAGGAGAAAGAGTGACAGCAGAGGAGTAGAGGAGAGGGGCACGGGAAGTGTCAGCGTTGCTTTAGAAGGCAAACAGAAACACAGGCTGACAGGTGAACCCGTGAGGATTGACCGGCCTACATCCAGCTGTCAGTGAGAGCTCATCTGGCACCAGCAGAGCTTATGTGTCAAACAGGAGAAAGGACAGGAGGATCCCTGCATATGGCCGCACATGTACAGCTGTGGCCCGGCCCCACACTAAGCAGCTTTAATGAGCAACATGTAACAACAGAGGACACAAGGACACATGAGTGATTATCATCTCACACATGGTGGTGTTCAAAGTGGTTGCTATGTCTGCACAGTAAATCTTCTCTTTTTGAGAATGAGTACTGCTTAATAATATTAATAGAATATATGCGATTCCAATTAAATTTCTATTTCAGTTTTGGAAGTGAAAATATATTTTTATGGAAGTTAGATCGATGGCAGGTGGAAATGAAAATCTGGCAGAAAACTGTAAATGATCTCTTTCAGCTAATGTTATGTTTTTGAACACAACTATTCTGACACGGTTACGGGGTTAACAAGTGATGGATCCATGGGTTTGTGGACGTGCCCAAGTTTGTCCATTACTCTACATCCTTTTACATCCTGTCATAATTTTCTTTCTTTCTATTTCTTTAACAAGTGTGCTATAGAAAAATCATAGAAAAAGCTGATTTTTTTCATGAAGCTTCTCACACTTGACAGCTCCTGGCTGAGTGTGCACCAAAGACTTGCTGACTCAAATTAGGTTGTATATGCATTGGTGCTCATATAGAACAGCATTTCACTTCACTGTTCATTACTTCCTTACTGATCATTATATGCTGTTTCCACAAAGATTTGAAATGAGAGATGAGTAGGAGTTTGAATCTTTGGGAATCTAACAATTTTTCTGGATTCAATAAATATAAAAAGCAGCTCTATTATTTTCTATCTGGTGCACTGTGTGCCAAAACATTCACTCATGTGTTTAGTCCACTAACTGCAAAAAACATAACTGGCAGTTAAGCTAACTGGTCTGGCTGAAGGTCACTGGCTGACTGAACAAATAAAGCAAAGTGTGTGGGAGTTTGCAGCTTTTTTATTTGAAAAGGTTGACTGCAATAATCTGTAAACATGTTTCAGTCTTGTGTTTATATAAAAATAATCAAATCATGTGAATAATAAGGAGGACTATATCTCTGAGACAACAACACAGCAGGAAAAAATGCAAATAAAAAAGGACTGTTCCATTTAGCTATACAATTGTATAATCTAAACAAGAACTGTGCTACGTTTAGCTGAAAAAATGCAATTAATGCCTTTTGAGCTTACTGAATGGAGTGTAATTTACTGACTACCACTAATGACTGAAATGTCTAGATGCTTTTCTAGAGTTGGTCCATGTGCTCTGGATGGCTCTGCTGTGCCACTGCAGTGGACAAATACAATCAAGGCTGCAATGCTACTATCAGTGATGCACAAATACTGTTTGGATAACGTGTCCAGTAGGGGAAAGACTGTCTCTTGGGACCTCCACAAGCTGAGGGGGTTGTCCAAGAGTGTCAGTTGGAAGACCTCCATAAACTACTATAGCTCTTCTGGTATGTTGCTGCCAGTTTTATTCAGTGAATGTCTTACTCACTAAATCCTCCAATACAGAAGACACTTTTCTTTTGGGCGCATGTCCTTCATCTGAACCTGAACTTGGGTGCTTTGATCTTCCGTCTCCTCCTGCGGCAGCAGAAAAACAACAAAAAAACACATATCTTTTTCTTCCCAGATTAATTATTAATGTTTTAGTTATTTTCCCTAAGATAAAATCAAACATTAAACACAACTTTGAAATTAATTGACATGAGCTCTTGTAACACATATGTTTATGTACAATCACTATTATCTATCTACAATTATGATATACAATATATGCATAAACTGTACACTTTTGTTACATCAAGTGCTGCAGCCTCAGCAATCACACTGGAGTGTATGTCCAGTTGTTCATCTTGGGAGAAGAAAGTCACTGCCTTGGGTTAAGGAAAGAGGCTGTGCGGAGAATAGTCATCTCATGCACAGTGGTGTATTGCTTAGCCAACGCATCGTCTGTTCAATTTCCTGAAGAATTGGTGTGTCAGTGCCACCAAACCTGTTTCTGTGTCGTGAAGCAGTGGAGCAATCGTTGACAACTTAAGTGTCCTCTCCTTGGATGTGATGAGGAGAGCCTTCCCTAGCCTGGCCTTCCATTTTGGTGAGTGTGCAAATGTCAACTGTACTTTTTCTCACCTGAGAAGAGAGGATAGGAGCACAAATGGCAGGTTGACAGGAATCTGTCCACAATGTGGAAGGAGCTATTCCAACTGGTGGCCACATCAGTCTTCAACTTGTGAGGTTGGCAACTGCAGTAGCCTTGGTTTCTCCTCCAGGGCAAGATTAGATGCGGTGATTCGCCTAATCGTGACACAGAAGGCGGCTGCTGAACTCACTGAGCAGCTAGGTTGAGGATATGTGCAAAACACTTAATGTGTTTGATGTTTTCCAGCTGTGCAGCCTCTAGCATGTTAGCAGCATTACCAGTGACAATTACCAGATCTGTGGTTGTAAGGTGCCACTCATCTGCAACAGCGTGAAACAACTCATTCACGTTTTCTTCAGTGCAGCGTTGGTTAATTACTATAGTTTGCAGAACATGAGACTTGAGCTTACAGTCATCCGTTAAGTGAAGGTGACAAAGACTGAGTTGCTCATGATGTCCATGAATCACGTGACTGCTTCTCTCGTGGCTTTCCTGATTTGTCCCCATGTCTCGCAGTATAGCTGTGTCACCGCTCTCTCAGTTAAAAGCCAGGGAGATGGTTTACTATAACTGGGCTCAATTGTGCAATTCATTCATTGAAAAACCGCTGTATGGGTGCTGGTCTATTAAAATCAAACAGGCTATGGACAAAGTTATTTTCTTTGCCCCAATCAGAACTGTATGGAAGATTTGTAAAAAATGCTAATAATAGAGATTACTGCTCCACCTCACTAACATTAGTCTCTGGATGATGGCAAACCCTCATGTTTGTAGTATTCCTAAAATACCTCACCTTCTTTTTGTAAAGCTTGCATATTGTATGGGTCATGTCAACCTCCTTCTTCCCCAGAAGATTATAAAAAATGTGCCAAAATACTCTGCACAAAAAGATGGTGCAGATTAAGTTAAATTTGCCTCCCAGATTACAGCAAAAGTGACACAAGAGCTAGTGTGTGCATGTGGTACACCATCCAGGAGGATTTTTGCATCAATGTTATGAAGTACCTTGATTTGTCAGTTTACAATTTACTGGATTAGACAAAAACATGTATTCTGATTTGGTTATTTTATCTATAAATGAGTTTAATTACATTTTTAGAACAATGTATTATACTACAATATACATTACAACACACACTCACACTTTTCAGTTTATCACACCGGTAAAACTAATGCAGTCTAATACAATAGCCCTGCAGTAAATCTTACTTTCGTGAAGGTTTTAATGTCCAGTTTTTGCTGAAAATGTTTTAGAGAGGTGTTTTGTAGCGAGAGGTGTTTCTAATAAGCCAACAGTGCCTACAATAATTACAGGCTCACTCAACTTGAATATACTTTACAATTTGCATCCTGGAAAAACAAAGCTCAAGTTGTGATAAGAGTTGAATAGACTGCTAATGCCGACAGGTTCATAACATTGCTGTGACAAAGGATTAATAGGTTGTTTTCAGACACCAGCTGGGAGACCTGCCCTCATGGTCAGTAAGCCATCATTTGAAACAAAGACAGTTGGGAAGTAATTAGGAAATTAATGAGCAATGAAAATGGATGCTTCTGTAAGCATTTATACAATGTTAAGGTGCCCTAAGGTCAGAGAGAATCCTTTTTGCAAAGCTTGATAGGCAAAATGTACGTTTTTGCTGTCCTATTATGGAGACACTTGTTTGCTCTGTGTGTGAGCAATAAAACCCACAATAAGCAGTGCAATTAAACCTCAGCAGATCTCTACACAAATTCAGTTTTATCTTGCTGGTTAACTCCATCCATCAAAGTTAATGAGATTATTTCCATATTCAAAATTTAGGATTTACCTTTAAATATCGTTAACATACTTCAGATATGTTGTTTGTGGGTTTTATTTTCTTTTTTGAAGGAAGGGACCTGCAAGGTTTTGTTCACTTTCTTACGTTCACACTTTCCTATCTTGTTCTCCTGTCAATCAAGAGACCGTAACACAGGTTATAACAATATGGAGCTGAAATACAGTAGGGGCAAGTGCAACAAGTGCAAACCCAAGCACAAGTGCACAACTTTGGTGATTATCGGTGGGAACAGTGTCTGTAGTCAGCTTGAATATGTCAGTTTCAATGCATTATAATGGTCAAAAAAGTCAAAATAAAATAAATAATTAAGATAAGATACGGTAAACTTCTCATAGTTTCATCATTTCACAAATATATGGCTAAATATGTGTGACTGTTTGGAACATACTGAGAGCACGGATGGACGGAGAGGCAGTGGATCATGCTGCAGAAGTGGTTTAAGAGGTTTGCATGGCCAGTTTGGTAGTTTTCTTTTCTGCTGTGAAAACCTGTCACCACTGGAATCCATTGAAACTGGCTGAATTTAAACTGACTGCACCGGCTGTTCTCCCTCAGTGAACTACAAACCTTAAATGCACCTTTCAAGCCTACAGGGTATGGCTTTTTCTTATTCAAAAGATAGAAGTTAACACTTGTACCACAATTGTAGCCTAATCAATTTTCACATCGTATATTATAATACATCATTATACACACATCAGCTCAAAAAGGGACAGTTTCACAAAGTTAGAGGTCATTGCTTTAGCATAAACTAAAATTGACCTCATCTACACTAAGCTACTGTACTGCCAGTGATTGTCATTTAAGTGGCAGAAAGGCTGGGGACATTCTGGTTTAATTACATTTTAGGTGATTAATGTCATTTTTAGCATCACCTTTGTGAACATATTTTTACAGAAAAGGTCACCTCCATTAATTTTACCTGTTTTATTTCCGTTATCCATTACTTGAGTTTTATTCTTCTGTAATCGTATTTTAACCCTATTCTAATGCCTAACGTTATTATAGTTTATAACCTTCTTGTTTAAAAACATTCTGTGACTTTCATAAATGGTTAAAGAAATTACTCACAAGCACATAATTATATCTTACTATAAAATCTTGACAGCACTACTAAAAGAGGCTGTATCTGCTCTCGACAGAATGACAGGGGGGCACTGTGAGACTGTTTGTCTAAGAACTAAACAAAAACTTTACAGAATAGAAAACAGACTGCACTCAACATTGCTTCTTGTCATCTTCTGTGTCAACTGTCTGCATACACCCAGCTTCCCAAAAACTGTTGATACACACAAACGTCAGAGACGAGTTTAAAATGCCCAGCACATATCCCAGCACTGCCATAATCACTCACTCCACTTACTGTAAGACAACAAAACTGTGACTGGCTATATAGACAATGTGAAAGGCTGAGGAATCTGAATCTGCTGCTCACGCTACGCCTCCTGTGTAAACACGGTGTTAGGCATAGGACGTCTTTATTTACTGTGGTTTAGTCAAATACCACTTATACTGACATATTATACACATTCAAGATATAACTGCTACAGATTAGACACCTTATCCCACACATAATTGTTTGTAGGTTCAATATCATGACAGATTCCACCTCCTTTGATGCAGGTTAACACTCATGCCACAGATCAAATACACAGTTTTCTTTCCTGCCAGCTGTGTCTCAGTGGGCCCTCACACCAGGAAAACACAATGAGACTCAGCAAATCTGTTTACCCCGGTGAATCCACCATCTGGCAAATATATGTGTGCCAGCAGGTAGTTCACGCTAACTTGTTAACTTCTGCCTTGCATTAAACCATCAGTTACATAAAAGATATGTAAGTGTATCAAGTCAGAACATCTCACAAGTGAGTTTTGTGCAGCCTATTACAGTCAGCGATGTAAGTGTGCCGTTGCTGGGCCATGAGCAAAATGCAAAATGCAAATACAAATGCCTGAGATATTGCAAACATTGCATCTCCACAGAACATTTTTAGTTCAAACACTGCTTTCTCTCACCCATTTTGCTCCTGAAAAAAAATGAAACTATATATTTGTGACCAATATTTTAGGAGATTTAAAGATTTACATTTTCAGTAGGAACAAATGGGCTGAGAAAGGGTAGGGAAGTCGGAAAGTATTGAGAGACGGACAAACACATTGTTGGTTTAGTTTTGTTCATGGGATTTGTTGACGATAAGAAAAATACAGAATAACGCCAACCTTATCCTTTAATTTAATTCCCAGTCCTGTGGATCAGCTCTGGACATGCCTAGTTTCTGTCCTACTTTCAGACTGGGTTATGACCTACGAGGTTGCAAAAACAATCTGAGTTGTTATGCTGCTGATGCTGCTGAGTTACTCGACTGCTTCTGCTCTCAAAGCTACAAGATTATATAGTAGGCTTGGGAGCAATGAGGGAAAGGTGTCATAGGGGAAATAAGCTGCAAAAGTGAGCTATGCCTGAAGTCAACTTAACAAGGAGCTGTACAGAATTTTCTTCCTACAAATTTATGAGCAGAGCAGACTGAATCTTGTATTACCTCCCCGAATCTGATCTTTCAAACAGCAGTGTTTTCAGTGTAGTACGTGACAGCAGATTGTAGCACCCATCTTATAAGGGCAGTTTTAATCTGGTTTTTGAAACGTGATAAAACAACACACATAGTTGAGAGAACACTTGGATGATGTAAGAGATTAACAAATAAATTAAATTTAATTGTCCAGTTTTTCAGATACTGGTTTTTCTTACCTTACCTAATTTAGGAGTTATAGTTTTGCCCTCCCTACCTTCAGTTGGCCCTAAATGTACTCAGCAGCTGCACCAGATGATGCTGACTTGTCCAATTTATGTCCTATCTGGAAAAATACCTTGAAGTGTCTCTGACAACTGGAAGCCCACTATTGATAAGGGTCACACAATTTTCCACTGGAACATCCTTGTCCATCATGAACCACAACAGCTAAAATGCAGACCAAAATATTTTATTAGGCTTTCTAATTTTACCAGCCAAGTGAAAGAAGCTGAGTTAAAGCTGATCATATTTTTACTAATACAAACTAAGTCCGACACAGATGGGCAGCTGGTATTTGTGGGGTTCCTTAAATATGCAAACATGTGTAAATGCAGAGAAAACATCTCTAACACAACTTTAGTTACAAACACCTGCTCTTTCTTTGCATTTAACCAAGTAGCTTAACCAGGATTAAAAACATGCAACAGCGAACCATCAACAGAGACAACAAAAATGGCATCATGACAAATGCACAGTAAATGTTCCAAGCAAAACAACATACAACAGTGGACACAATTTCAATATTCTTGCTTTCACTCTGTTAAGAACCAACAGGCGTAGATGGTTGGAGAGGCTCTTAGGGCATAAAAACTGCAGCCCCAGAAATGGCACTATAATCAATAGCTTCCCAGGCCACTTGTTAAAAATGCCATTTCCATCTCCAAGTCGCTGAGAGGGCCCCTTTACCAGGAAAGAGTCACATATCATTCTCTCCAGACAACTGGCGGAATGAAAAATAGGGGCCCACTGTCACTGACCAATATTGATTATGAGTGAAAATGTGATCATTTTGTATTAACTCGCCCCTAGGAGCCCTGTTCTGTCAGGTTTGCTGGTGAAAATTTATGCTTTCATATCATGCTTAACAAAAATATGGGTCGTTGCTCATTTTAGCCTCCAGACAAAGAGGTATATGCCAATCACAAGAATTTAATAGCTTTCACAAGAGAACATGATGATATGAATTAGATTAAAGCCATTATTTAACACATTTGTTCCTACTTTAAAGATATTTATTATTGCCCCTGACACCACTTTAATGAAGCTCCAGACTTGGCATTTAAAATATCAATTTCTGATGATTAGAGTTGTCATTGTTAAAAAGAGGAAATGTGGAAGAGGGAGGGGCTTTGTTATCCAATTGAAATGTCTTGCTCTATAAGGTCTAGATGAGGATAATGGTGCCTGTGTGAAGCAATTTCTTAATGTGTGACATTGACTGAATTGAAGCCCAGCAATCAAGAGGAAAACATTAAAAGAGGAGCATTTAGAAATTCTGGTACAGAAACTCAACTATATGTTAATTTTATAGGTTCCTTTAAACATTTGCCTTGGGGTGCTTTCTCACCCAACTCAGTGCATTTCAAATCAAACTTTGGTGCATTTGCCTGTTTGGTTCAATTGGTTTAGGTTGGTGTTGACTAAACCGCCTGAAAAGGTGGGTCTCGGTTCGCCTCCAAGTGGACTCTGGTGAGGTTTGATTGTGGTGTGGTTTACAACAGTAGATGTGTTATTGTAGCATGAATTCAAAACGCTACACTATGGTTGACTGTGAATTGTGAAAGAAGCTATCTTATAAGAGATCTGAATAAGCAGCATATATATATTTATGCACATAATTTCGTGATACAATCATACATCAGAAAGTAAAAAAAACATAGAAAACAGTGGACATCAAGGGGGCATATATTTACATTCTGTTCACACTTATAAAGTACTCCCACCACCACATATATAATAGAATAATATGGAATATGTAATACAACACACATGATGTACACCAAAGGAACTCCATTCGTTTCACTTCAAAATGTTCTTTCCAAAGCGCAGCATATGTAAATCATACTGCAATAAAGGGAAGCAAATCAAAAGAAAGACTAAATATAACTGTGTCAGCATGACAGGAGAATAAAGGCTCATTTTGGATGCAGCGTGACTGGCCTCTCTCTGCCCCTTCTTAGCAGGGCGATGGGGGTTCATAATTACAACATAGCCTACAGACAAACGCACAAACCTGTGCCACTCAGTTCTTATTGAGGGCGCACTTCCACAAAAAAGTCATAAATACTGCCCTATAGGAAAATAGCCTGTGGTGTTTTATTAGTTTTTTTTCCCCTATTCCTATTGAAAATTCAATAAATCTGTACCAATTCTCTCACGCCGTCACACTCAAACTGCCTTGTGCTGCTTATCCTTGCAGGCATTTTGTCCCAATCTCAGACACTGGCTAGTCAAGCGACGGCTGCAGCAGTGATATTACACTCTGTGTCACATATCACAGACCTTATCAGGCCTCATAAGCACTTATATTCAAGAAGTAATGCATTAAACATAGAAAAAACAAGAAGTAATATCTTTTGTTTGTTTCAGAGCAGAATCCATATGAAACATGTAATATATGGTCCTTCTTGAGGACAGAAATATTGTGTATATCAGTCAACAAAAGCACAATTAATTAAAATGAAAGCTGATGTTAACATTTTCCATCGCTTTTCCCACTGAGTATCTCCTTTGGAAAAGAAGTATGCTCACTGAATAAGTTCACTGAATGCAGACTTAGAGTATGAAATGATGAAAAAAAGTCTTTAGATGATAAAGCCTGGAAAAAGGAAAGACACAAGAAGGACTTTAATATTTTGAGAGTTCAATCATTCTGGCTGGCTGACATTGTGTAGAAGTGTGCGTGGGTGGAGGTGCCAGCTCTGACAATAGTCAGGTATATCAACTGCACAGTCATAATCCCTTCTCAGGCTGCTGGGGAGCCACTGCAGATGTCAGGATGCTGCTCCATACAAATGTACTGGATTACCCAGAGTACCCAGCAACAGCAAACAGATGTCACAGAACACCGCACTGTCAATTTCTCAAGACAGGTGGGAATCGTTCTTCAATAGGTGGTACTCTAAATCAGATGTGCTAGTGAAATTACAGTTTATTGAGGCAAGCCTGTAGGGAATGTCTACTGTCTTTTCATACTATAATGCTATCTAACGCTATCAAAGAGCAACTTGACACAAGGCTAAAATACACAATTCTGGACCTCTTCTGGTTCACAATTTAAAGTCTGTTGTTGACGGTTTAGCTGGACAGGCCTGTCCCAGCACTCTTCCAATTGAACAGCAGAGAAAAGAAGCCATGATGATATAGAGAGTTTATCTGCTCAGTTTACCTTCTTTCAGCTCAAGGTATGTGGAGCCCTCCTCCAAAAACACAAGGCATGCCAGGTGGCTAAAACGTGAGGTATCCAGAGCACATAAACATTACACTAAAGCTTCAAACCCATGGGAATCAATTAGAAAAAGGCACCCTTCACTTCCAGTGTCATTGCCATCTAACAAAGATGTCTGGTCGTACTAAACATATCGTGAGTACACTCTTCAACCACTGGAGGTAAAAAGAAAAATACGTTCAGCTGATGTTGAGTTACTCAGAACTTGAACAATGTTTTCATTTGTCACCTTTCAATCAGTATCAACTCTAAAACCATGAACATCATTTCATAAGAACTGAAGAAAACTCATATGTCCCATGGTCCATGCCTGAAGGATGTCAGGGCAAAAGTGCTCAGTCATGTCAGTGCTTGTCTGCTTTGATAGAGTCAGGTGATACCAGGGAGTGACATTACTGAGGTGGTTGAGAGAGATAAGGAAGCATGGCCAATGAAATGCCCAGTGTCCCACTTTGTGACTCTGCTACCAGGTTTAAAATAAATAACAAAATTAAATTAAAAAACTGTCATTGTTTGCGTGCAAAGTCTTAGCTTTGAACAGAAGTGCAAACTCTACAATGACAACACTATCAGCAACTCACCAGAATCTCATGAGCCCATCACAATCTGTGACAATGAGTTCTGGCCAAGAATGTCAGGCTTTTTATCCCCAATCCTTTTTTCCTCTTTTTTCATTTGGCTTGGCATGCCATGAAGTAAAGTCTAATTAAACAATCAAGCCCATGCAGTCTATTTCCCCCTCTGTCCCACTGACTTTGTCACAGCACTCATCCTCTCCCCAGTATAAACTCCCATGTCTAATGCCAGGGAGAAGGGCTGTTGTCACACACTGTTTGTCCCCCTATCTCTCTTCGTCTCTGTGAGCACAGAGTCAGCATCAAAGCAGCAGGCGTACTGAGCTCTGAGAGAGCAAACCAAAGCTTTGAGTGTTGAGTTTAAGCTAAACTGCTGAGCACAAATATGACTGAAGTTGTATTGCGGACTTGCATCTCTAAAAGTGTCTTTAAATGACTTTCTCTTGATGTAGTGGATGCAAGAAATTAACCATTTGACACAGCACTTACTCATAACAGGGTGCAAGGATATATGAGACCTACGCAGAAAAAGTAAACTATTCCATATAGCTATTCAATAACAATGTCACCCACAGGGAATATCAATGTTACCAAAGTTATATAAAGTTATAAATGTTGCAAATGAAAATATTATCTTAATGTGTTCCCTTTGAGCAGTCATTTTTCTTAAACTGTCTCTTGCTTTCTGTGAAATATTTAAATTAATGTAAAATATAACTTCACTAAAAAGATTTGTGGTATTAACTGAATTAAATGTAACTTTAAAATGAACAAGTGACAAAGCTACACATTTTTTACAAACTACTGCGTACAACATTTGGACAGACCATGTTGGACGTCATAAGTGATACACGATATCCGTTCAAATGGAGATTACGTACAGTTTATTTTGGACAGTCTTTCATGGAAGGCTTTTATAGTTATACATACACAGTTACAGACAGTGCCTGAATTGGACCAAAAAAGGTGCCAGTACCCTAATTCAGCAGTTGCATGACATGATCATCGCATGTGTCTTGGATATATTTATAATTTTACTCATGTCTTGGTAATATATCCCACTTCAAATGTATTTTTGTATGCATTTCATTACATACATGACATAGATGCAGTTACGCCCGTATTCCACGAAGACACACCCCTACTCTCCCTCTGATTGGCTCTGACCCTGACGTCTACCCCTAACCATCTCACTCCTCATGCCTAAACCTAACCAACCAAACCAACAAAGGCAATGAACACTGGCCACTCAGAGGCAGAGTAGGGCGGGTCTCAGTGGAATGCCGGTGGGGAAAAAAATCAAGCGTTAGGCGAGTGTTTAGGGGTGCGTACCTAGACTCACCAGGAGGTGCCGGTACGCAGTAAGAAGTAAGGGTACTCATGTGGACAAAAATCAGAAGTGCAGGTACCCAGTACTGGTGAGTACCAGTCCATTTCAGGCACTGGTTACAGATGTAGTTGTGTAAAGGATGAAAAAAGATCTGGAGAGAGAAATTTAAACCCTGTCTACTTTTTAACCTCCACACACCTGGCTAATCACTGCATGAAGTGGTTGTGATATCAAATTGTCAGTTATGAAAAGTGACAGAAGTTGTCAAACGCGTGGAATATAAAATTTGCAGTATATCCACAATGTTTGGGGTGGTCAAAGGTACAAGAGACTTGAACAGACTTTGACCCATAAAGGGTCAGTGCAACAATGCTTTTTCCTACAGACAAGACTGAAGCTGTTTCTCAAATCGCGTACTTGCGTACTTACACTTAATATTTTGAGTGCATAACTGGGTTCACACTGACAAGTATGGCAAAATGCAGTGTACTATGAGTACCCAGATGATGTACACAAAACGGTCAGAAAGTTGAGTGTGGAGCGCTGCACGCTTCTCACCCTCAACGGTCGCCATCTTGGCTACGGAGCGGAAGGGGAGGACCACCAACGTATGAAAATGGCGGCCGCGGTTGCGATTGTTACGGCTAAAAGTAAAAGCACGTTCATTTTTTATTAATTGTTAATATAACTGAGCTGGCAGATATTTCGGCGTGCGGCAATCACGGTAAAATGTTGCCGATAATGCTCCACCCGGCTGCAATCCGCCATTAAAAAGAAGAAAAAGACGCGGTCAAAGGTTGCGATTGTCATTTCCGGTAAGCGGTAACAGCAGTATTCGATTTGAGACAACACTACCCTGTCAAAATTAATACACTACACAAGTCAGTACATAGTGTACACAGTATACTGCATGTAAGTGTACTAACGTAAGTACACGATTTGAGACACAGCATGAGTGTCAAATTGCTCTTTACATATGGAAATTAGGAAGTGGGAGACGGTGATATGAGAGTGAATTGCATTAAAATGTTACAGACATTTTGAAAGGTTCAATATCTGTACATTGGGTGTCGGTTGAGTATCTGTCATGTGGCTTTGAAGATGGAGGTGTTATCACATCTGTATGTGTCTAAGATCATGGTCCCCAGGAACTTGAACCAGTCAATCATGTAAACAGTCATGCCATTTATTTCTCATGGGAAATCATCAGGCAACTTCAGAACGATCTGCTCTGGTCGACTCAGAGAGCAGTGAGAGTAGTTGCTGTAGAGGTTGATCACGCAGTCATGTTGAAAAAACATTTACTGACAACAAGAAGTCACCTGCCTCACGTTAACAACCTTATGGTTTTTAAGGACCACAAGGGTGGCATCTTTTGTAAATTCAGCATTTTTTAAATGGGGTCACTGGTGACACATTCATTCAACAGCATACAAGGAGTAGATAAAAACAGGAGCAAACAAGTCCATATGCAAAATATCAGCCCTCATTAAGTTCTTCAACAGTCCTTTTATCATGTAACCAAATACAAAATGGGGTTTGGAGAAGCACACAAGTTCAGTAACTGCTAAATCCATGTCAAAAGATTTAAATAATTAATGAAGATATCTACGCTGGATTTTGGAGAGGTCTGAGGTCTGTGATCCTCCATAAAAGAGTTGCTCTGAGCAAAGGGAAACACAGGTGATAATCCATAATCCACTGAAAACATTGAGGGTGCTTCTGTCTGGAGTTAAAAAGACAACCTCATGTTGTCTAACTTTATCTCTGATCACTCATTTTAAATCTCTATATAGCCGATAACACAGCTATTGTCATTAACCTGCATTTATGCTGATTTTGTCAGACGACAACAGGATTATGAAATAATGATTTGCAGCAGTGTAGCAGAAAGCTGTAAGTAACTACTGGGAGTGATTCTGAGATGCCTGGAGTCCATTTTTCATACATTGGCAATGCACAAGCACATAACCATGTTAAACCACGATAACAGGACTTCTTATGTGCTGTTATGTGCAGTTTTTTAAAGCGTATTGGCTACTTGATGGTGCCGACGGTGAACTGTACTGTGTCATCACATCCGAAGTCACAGTGATGTAGTTTGTTAACCTTTGCAAAGCTGTGTGTAAGATGAGCGCCCCCCCCCCACTGACATTATACTGTAACGCATGCCATGCTGCGGAAAGTGCACTGGAACTGCAGCAAAGGTGCGTCATTCTCACGGTAGGGTGCCACACTTCTAAGTGCTACTATACTGAGCTGACTACAAGAGCAGTAATCCAGGTGTTGTTAGTGTTGTTTATGTAACATGATTCATGATTACTACATTTCCCTGTCAGCTGTCATGGTTTCTGCTACAGCACGCAGCGGTTGCAGACCACACCCTGTCTCTCTCAGCAGTGGCATTGAGTATGCACACGTGCCAGCCCTGGGCATCAGCAGAGAGATGGGGTAGAGGGCTGAGAACACTCAGTCGTACTACTCAGGATGGATGTTTCCCATCATGCAGCTCAATCAGCCGCCCAATGATTCATTTCACAGACACTTGGGTAATTATAGGAGTCTGCTCTTCACCTCTGGGGATGAAACTGCATGAGCGCAGGCAGGGTGGAGAGTGGGGGTGGGTGGTGGTTTGGCGGAGGAGGCAAAGACAGAGTGAGAAGTGAGTGAGTGAAAACAAAGAGACAGGAATGACGAGGGTGAAGATGGAGTAGGAGATGTAGTGAAATTCATTTAACTGGTGTCAATGGTCTTGTTCAGGAAAAACAATATTTTCAGTGACTCCACAATGGAGCAAACTAATCACTGCTCTGAGTCCCGCAAACCATTGACAACTAATGTGACAAAACAAACAAAAGCAATGAAAATATACAGCACATGACCTTTTAAAGTGGAGAGTAAAACAAAGGCTGTAAAAAGGGCTATATGTCGGTGCATGAATAAAGATGCATGACGAAAGACTAAAAAGAGGCTGTGAAGAACACAGGTGATGGCAAGTGTGCAAGCTCCCCCTATTGGTGAAACTGAAAAAGCATTTTTACACAGCATAGCTCAGTACAAGTCATAGATGGATACACAGTGTATTTTAGGCTCAAACATCCATTCAGCAAAACTATATGGCATGCTATGTATATGAAAAAATTTTTCTGAATAAAGCAGCAACTAAACAAAGAGGGAATGTATTTTCCTAGATTTTCATGAACTCAATAGTCTTTAGTGAGTTCAATGGAGTGTACAGAATATTGATTTGGATGACAATAATTGCATGGAAAGGGTGCGGGGAGACTAAAAAAAAATAAGCTAGTGGGAGCTGTTTCAATCGTTGAGCAGTGCAAAGGATGTAAAGGGAGCCCATTGATTCAAGTTGTGTTTGTTTCCAAATGTGAAATATTCCTAGTGGATGCGTATTTAAGCGTATCAGATTGAGCTGGCTGGCTAATTTTGCTCAGTGGACTGTTCATAGCATTAATAGCCAAGGATTTCACTTCCACGTGAATCATATGAAGCCATTACTGTTGCAATGCCAGGTGTATGTAGGAGTCTGTATACCAACTGTAATATTCAGTCCCATCAACAGCCAAAAGGCACACTGTGTCTTGAGGAAGACACAAAAAAGCAGTCCTCCCACTCATTGTAAGACACTGGTTAAAACAGTCCGTTAAATAAATTATTTGTAATATAATCATTATCTAGAGCTCTGTGACTGACATTGAATCTTAGAGGTATGGATTCAACAATGTTTTTAAAAGAGACACCACAGGCTAATTTTAGATGTAAAAATTAAAATTATATTGCACAAGATGCTAATACAAAACATGCTAAGAATGTTTCACTGAACATACAATCCGTTTTGGTCAAAACTGTGAATATGGACTTTGTGACACAGTCAAATATTGGTTACTAGGGCGCCATTTTTCCCCCACATAATTTTATTTAAAAATCCTTTTTTGGAGGGCAGGTTTAGAGGATAGGTGTTTGCATGAGGGATGGTATACATTGTAAAGCAACAACTAGGACGATATACCTACCTCTCTTTCCTGTGTTTCTACCCACGCCCCCGCTTCCTCAAGCATTTTCTATCCATGTTGTGACTCTATTTTTTTATAGCCCCAAGTGCTGTATTCAGAAATGTGATGCTTTGTTAGAAATTCCAAGGCTATGGAGAGCAGGTGCAGGGCCATTGTGACAAGCACAATTTATCGGCTTCTCCCAAGCAAGGGAACACATTCAATAATGTGCTGGGAAGATTAATCCATCCCCCACACGGGGCTGGGCTCACAGGGTGCGGCGACAGAGGTAATTTACACATGCAGGTAGCCCAACTCAGCAGTTAAGGCCTTTGGAGTTGTAAAATACCTGTATATTAGCCGTTCCAATCCATTTAATTACACTTTAAACTTTACAGTCTGACACCATCATAAATTAAAACTACAAGGCTGCCACACAGACCATACATTATGACTTTTGCAAAAAAAAAATTTAAATATTGTTTGTTCTAGGGCATTCCACAGATGACTCCTCAAACATGCTCCTTCTGTACACTGTGTCCCAGCATAGTTCATTAATATGAGATATGTGTTTGTGTGTATGAACAAAGGCCAGGAGAAAGATGGATGGCTTTACAAGTGAGTAAAGTTCTCAGGATAGTGGGGATGTTTCACCAAACCTGTACTTTATCCAGAGATAAATGACAAACTGCTCAACCACATCGTATTGCTTAAATCTGGGGGTAAACCACGGGAGTTCTTCTTGATGAAGGCGACAGTGCCACTTTCTGCTCTTTTCCGTGGAAGGATAGGATATAGGAGGGTGGATCATTGACAGGCAGGGAGAGCAGCAGGCAGTTAGACAGACATGATGTACAGCCCTGCATAATCAGCTCTCAGCCCCATTAATCTGGGCAGACTGCAACACTTGATGAGACTGTGATGCATTTGGTGAAAGGTCCCTCCCTCAGATGTCATTCTGAAGAACAGTGTCTACCGCCAAAGCCATGAGCCCAGTCACGCAGCCACACCCCTTACCATAACACCATCACGCTCAGAGGACAAACACTCCAACACTCCAAGGACATCTGGATTCTTCCCACTCCGGCAGCAAAGCTAAATTTATAATCACACTGATGAGCAAAAAAAAAACCTCACATGCATAGTCAGCATCACCTGGTGCAAGCACAGGAACTGGGTCTCATTTCAAAAATCAAACAAATCTCCTTAATGATCGTCTCTCCAAGGGCATGCAGTGATATGCTGAAATCCTGAGTCCACAGCTATTATAGCCACAGGATCACAATGAGAGAATGCCATCTGGGCTCCTCTCAAGGGAGAAAGGGCATTACACAAGAGTACACAATGCAGGGGTCATTGTGTGGGATGACAAGGTCCACTGGACCTTTTCCTCTGCAGCTTTAACTCTTCCCTCAAGGCAGGTCAACCCACAGTAACATGTTCCATTATAGCTCTAAGTGTTTATTTCTGTCAATCTAATGAAATCTCAGCTGCAAACTATTCATCTAGTTTTCCTTACTAAAGGTATGTGGCTGACCTTTATAGATGTCATGACAGCAGATGACAGTGAGTGTGCACAAACCACACTGAAGTGAAGAACAGCTATAAATGGACCTTGTGGTGAGACAGTGAAAGAGTGAACTTTCAATCCCAACTGAAACTTAAGCCAACATGGTCAAGAAGTCCGTACAGGAGTACTCCAGCTATTTAATATTGAACTTCCATAAAGTTGAGAGGTTTGCAAGAGACACGAAAAATAGAATGGTAAAAATTGAAGCAGCAGGGACTGAGTTATCACGATTTTTATTCCCTAGTATTAGCCAAGCTCTTAAAACAATGGATCCTACATTTCTCATAATGCAACTCAATAGCCTCTTTTGTTAGACTTTCCCTGCCTGGTAAATGCCACGTCTTTCAAACTCTGTGCCACAGTTTATAATGCAGGCTTTCGGTTAAAAATGTGTAGTCTCCAAGCACAAACTGAGATAACCCTGATAATGTCATTAGGGTTATTTTCTCTGACTTTACAAATCTCCATCCCAGAGCCACAGAAAAAAATATCCAACTCTTACCACAGGGTAAGTTGTACTGTACTGTAAAATCTTAACATAGCAGTTTCATGACAACTGGGGAAACTCCATCTTGATATTGTGTGATACACTACTTAACGGACCCAGTGAGATTGTTGTGTCAACTAATTTATCATTTTAGCAGCAGGAGCTATGGTGATTCAGACTCCGACTTACAGTGCTGTATATCCAGTCACAGCAAAATATTGTTTGTCTCTCCTCCCTTAAACTTCTGACTACTGTTTGCCTGTGAAGCTGATGATCAAGTAACTGAGGCCTGTGTCTGTTGCGCTCCCTGCAAGTTGCTCTGGGTAGGAGTGTCAGCTAAATGACAAAAATAAATTCAAATGCTATTTCTTTGTTACTCTCCAGTTCTCCAGAGAGACCATTTAAAGGGCACATCATAATACAAACTTAGTGTGTGTCACATTTACATCATTTTTCTCCTGTAAAATGTAATCCTGTAACATTAAAATCACAGTGATTTTAGTTGGAAAAGAGGTGCTGCAAGTGGGATGCGTGAAGCCAGATAGTTAGACTTTATGGGCCTTGCTGTGTGTAGGGAGTCAGAGACTGTGACTGTGACATAGTCCACTGGGATTTCACTCCCTTTATTCTGTACTGGGCGGTAGATGTGCCATGCCTTTTATGCCCCTCTGTAATAGTTCATGAACCTATACATTGGTAAATCAGAGCGAAGCAGAAATAAAGCTCAGCAGCAACAGCCATAGTCTTCTAAAATAAACACTGCCACAAAAACTCTTCCAGCGTGATGTCTTTTGGCTCAGTGACATTAGGGTCATCAAAATAAGCAAGTGCAACCAGGCATCCTAAATGAACTCCCTAAATGGTGGTTTTCAAAAGACAGCTTTCTGAAGTCATTTGTGTAGTAATGGAGCTGTACCCTGCTGTGTTGTGGGCTTTTTTCAATCGACTACAACAACCATGTTTGGGCTAATGAATCTTAGATGACTTAGACTCAACACTTTCATTAAAAAAGGAGACACTGCAGCCCCAGAGGTCTGGAGAACACAAAAACCGCCCCACTCTAAACAATGATGTTGTCTCTACTTAATAGAAATGTTTTGTTATAAAATCCTATCAACATAAGTTAGTCATAAAAGTTATTTTAAAAAGTCAAATCTACCAAGCCCCTCCATATCACAGATACAATTAAGAACTGAGCTAAAGTGAATGCAAAGCAAGGTATGCCAGGAACAGATTTAATCAATGAAAGAATATTAGTAGTAGTAATTATTAATTAATTTAAGCCTACGTCTTTCTGACACTGTTCCCACCTAGAAAGATAGGGTGAATTACTGCTTTTAAACAAAGCAATACTGCCATCTAGTGTGGAGTGAAATTTGGACATATCCTCACTGGCTCAGCATATTCCCAGAAGATGCCATCTTAAAAAATAATAATATATATGCTTTGAGAAGAGAAAAAGGGTGGCTATGTCAAATATTATGGATACATTTTCTTTAAATAAAACACTACAAACAAGAGAATGGCAGTGTGCAACCGCAATGAAACACCAAGTCTTCCTTCATTCACCTTAGATCTTGTAATAAATATAACCTCAGCGTTAGCATTGCCTGCACATCTTGCTATAGTTTAATTAGAACATTACTACCAGCATGTTGCATTGTGGAGAGGTAACACACACCAACCACTGTAGTAAGGTGCTGATCACAGAAAGAAGAAAGGGGAAAAAGGGGAAATGATGTTCCATATAATTTAAACTTTGCTAGATAATGTTTCTGCCACCTGATTTTCTTTCACATCATGATCCCATGTCAGCCTAAACTGCTTTAATAACAGCTCAGTCCACTTCACAATAAAATAAAGGTATATTAATAACATGCGTATGCAGGAATAATAATTTTAGTGTCATAGTTTATAGTTTTTGCCTTAAGTGAAGAAAAACAAAATGTTTCCGCAATTTGGGATATTTACTACATAACTAGAGATGCACCGATCCAACCCACCGCATCGGTATCGCCCCTGGTACTGACCTCATTGGCCGACCCACATTAACCACAATGTCGTCATCAATGTCATTATAAAATTCAATATTTCTGCCATCAGTTACATTCATTCAGTTCCTGGTACATAATATTGCCTTATTTATGACTATATGCCAGGTATCGGATCAGTACTCTGTAATGCGGGACATCAGGAGTTTAGGTATTGGAATCACTATCGGGAGAGATTGGTGTATCCCAACAATGACAAATGTAACACATCAACATATCTTCACAAATGTTTACATTTAACTGTAGAAGCAATGAGGTAAACAGGAAGTCAGGTATGCAAGATTCTGTAACTTATCAATACTCATGCTTTTCATTTATGATTCGCCCCAGAATGTGGTGCCTGTGGGTCGTGCCAAATGAGCCAGGACTCCCATTCACTTCACTTGCTTCCTCTGTGCCACCACACTTCCACTTTGAATGTCTGCCACGCTCTCTCAAAGTTTTGAATGTTGGCTCAGGTGTCAGGATCAACTAAATGCCTGCAGTGACAAACGGCATGATAGTCGTAGACATATCCTGCCTCTGTCTGAGCCCTCTGGTATGTTTGCTGGATATCAGCACATCTTTGCTTTATTTGAAGCAGACAGTGAGCTGTCAGGGATGTGTTATGGCAAGCCATAACCACACTCTCCTCACACTCTCTCATTATAGTTAGCAACATGATGCAAAATGAGTACTGTGATTGTGAACAAAAACTGTACTTATGACTGTGTTACGTAACATCATAATGCATTAAGCATTAGCTCTTTTGATGCTTTATTAAGATAGTGTTTGTGGAATATAGATATGGGTTTCATATAAAGTAACACAGTTTACTATTTTATGTGCCGTTAGTTTAACACAAAAATAGAGCATGACAAATAAAACAGTACTTACAGAAGGGGTTGAAAAAATATGACCATTGCCAGTGTAATGAGTCTCTCAATGTTCCTACTTGCAGGTTAGGCCACTTTTCATTGTGTAAATGTAAAACACTACACCTAATAGAATCAGCTTAGCAGTCAAACTGTACTTTCCCACACTGGACTTAAATACATTAGTGTCTTCATTGCCAGGTCACTCTGTTACTCACAGATTCAATATCCATTTATTCTTGGTAATAAAAAAAATCAATCTGCAAGGTGGTTGGCAGGCTTCCACAGCTGCTGATAAGGCAGAGTTGTCTTTTGGCACATTACAAGCAGCTGAAGTGCCTCCAGTGCTGTACCCAGGGTAGTCCAGTGCTTCTGAGAAATTACTTGCATATCATTCACATCGATTGTTTAAACAGAGATCGTGACTTGGCAGAATTACAGATGTATGAGTTGTATGACAGTTTAATGTGATGCCACGAGAACAGCATCAATAGCACACTTTCTATTTTAGGCATTTACATGATGATGATCTTGACAAGAACAATTAGGAATGAGTGCAGCAGTATGATGAGCTCATATTAATAGGGCACAAAGACTTATCAACCAAAAGTATGAAGGGCACAGCAAGGGGCTATAGTGTGCTGACAATACATTGTCAGTGCCCTAAATGATGACTTAATGTAGAAATCAAACAAACTGACTGCTAAGAAGAGTGTAAGAGAGAAGTAGTTAAAACCAATTTAAGTATCAAAATGAGAAAAGACATGATACAATGGAGAGAAACTGACAAATGGAAACAAAACAACAATATAGAATTCATTTTAAAGTGGTATCTTGGTAATGATACGGTGCTACAAGTATCATGACAAATCTACAGCTACAGTGCCGGTGTAGCAGCAGCAGCTTTGCTCAGAAAATACAAAAGAACAAACCACAAACCACAGGTCACTAGTGTTACCCCTGTTATATACAACTATCTTAACAACAGTTATAGACATACATCGAGCGTTAACAGTTTTACAGTACACATCATACATATCATCATCCGTGGACGGCTAAGTTAATTTAACAGTAGGCAAACTGAGAATGCTGTATGTAAAATAAATGAATGACGTTCAATACGGACTTCTGCAGGAGCTTATTGGTATTTCGTTTTTGACCAACCAGGAACAGGTACCAATTTAAGTCTGGCCCTCTGTACCCATCCCTAAACAGAATACTGGACAGCATGCAACATTTTTCAAGACATACAGACACCCTGCTTTGAACCACGAACGAAGCTAACCAATTTTACAGGACAGCATACTGTAAGAACACTGATTCGCAATTAATGTGCGTTGTTCTTTTTGTGGGAGGACTTTCTGATGTTATCAGTGTTTGATTAAGTACCTGATAAATACAGTCAGTATTTTGATAAATGCCCTTAATTTGCATTCCATGCAGTTGCCAGAAAAGATGCACATTAAAAGATTAATCTTTTAATTCATCTATTAAGTTTGTTTCTCAATACATGTTGTCCAAGCAGCATCACTCACTGATGTTGTTAAATGTTGTTTATCACCACCATGCAGAGTACCTAAGAGAAAAGTAGATTCTTGGTTATGTAATCTAAAGTCCTATGGGACAAACCCAACATTAATCTCTCAAAATCCTGTTTATTAATGTCTGTTGGATGACAGCCTTGCAGTTTCACTTGGTGTTCACTCGGCAGTTCAACTCTGTAATTTTAAATGGCCACCAATTTCTTTCAAGAAGACAGGGGAGGAGGGCATCTGATGACCACACCTGTGTAATGTTCATGATACATTCATGAGATGAGTTACTGTTTGGACAGACATTTTGTTCTCCCACCAATCCAACAAAAAGAATGCTCGAGTCAGTGAAAAGAACTGTTTCACTGATTGGATTTACAAGAATGTAACAAACATTATTTTTGCCGTTTATAGCAAAATAAAAACCTCACATACCTTTCTGAAAACATGTTATGTAATGTTACTCTTGAATTTCTTTAGAAGCTCACATTGACATGGAAACTACTGTCTGTAAAGGTGTTTATCTCTGCCACCAATGTGACTTGTCATTATTCGCATCTGGCATAGCCAACTGTAAGCATACGGGACAAGCTCACTCTCCTGCCTGTGTCTCTGCAGCACATAGTTCACCTTGACAAGAATACCATATCCTCAGCAGAAGGCACAGAAGCATGGGAAGCAGAAAAGCTAATAACCAGATGTCAGCCACAAAGAAACTCTTATCTTTTCCACAAACTACAGTGCAATAAAAAGAGGTAAAGCCTTCTGAGCATACGAATACACTTAAATTTGACATTAAATGCCACTAGTCGTATTTAAAATGTAAGCACCTCCTTCTTGTAATACTGCATGTATAACCTGTAAAACTGGCAGCAACCACCTGATCCCATTTGCACACCACACGTGTATTCTGACAATTATTCAGTCTTTACAGGTTGTACTACACAATGAGCCTGCTTCTTGCTAAAGTGTAATCGTGTTCACTTCTCTGCAGGATCACTAAAATCAGTTTCCATACTCAGAGATGCTACATGAGAATTCAAGACACATGACAATCTAAATTTTAACTGGCCACATGGGTCTCTGACCACCAGAGGTAGGTGGTAAGTAGTTAAAGGGTCAGCAGTTCACCTCATCATAAATAATTGCTTGTGCAATGTGCAAACTGATGGATAAATGAATCAGTAAATAAATGGATAGATAAATGAATCAACAAAAAACTACTATGAGCACATTGATGAATTACAAATGAATCAAGTGAAAAATAAGCCAATGAGTAACACTACATTACAGTTTATTACATTACATTACATCCTAAAGTACACTGTTGGTGCCATGGGAGTGCACAGTTTGTGCTTATCGTTACTGCGATTCATCCAGAGAGTGTGAGAGTTGGAAATGATCGACCTGCCAGCGCTAGCATTGTCAATGGATAATATAAAAAGGGATTTTTCCAGCTGAATCCTGGCTGCCCAAAATCACCCCACCCACTTCTTCACTCTACTGTAGTATTACTGAGAAATACATTAAAAGATTTACCCTCAGTTCACCCCTTAAACATTAACATTAATAATCTTTATAAAGCTTGTGTAAGTTTGTGATTTGCAGTTCTCAGCTCAAGACAATTAAACAATTATCAAGTTTCAGGCTTGAAGGTTAATTGTTTTGGGACCTCCTTTCTTTACCTGTTAAATAAATGTACATTTAACTTATAGCACAAGTGGAAGTAGTTCTCAATACTTATCTAACAGAAAAAGCAGCTGAGAGAATATCTTCAAGTCAGGAAACGTAACTGTAAACTCATTACTCCAAATGCCAGATAAATGTTTGATATTTGTTTCTAAGGATGGCTCTAATCTTCTCCTGGCCTGGCACTTGTCCTCTCCTGTCCTCCCACACGATACGCCCTGGCATATGCCACAGTTGAGGCCCATTAATCAGAGCTCATTTTATAAGGGCTGAATACACTACTCCCAATTCCCGTGCATTAACCTTGTTGCTGCCCCTTACCACCCCTGAAAGTTGGCACTAGTGTGCTACATGCATGTTTGTGTGTGTGTGCGTGCACGTGTGTATATTTTCAGCCCTTGTCACTTGTTAGTGTAGCAATTCCTGCCATGCTATAAATAAAACCAGTCACAGGGAGGGATGGAAGCCAGTGGAGTGCTTTGACAGCAGAGGGCATAGTGGCCTTGTCTCCCTAGGATATGAGGATTAAATCTGGTCTACAAACTGGAGGCTTACTACGTACCTAATACACTGTACCTTTGCACATTATACACCTGGATGCAATTATTTATGAACTATTTTACTCAAACCTGGTTGTTAAATACTCTCATTCTGTATCATACTGTTTTGTATTCCTGTTTCACACATTGTAGCACAGGCTGTAATTTACTTTTTTATTCTATTTAGTGTATCTATTTAAATCTTGTTTTCATGGTGTTTATAGCGTTATCATTTGCATTATCGGCTCTTTTTCAATTAACTGAAAAGTGAAAAGTAGTCCATCACAAAGTTTTGAGAAAAATGACAATGATGGCCCTATGCATGTTCTCTGTCTTTCAACTGGAACCAAGAATAAACACAGTAGAAAATCTTCAAATCTTACCTTGCCCCTGAGCATCTAGTAAGCGACAACAGAGAATTAGAAGGAGCTGGAAGGTGGAAAATGGCACACCCACACGGATCACTCTGCATCCCACACTGCTCTGGCTCCTTGTGGCCATGGCACCATTGGATACTGGGGGAAAAAAGACGTACTGTATATAGTGAAAAAACAAGCTATTAAGATTTTGACAAGCATTTCCACTTTATTTTCACATTTCTTGATATAGTTGGGGAAAAGGCCCATTAAACACATGATGTGAAAAAATTAAAACATATGAGACTGCTGGGCTCATGAGGCCAGGCAGGAAAAATAAATCATCCGGCAGATATTTAATTCACCAACTGTTCAGCACTAAATATTAGTCTCCGGCCAAAGATCTATACCACAGCTATTAATACAAAAAGCATTCACTGACCAACAATTTATCAGATTCTAATAACACAATTGTAAACATGCAGTCAAGAAGAAAATGTATTGTATTGCCATTACACTTAATCAAGTATTATTTCCTACCACATAAAACAAAACAAAGAAACAGACCAAAGAAATTGTAAAACATGAGTTAGTACAGTCACAGGGAAATTGGGTTCACAAAGTTATAGGCAGGCTAGCAGTCAAATTAGTTACATTGTGCTTTATGTCAGGAAGAAACAAAGTGAAAGATAAGCTGTAAGTTCTCATAGAAAGTAATTCATCTACATACACATAGTGAAACAAAGTCAAAAGCGTGAAATAACACCCAAAAGTTATCCTCACAGTAGCTTTATTCAACAGTTACTTAAAATGTTGCTTTAGCAGTCTAGTGTAGTGTAGCTTGGTTAGCTGATGTTAGAAAAACTAGTGTTAATGCACCTGTTTGAACATTACCATTATCTTTTTTGTGTGCTCAGATGATTTTTGCCAGACCAAGAAGTGCTACAGGGGTAGGAATAAATGAGAACATAGCAGAAACTATAGATAATAATACATCAATCATTTTATTTTCTGCAACTTTACTGGTTGAATAAGTCTTACTTGGTGGTGGGAATGAATAATAAATCTTAGGAGATTGCTCAGGTTTAAAAAGCCAGACAAAATCAAGGCCTATTGATCTTCAATGGTGTACTACTACTTTGACAAATGCCTTTATTTCAACTTTTGGGTTTAACAAAACATCTTAGCAGGACAGATACTGTATCTTTTCAAAAAGTCAATCTGTAATGTCACTACTGCGGTCTTTACAGAGAAAACAACCGACATCAAATGTGGGCAAAGCCCCATCCTGTCACTCTAATAACGGATCCATACTGTGTGGCAAAGTTTACTAAGTGCTATCATTCACCATGACATTTCACAACAGGCTTCCAAAGGAAGAATGAAATCAATAGGCCTACACCTGTTACGCACTAATTTATATTCACATCTTGACACCCAAGAAAAAGATTAATTATTTGGCACCACTGCATCATTGGACACGTAAATAAAACCAATTTGCTGTGCCCCTAAATACAAAAAAAACACCATGCAAACAACAGGCATTATGTTTGATCACCAACCATTACATCTCATCCACGAATTCTTACTCTACAGTCTAGCAGCATACTGCTTTTGCCACATTCAGCAATGGCAAATAAATGAGTATTGAATATTTAATGGCATTAAAACCTCAAATCGATGTACTACAATTATAAGACACTGCATTCTAAACATCAAAGCCTGTGTGAAATTGTGATAATGTCTTTCTTACACTGCACTTCAGTTTGAGAGAAACCCAAGGGGACGAATAAACATAGAGAAGTCTGGTTCCAGACGTGTGAATGGGGGCCATTATCTCAAATATTTTCTGCATTTCAAATAGGATTCCAATTCTGGTGTTCATTGGCAATTGTTTTCCCCGGTTAGAAAACTACAGAGCCAATCAGAGCTTTATAGGCAGGAAAAAGAATGGGGACGTCACCGGCCTGCAACAGAGATCAGCTGTACACTGTACAGATTGTTTTATGTATACTATACAGAAATAATAACTTTCTAATTACTTTGAAAGACATGGAAAACATTAAACATTACTTTGTTAGCTGAAAAAAGATGTCAGAGGGTCGGATACTTTATGTCACTCACTATTGATTGGTTGGGGAAAAAACCACAACAAAATACCCCCACCCCTAATATGTATCTTAGAGCTGAATCTTAGCTTATGTATCTCAGAGCTGAAAAAATACAATTTCAAGTAAATATTGTAACTGGCTTCCAAACAAATGTGAAAGGAGTGACTTCTTTCAAAACTGGACCATCAGTGATCCCACAATCAAATTACGGCGCAACTGTGCATGAGGCATTTTTCAGTCGTCCATCTCACGTGCGTCTGACAGAAAAGATACGCTCCTATTTTCATCAACTGATCAACTCCTGTATACCTGCCAAAAACATTGAGTACTGAGAGCATACAGTACATTTTGCATCATGTACTCGTCATCTACTGTATATAATTTCTAATAAAATAAATCAAGTTTTACTCCAGAGATCCGCCCTTCTGTGGGCAATTTGGATTATTTTTGAGTTCACAGCAGAATATTAACCAGGGCTGAAAACCATTCAGCCATTCAGCTAACGAAATGAATATTCAGAGGAAAAACGCTGGTCACAAAACATCTTTAAGCATAAATATATCCTTCATGTAACATGTGCTGATTAAACTTAATACAGGTACATAAAGATTTAAGTTTAAACAATGAAGACAGCTGACAACACTTTGTCTACATACATTCCTTTTAAGTCTGTGACTAACTCTTGTAATATGTTGTAAAAACATTAAGTGAGTCTCGGAAAAGGACAGTCTAAAATATACTGCAAGTCTTCAGTGCTTCAGTGAAAGACTATCATGTTTCTAACAACAAATCATGAAGAACTCTTACTATAGTGCTATGGATGACTACTTTACACACACACACACACACACACACACAGACAGTACCTGTACTGTATCTGCACCTCCGTGTTGTGTTTCTGCTGTATATCCCACGAACGAGTCCGACTCCCACTGCTGCCTGAGTGAGTTTCTTCCCTTTGCCTCCGTGTACACTCACAACTGGCACAGCTCTCTTCCCTTTCACCGGCCAAAGAGCCCATCTGCAAAGACAGAGGGAGGGAAAAAGAGGGGAAAAGGAAAAAAGAGAAAGGAGAGGAAAACCGATGGATGGGAATGAGAAGAAAAGGAAAACAGAGACAGATTGCTTTCATAATACAGATTGTCAGGAGCTGCATTCTTAGTAAGCCAATGTGCACGGAGTAAAAATCGCAGACTTAAACTAATTTGATTTCACATTCCCTCAGTGCTGCCGTTTCCTTTTCTATTCATTTGTTCGCATTTCAGCTTTTGAGCTCCAAATCCCAAGCCTGCCTGCTGTGCACTTAAATCACAATCTATGTAGGATCTTACTGAAGCGCTAGACCCTATAGCCTTTCAATGCACAAAGTAATACAAAACATTTGAAATTCACAATAAGATGCAGGAAAACAAAAGCATCGTGGAAAAACTGCATCTCTTTATCAAAGCATGAGAGCTGGATAGATGTAACAGATGTAAAAAACTAAGGCAGTAAAATAATAGTAATAACAAAGGGCAGCAAAAAACTATAGATAGACCAAGCCGGGCCAATATAATAGCCAATATTGGCTTATCACAGATATATCGGTATCTGCGTATGTGTTGGCCAATAAGCAACAAGATATTACAGTACAGACAAAGATATGTTTGAGTTGAGGTCATTTAGAAACACTGTCTCCATTACATAATTTGTCTACCAGAACTGAATAACGGGCAATGTGTCGTTCTCATATTTTTTTTTTTTTTAGAACTCTCAAATATCGATATCTGCCTCAAAAATCCAATATAGGTCGGGCTAGATGACAATAACTATGTCAAAAGATGCTGGGTAAAGCTCTCCCTACCTGGAACAACTTTTGTTAAAGTGTCCTTGTGCAAGGCATTAATTATCAACTACTCTAATAGAGCTACTCAATAGAAAAAGGTACACTTTAACAGTGTTTGTAATGTAAGTCCATATCAATGAGGTGTCATTTCGGCAACCCTCTGTAACCAAGTCCCTGTCCTTGACAAACGGGAAGGTCAGAGCAGAGAAGAGCTCAGCTAGATACCCTCGAGATTGTAAAAATTTAGCAACTTCCACAAAAACATAAGCTGACGCAGGAACTTGAACCCGGATCTATAGCTGAAGGACACTCTCCCTGCTGACTACACACCCTGCTGTCCAAAAGGTACATTAGTCATATGCCACCGTCACCTTTGAATTCACTGATCCTTTCCTTAAAATAGAAAACACCAACATTTCAACTCCTGTTCTAATTATAGTCACTACACGCAAGCCTGAATTCAACGTAATCAAAACAATGATGCTGAGTGACATTAGGCAGCTCATCTCTCCATACTGCTCACATGGTTTTGTGTTTAAATTAGGAATACAAAGAATCAGAGTGCTCATAGACAGGTCCCTTTATGCTCACTTGCTGTTTCAAACAATCATGTACTACTGCACCTGGCTAGGGCATCCGGCTTTATAGCTTCATTTTCTATGTTGTTTTGATAGGCAAAGTCTGCATCAAGGTGGCTGTAATCATGAAATTGGGTTGCTTAGCACCTACATTATATAATCATGTATCCTTAGATGAGACAAATAACTCTTTATGAGGGTAATTGACCTCTCAATTCCAGTTTGCAAAAAAAGGCGAGGTGAAATGCCGAGAACAGATGATTGATGTATGATAAAATGAAAACTGAATTCTTCAACTGCAATCAGAGACACTGCTGGAAACCAGGCATAGTTCATTATCCATGTAACACCATTGTTTTACTTTTCATAAAGTGTAATCCAGTGGCTTGTATTTCCTGTAGTACTAGTAAGAAGATAGGGAACAATGAACAAAGGCAGTAACGGTGAACTTATAGGAGAACCAGCTTCAAAGAACCAAAAAAGTAAAGATTGGGCAACATTTTATATTCCTGAAGCACTGCTAACCACTGACATAGAGACAGATCAACAGTGGATTTGCCTCAGACATACAAAAGTATTTAATTGGGCCAACCACAGAGGCTTAAATCCCAAGACATCCTAAAATAACCTATAATGTGGTTGATATTATCCAGAGGCCAAGCCCTAGTAGTTGAGTCGAAAAACAAACAAATGCATAAATACAACATTAAATATATCCATGCCATACTAAACGTAATATACAGCATAGATGACACCTGATATCAGCAGCAACACGATGTCCAACACACCTATTTTCAGTCATATCATTAATGATATTAGCTACACCGGTGTTTTTCCTCTGCAAAGTCTCTCTCAATAGGTCTCTAAATAATACTAATAATAATAATAATAATAATAATAATAAACAAAATTTCAAAATCATCATACTCTTCTAATCATCTGGATAAAAAAAAAAAAGTATTCCGTCCGCTGCATGATAAAAAAGATTTTTAACCAGTTCCACAAGTTGCACTGTTTCCTATCCAGGTGGCCGGTGGGCTGCCATCTTTGTTTTGATTCCGAAACAGAGGGCAACTTGATAAACGTTTTTTATCATTAGTTAAGTGGGCAGAATATTTTTTTATCCAGATGTTAAGAGTCTTTTGGGATTCTGGAAATACCGGAAAGTGTTTTTAAACGCCCAGTTAATTGTCTTTTAGAGAAAGTGATGGTTAGCTTACCTCTGTGACTCAAATGTAGAGGTACGCTGAGAAGCGCAAACTGGGGGTTGTGTCCACTGCAATAAGTTAGCTGTTAACTAGCAAACGCAACTTAATTATTACATTACATATTATATTAATTCGCTTTAGGTACTTACATTATAGTATGTTCACCAACTTTTCTTCCTGCTGGCAGACATGTATTTGGGCTTGACTGAGTTTCTTTTTCAAGTTGAATTCAGGTTAACAGCTAATTGTTGGAATGTCCAAAGGAACTTTACCTCCTGTCTCGCGCTCTGTTAATTGGCACGTCATGCGTAGGGCGTGGCCAGGATTGTAGTAATACTGACGTCATGAGTCATTGCGCGACTCATCCTCCAACTCCTCCTCAGAAATTTTGACCAGACACCAAAATTAAAGTCTAAAAAACAGTTTAAATGATTTACATTAGTTGATTTATTACTTTATTAGGTCTGTTGTTCAATTACTGTTTCAGTAATGTTATTTCCCAACATAATTGTTTAAAATCCCTTTCATACTGCCATGAATAAAATGTCTGGGAAAATACTAAACCATTAATTCATTTATCTATTTCTGGCCTAAAAATAGTCAAATTTAAATACATTGTGTCTAAATATACTTGAAACTGTTGAAAATAAAGTCAAAATATTTTGAGAAAAAAAGTCACAATCTTATAAGAATAAGTCATAATATTAAAAGAATTAACTCATGACATTATCACAATAAAGTCACAGTAATACAAGAACAAGTTTGGTATATTTTGACAACAAAATAGTGTATGTTATGATTAGACTGGGTATACTTGATTACATGTTTTATGTGCATGCACACATACTGTACAGTTACTTTTACATTCACATTGTGTTACTCCTAGTAGCCCGAATACTCATTCATAGGAATCATAGTACAAAAACACACAATGTATAGGTTTTCAGTTGTGGAATGTAAACTCCCCTCAGGTTGGTACAACCCCCCAAATTTACAGAAATAACACTGAAGACATGACCTTGTGTCTTCAAAGTTTACTACAGTCACGTGACGCCAGCGTGTGAAGCGTGAAGCGTATCTGGGGAATGATTGTCAGGAGTCAGGAACAAACACATGGTCAGGACAGACGGGATCTAAGCTAAAAATATTGAACCACATTTCCTCTGTAAGGGTATTAATGAAAAGGCCTGTTTTATCAGAACTTGTGGTAAATTTCATGTGTTTGTTTGAATATTAGACCCAAAATGTGCACCCATCTGCCATGTGTATTTTTTAATTAAGATCATTTGAACCTCAGAAGAACAGAAGTTGTATGTTCCTGTATTTCTGCAGGAAGCCATCTTGGAAAATAGTCTATATTCAGTTCAATGGCAGTGACACCACATCTATTTTTTCTTAAAGCTGATTAAAAGTACACGTTTCAGAGCTTTCTTATCCCATCCTTACCATCATAACCCCCAACAAATTCTGAATCATCCCTACAAACAGAAGCAAAGCAATTAAACTTGTCTGCCGGTGTTAATGAGATGTTGAGAGCCGAATGGATTTGGTCTCATGAGAAGTGTCTGTAATTGCTTGCTTGATTTTGGTTAGTGGAATATGAGTTGCAAGTAAATTCTCTGGCATACTTGTTTTCCATACTTAATGAGCATCAGTGCGTTATGCGGGAATAATACATAATATAAGATTGATTTTTTTGTAAACAATATTTTGATTATGCTGTGCTTGCAGTATCCTAAACTGAGTCTCTCTGGTTCTATTAACACATGGAAATCTCCCTCACAAATTGCCATATTTATACCCATGTGGTTTTAAATGACGTAAGACAGAGAACCGATTTCATGCATCTAACAAGAAGTAAACGTTCTATCTGTTAAGTCTGACAGTCAAAGAAGTGACTACTTTGATTCTGAATAAAGCTAAAATTTGAAAACATCTGTCAAAGTGATTTCTGGGGAGACCATATTTCTGTTGAATTTGTCCAAATGTAAGGATCACTCCTTTATGGCATTATCCTCTATCTGAGCAGGCTGGAGCAAAATCAATTTTGCAATGTATTGGAGTCAGGGAAGACAAAGTTTTTAAATGACACTCTATCTTTCTTATTGCCTGCCAGGCTTGCAGACTTGTTCTAATTATGATGTTATTATCCATAACACTCTTAATTTTCCTATAAGATTGAATTTTGACCTTTGAAACAGTGGTAGATCTGTCCACACAAAGCCAAATATTGATTTTCAAATTTAAAGTATATGTGTCACATTAGAAAAGCCTGGAGTCCAGATGACTGTTAGATGCTTGTTCAGTAAGCATAAAGTGGTGATGGTGGACCCCAGGCTATACCTGGACATTCATTACCTGAAATTCTGTAAGTCTGTAAATCATTACACAAAAGGACATCCAAGATCAACATATTTGTTCTACCAACAGTATCTTAAAACTGACTGCAAGTCTCGTGGCACTTATTCAGGCTCTTTATTGTTCAAACAAGTTATTATTTTCATGAAAAGTCAATATATTATTTTAACAGTAAGAAACTTAGAAACCAAAAAACATTCCAGACGTACTTAAAAATACAATATTCATTTTTATAACAATAACAAACATTGCGGTGCTGTTTTGCGTACAGGTTTACTTTGCACAGTTTGTTGCACTGGCGATCCTAATAGGAATCTCGGCTCTAGTTGAGAGACAGGACAAGTCTCCTGTGCACGCCGAGGATGATTAAGAATATCGGCGGAGCTGCAACCACGGCAACAGCAGTGGAGAACTGTGGGAAATAACGTGACCAAAATGTCAGCAAGATGCTACATCACAATAAAGTGCTATAAGTCTGACATGCCTGCTGACCTGCTGCTGTACTTTGGCCAGTGGTGCAAAGTACATTTAGTCAAGTACTGTACTTCAGCACAATTTTGAGGTACTCATACTTTACTTGTGTATTTCAATTTGATGCATGATTCATATTTCTACTCTACCACATTTCATTGGAAAATATTGTACTACATTATCTGACAGCCATAGTGATTACATTTGTTTTGGGTTTTTTTTTTTAAAACCAGGTTATGTTAGGTTGTTATGAATGAAAGTGCTCAACAACACATTATATAAAATAGGAAATATAATAGCTAGTGACCAGCTACAAAATAAATTGGTGCTTTAAATATCACATACTGCATGTGTTTCAACCAAATGATGAGCAGGTAAATGTTACAGATTATTGATTTAGTTAATATGTGGGAGTCTCCAGCAAGGTACTTGTATTTATATAGAACATTTTATTACAAGTTAACTCTTTATATTGAAAAGCATGTGCAAAAACCCAACCACCCAAAGACCAAAACTAAAATGTTAATGCACTAATGATAATATTAATGTAATACTAAAACACACTCTGAAAAGGCCTTATTTTAAGAATGTATTACTGATAATACTGATATAAATAGGCCTATAGCTTGAGTATACCACACTAACCTTAATAGCAGCACTATAGTCCTTTTGGAATGATCGAAGATACACATTGAAGAGGGCAAGGCTGCAAGGCAAGTATGAATCTGTATCCTCTGAGTCTCTGCATCTTTTGGAAAAAAATATTGAATTATTTTACTTACAGACTGATGTTGAAAACAGTAAACTGCACTCACACAACTGATGCATTTACACATACAATTCAAACACACCTTTTGTACAAAGCACTTAGAAGCAAACTGGTGTCTGCCAGGTACAGCTCTGAAAGGCCGAGTTCAATCAATACTGACAGCGGCAGCATGTAACCCTCTTTAACAAGGAGGCCAAGGCTGTACCATCCCTGTGGAAGAACAGTATGGCTTACACACACACGTACATGCAAGTGCAATTTTGAATAAACACAAACTTGAAAAAAAGATACACACACAGAAAGAAAATCAATTTAAACGAAGCAGACCTGTGGCTCGTTCCTTAGTGCTGCCAATATGTACATCTCTGCTGCAGAAAACACGTCTTTCTGCCTGTCACCCTGCCCCTCATACAACAGGTCACCCATCCTAATCAAGGCTGGAGAGGCAATAGAATTAAAAAGATTTCAATTGTGAATATTTGCACACATGTTTCCAAATATTAAAGTCCCAAAGGATAGTTATTTACCATAAGTGTCAGGATTTTGACTTTGGATTGTAAGGTTGTAATATCTCCACATACAGTCTGATGCAAAAGCAGGATCCAGAAAACCTAACTATGTACAGACAGAGTGAAAAACTTATTTCTAAAAATGACAAGAATTAATAAAACAGTTACAAAACCATGACACTACAGCTAATGTAAAGATAACTCACCGTGTTTAGTTCACATAGATATGCCACATTGAATTGGGCAGCCGTGTACCCGGACTCAGCAGCCATCATGTAATATAACAGTGAGCTGAACCTGTTGAAAGGCTAGAATGTTAATTTGCTGCAAGTACAATCAAGTGGATCATGGCAAGTGTAAATAGAGAAAAAGATTACATGTCACTCTTGAGATACGAATCCAAAGCTCTCCGCAAGACGCTTCCCAGGTATCCGTTGTGCTCAGCTGCCCACTTCACCCACCTGCAGTCAGTTAAAAAGACATTTCAGACATGACATGAGGAAAAATCATATATGTGAAGTGGAATAAATAAAAGGGTAAGTAGCTAACAAAACGGCATCTGATGGACGTCTGTTGACGTGACCGGGTATCCCAGTGGTCCAGAATTCAGCAAGGTTAACTGCTCCCCTGATGTGCCCTCTCTCTGCAGACTTCAGATAGTACTGATAGGCCATAAACTGTCGGAAAGACAAATGATTTACCTCTTGATATAAGTGCTTAAGGCTAGTCTGTAAGCATACTAGTAGCATTTATACTTGAGCTAACCTGGTCAGCAGCCTTTCCTGGATACAGACCCTGTGAGTAAATGACACCCAGATTCAAAGCAGCGTCTGGACACTTGAGGAGATCAGCCTGCTCCCACAGCTGCACTGCCTGCTTGTAGTCCTGCTCACTCTGCTCATAGTACCAGGCCAGGGCATTGATGGCAGGAACAAAACCCTGCGGGACAGAATATTGTAAAAAGAGTGCACAATTTAAATGAGTTTTTGCAAAAGAAAGCGGACTCCTAATGTTACGGTATAGATAACAAATGAGTAATAAAGAAATAATTAACATTTAACCATACGAAACCTTGTCCATTGCTTTCTTCAGGAAAGTGACAGCTTTTGGAATGTCCTTTTCAACACCATGCCCCTGCAGAGAAACAAATTTGTATTTAGTAATCGGAGACTAAACGTTAATACCAAAGGAAGGTGTAGGCTTCTCTTTCATTGTCATGTTTCTCGTTCTACATCAGATGCAGTTCTGACCTGCAGTAGGACTATGCCATAGTCATACATCAACACCGGGTCTTCCCACTGGACAGCTCCCCTTTCGTAGTGTCTCACAGCCATCTGGATGTTTGGAGACACCCCCTGCTGACCCCAGAACAGCATGCGGGCTAGCGCTTGCTGCAATACAGATGCTGAAATATTACTAAAAATAACATGATTGATAAAACAACTCACCTTGTTTGAGTGTCTGTGGCCATTTTCTTTTACCCCGAAAGGTGTACTTTGTGACACAAACCTAAAACTTGAGGCCTCATTTCTTGAATTCTTGAAATTCCTGTTTTTATCTGACTTTCGGTGCTTGTGTAAGGTATATACTGGCAACTTAAAAATCAGAGACGACAGAACAGGCTACCTCGGCTTCAGCTGCTCCCCTGCGTGCCTGCAGTTTCAGCCACTGGAAGATATGATGGTTTTCATCGGTCTGCAGATTCAACACCTCATCATTGTTTAAGTAAATTGCCTCAACAAATGTCTAAAAAAAAAGACAGGAAAGAGAGAAGACACCTGTAAAAGTAAATTGATTGTCTTTCCTTTTGTGCCCTTCCTTCCTAAAACTGTTGCAAATAGTCCAGAAATGCAGCTCAAAACAAAACACAAACCCCTTTTGAGCACTGTAATATTACCAAATGTGTCATACCGTTATCTTTCTTCATATGAAAAGCAGTGACAAAGGTAAACTTATTGATGATGGAAATCTGAAAACTATAGCCACAATAAGGGGAGCAGAAAATGTATTACCATATCACATATCAGCTCATATGTTGTAATAAGCCCACAGCTACATGTGAGAGTTTCCTCACAGCCTCTGCATTACAATTACTGTATGTCTGACATTGCTAGTTATATTGTAGCTATATTGTAGAAATACTATTCTCTGATATTTTGTGTAATATTTTTCACAAATATGTTTATGATCCTTTAAATCATGCCATTAATTACAATGCATATTAGGCAAGAAAAGGTTAATTTTGACACTTATAATCACTATATAAACTAGAACTGTATTACTTTTGTATTAAACAAGATGTGCAAAATTAGCACACCAAAGCATCCAGTTACAAATGCATATATTACCTGCTGTCGTGTGGGATTATGACGGTCTAAGGTTGTCTGTTTAGCAATGTTTGCATAATATGCATAGGCCAGGTCTGGGTCTGTGGAGAGGCCATGGACACCCTGGTGGTGCAGGTGCCCAAGATGCATAAGTGCTAATCGATCATCCTTCTGGGCTGCCAGCAGGGCCAGGAGCCAAGCCTGTGTCAAACACAAGGTCATGAGAGAATATAAAAAAACTGGAAATGTTCACCACAGGGATAGTTTTAATATAGCTGACCCAGTAGCACACACCTTACTGGGCTGTTTCTTGACTCCCAGGCCAGTGCTGTAGAGCACTGACGACATGTGCAGAGCTTGGTTATGTGCTAAGCAGCCAGCTTGGAGCAGCAGTGGTAATATTCTGCTGACCACACCAGTGCTGCTTCCTCTGCCCAGTTTATGAAGTGATAAGGAGTACAGTGCTCTCCCCACAGCTGGCAAGCTAACTCTTCTTCCTCCTGCAAGTCAGGAAGTGAACTGATTTCAGTGCTTTATGTTAAATGACACATGGACATCATCAGTTAATAATAAGTAGATTAAGCATTCAAATTGTTTACTCAGCCCCTTAACAAGCAAGTGGATCAGTCTTTACGAACTTTGTTCAAACCCACAGATCTTATTTTAAATTTTAGTGGAGATCCCAAAGATGCCAGATATGTGAATTTGGGATAATGTGTATAAAATGATGCACAAGACATCCAAAAAATTTCCATTTGATAAAATGGGTTTGACTATTTAATTCAGTGTGATCAAATAGCTTCAATTTATAGCTGGAACAAGCTGATACAGAATATATACTGTATGTACAGTAATAATGTCAGACCTTAAAGCTACTCAAGAGAAAACTAAAGGGGAAAACTGGATATTCAGGTGTTAAGAAAATACAAAATGCAAAGTACTTTCTTTACAAGGTAAAGTCCTGCTTTTAAAATCCTAATTGAGAAACAGTGAAACATACTTAATTGTCAAAGTTTAGGTGCTCATTGTGAAAGATGGTTCCCTATCACAGTGTTAAATCATCAATATGCTCTACCTCATGTTACTATACCTCATGTTTTGAATATAACATTTAAAGTACCTTAACATTGTACTCCAATCCAGTACTTAAGTAAACATATTTATTGTTACTTTCCACCTCTGGATATTTTGTACCAGTGATTGATGAATTCATTTTGTGCAGTTTAACTCTTACCATGTTTGAAAACCAAAAACTTGGCCAGTCTTGCAGCTTGTCTTCTATTAGGGACAGTTGCCTCCCACAGTTCACACTGTGACTTTGATCGTAGTCTGTCCTTTAACGTCCACTCATGGAAAGCATCAAAACAGGTCTCTGAAAAAAAACCCAATATAGACAGTTTTTTTGTACTGTCAGTAGCTCTGCAGAAAGCTCTTGAGAATACTTCAGATACTGCAATTTTAGCACCATCTAGTGGATATATAAGCCTACTACCAGACTCTGTCCCCTGTTTGGCCTTGAGAGAATAACCGCTGATTTTCACATTCATATTGAGGCGAAATGCTTGACAGGTCTGCAGCCATCCGGTCAGGTTCACTGTCATAATAACATCTGGAATAACAACTTCAGACTGGAAAAGAGAAAAACTATCATCAAATGTAGTGAATACTCCACATGGACAGTAACTGCGGGCAGGTGCAGGACATTACCATGCTTTGAGGTGGTATTCTGTTGCGGTAGTAAACCAATGGTCCATAATAACCTTCCACACCTCTTATGTATTTCCCTCCACCAATCACAAAATATCCCTCTGTGTCATCCAGCATGACAATATGACTCAACCTGTAACAACAGATATGCAGAACACATGAAGTGCATTTTTATTCCTGATGTTAATATAGTTTAATCACTTTGTCATGTCAAAAGTAGACTTACATATGTTGCATAGAATGAACCGTTCTCTGCTCCTTATCCATGCACACCATGGAGACTGTCACCTGAGATGCAGTGACAATGACCACTTTATGTTTCATTATAACCATTATTTACATCCTGTAAGGATAAGGATATCTTCTTTCAACAGGAGACTGCTCACCATTTTACCCTGCAACATCACACTGATTTGGCACCACTCACTTAAAGGCACCTTAAATGGAGACAGAAATGCAGAGGATTCCTCTGACTCCCCATTCATCTGGATGTGTAGCTGGCCTGTACACATGAGGAAACAGTGAGTGGCTAATGTAAGACCACATAATAAATAAATAAATACCTAAGAGGTGAGAGAAACATCTTAATTATACCTGAATTTGTGAGGAACAGTGCTGGTGTGACATAATTATCATGGGAGTCTATATGGTGAAACACTCCACACATGTTTCCCTGGCAGTGTCTGGTCACAAATATCCAGATGGAGAACATACACCTGGCAAAAACACAAAGCACACTTGGTTAACTAACCCTAAATAATATCTGCTTCACAGAATAGAAAGCTTGGTTGACTTTAGTTGTCTTACCATGGAAAGGAGATGGCTTTAGCACGCAGATACTCCAGAAACTCACTGCTATAAGGGTCCATTGTCTTTGTGATACCAAAGCTTTCTCCAGTTGAAGCATATATTGAAGACAGCAAATGCACTGTTTCTGAATGACATAAACAGTTTTTTAAGTTCATCATCTAAAAACACGATCATCCTTTACAGACCAATACAGTACATTTTTGAAATCATTAATGAGTATGAGCTGTTTCTGAGGATAGTGTTCTCTGATTTTAAAATGTTGTCAGGAGAAATCTTTGATTTTTCAAAGCTTCGCTTAAACTATTTTTGATTTTATGTGCCTTTGTCCACATGTGCAGTTTATTGCAGTTTTAACTTCTGTAGCCTTACCTTGCTCCAAAGGGCATTGTTTCTTAGAAAACCCTTGAGTTAATTGCAGCATTTGTGTGCTCCAGGCAATGCACAGTTGATGCTGTTTTACAGGTCGATTAAAAAAAGGCTTAGGCTGCAAAGTTGCCACATCCTGAGCTGCGACAGACCTCTCAGTGTCATCAGATCCACTGTATCTGACTGACGCTAGCAGGATACAACTTAGCACCCACTGGGAGTCTGGAACAATCCCATCAGCTTGATACACCAACCAATCCGGCAGGTTCAGCTCCAGAGTCCTTATTTTAGGGTCACTGGGGACGCAGCTCCACTGTCTTAGCAGCAGGGTGGAAATGATGCCAGTGTCAAAAGATACAATACAGTCCAGCTGTACTGTGGCAGGTTCATCACATGAGTAAAGTATCTTCAAATGATGGTCTGACAGAGGCTCTTCTGGAGGATTCAGGAGTGTCACCTGGTCTAAACCCCAGACAATCTGTATAAGGGAGAAGACATGCACATAGTTGCTAATGCTAATCTGTTAAGCAGAAGGGACCAGAGTATCACAGATCATGAAGGGAAACCTGCTCCTACCTGCATACTGAGACAAAACAGATGTATCTGTAGTATATTGAAATCCATGGTTCACACAGTGTTTTCATTCATCTCTCCATTAAAGAGTTTCAAGCTGCAAAGAAACAAGAAGCCTCAAGATCCGGACCTCATCCTGCTCCACCTCAATTACTGTTGAAGCATAGGTAAATATTTAACAGCACATAGCCCCACCCAATCTCTATATACACAGTGCAGTTAAGGTGGAGCTTTGTGTATTGGGTTACATACCAATACTTAACATAGAACCAAAGGCAAACTAATGTATTTCACCTGTTATGCTGATTGTACATTTGAATTAAAATTCTGTTTTGGGGCAAATGTATGAGGCACACTGCCATATTTGAGAAAGAGAAAGACACCTTTGTTTAATTTTACAGATGAGTGTGTGCAGCATGTAGTGTAATGTCTATGACAAATCAGCTCATCTTTCATTCAAAATAGTTTATTGCTATCATGCAGGAGTGCCATAAAAGTCTAGACCATCACAGAAGATGCAAAATTATCATTTTCTCTGTACAAATATACTGTATGTATTCATAAATAGAAGCCCAAAATAAAGAGAAAGAAAAAAGTAGGGTGGGGAGTAAAGAGCTTAAGCTGATCCACTCTTCTAACCCAATATAGGTTTCGTTACAGCAGTTGACATGCATCAACATTACAGTGCATTATACTGGGAGCAGACGGACGGAGACACACACACACACACACACACACACACACACACACACACTCTCACACACATTCAGATTGCATTATCCATTTACAGCTCTGTCGTGCAAAAGAGATACAAATGACACTTTAAAAAAGTACCAGTAGGAAATTGGTATATTTTTTTTAGCTGGTTTCTAAAATAAAATATTCAAACATGTCTTGTACATCCAAACCACCTGTTACATTATGAGGCTGGGGGAGGCCGACTGCGTCTTTTGCAGCACTTTTTGGTTGTTCATTGGTCAGGAACGCCCTAAGTGTAATGGCGTCCCTACTACTTTAGTAATCACCTACAACTACTGATGCATAGTTCTGAGCTCATATGAAGCCGTCAATATTAAAACTGGCACAATGTTCTTTGTTGTGATAATCTGAGGATAGTAATTATCCGTAACAAATGTAAACATACTGTACTGAGGATACTGTTACAGTAACAACACCCTCGGACATTCAGCGTTTCAACTCAGCATATACATCACAGACTGTATATATATCATGTGGTTTTGTGTTCTGTGTAAAAGGGGCTCAAAGGGCCGAACATACAACAAACACAAAGGCCTCCGACAGAAATAGTGATTCGGCACTTGAAAGCTAAATCTTCCATAAAAGGTGGATTACAAAGTGGTCAGGCTACAACTTGAAAATGTCTATCTTATATATAGAGCAAATGATTTTGTAGTTATAGCCCTTACCAGCACCCATGCCTCACTGACAAACTGCTGTGAAGTTTTCATTGTCCACCATAAATAATCATTAAAACAGAAACAATAAGACGGAGGATAGCAGGAGCCAAAATCCAAGTTAAACTTCATCAAATTAACATTCAGTAGAAAATGTTGAATCCCATTTATCCAACATCGCATTTATTAAGAGTATAATCTTCAAAAACAAAACATTATTTACTTTTTTAATAGTTGCGATTAAAATGTGCTTCAAGTGTTTTGTGTTAAGGTATTTGATAAATATGTTTTTCATGGTGTATCCTCATTTTTAATTCAATACACAGTCAGATAAAAGTTCATTGTCACTCAGTCTGGTATTTTCAGACTGTTATGTTAAACATTTTGGTAATTATGTGTTTGGTAACATTTCTGCCTAATAATAAAAGGACACCTACAACCCAAGCAGGACATTTTAGCCAGAATCTTCAAACAATTAATCAGTGGTTAAACTTGTTGCCGTTGTTTAAAAGCTGGGCATTTCAGCAAAGCAAAACCCTCTCACTCTCTCATGCTCACATGCACTCAACCCTAAATACAAAAAAATAAAGCTGCAATTTGATGGCGCAATTAGATTTACATCTTGTCCAACTCTCTTTTGTAGAAAGTAGCTACTATTGCTGTGCTGTGTTCAAACGGCACTTTAAACATGTTTTGACAGCCAGACGTGAAATTTGAGTGAGTAATATTCTAGTCTGAGCTTTCTACCACTACTCTTCTGTTTAAGGATCTCCTGGATGTGTCATTTGCTCTGCCAAGAAGACGACAAGAAAAGACAGAAACACTTCCATCAATAAAAATAAAGTACTCAGTGAAAAGAAAAGGAGAGCGCTTTCACTTTGGATTTGTCGGCTAGGTGGTTAGGTAGTCATAAAAAGAAACATCAAGTGTTGTCTAAGCAGGTTAACGACAAGAACCAAGCAAACACTAAGAGCATTCGAGTATCAGTCAAACAAAAGTGAAGACATGCAAAATGTTATAGATTGTAGCACAAGAAAGAAAAACCAACTGGGAGACACATTTCCCTTTGAGACTGGCACAATTTCCTGCAGAATAAATAATACTTTACATTCCAATATACAAACCTACCCATTCCCCACATATTCAACATTGACCAAATAAGCAGATAAAACTGAACAGCTGGTTGCTCCCACAGTCCAGTCTCTCAGTAGGTGTTGTACCTACAAAAAGATGCAACGGCAACAAATTGTGCCATCATTTGACCATTCATTTACCCCACAAACTTTGAATTTTTTTTTCTTTCAAAAACAGACCAGAGGAATACAGTCAAACAGCTTTGACAGCCTGTAGTTCATGTAGCCCTTATTTCCTCTGTTTCTTGAAGATCTTGAAGGTGTGTTTCTTGCGGCTGGCAATGGAATCTGTGTCTTCTCCTGTAGAGCCACTGTCCTCCTCCAGCGGGCTCTTCTTGGAGGACAGCTGCGGGATGCGGGTGCTGCCCTTTGCCCCCACGGCCCCTGGCTGCCCTCCTGTAGGTGACGGGGTGTCAGGTTCAGTGGAGTTGGGGCTGAGGGAGCGGGATGACTCTGACAGACTGTTGATCTCTCCCATGCTGGGCGACTGCTCCATGCCGTACACCTTTTTCATGAGTATGGGGCTGTCGGGGACAGGCTCTGCAGGACTGACCTCATGCATGCGGTTCCCTCCGTTAGGGGTGTGAGTGTGCAGTGAGATGGCATCATCTGCACGGCTGGACAGGCTGTGAATGAGAGCGGTGGGCTTGATTAGGTGGCCTTTGGAGCTGTAGGCAGATAGGCGATCACCAACTTGGGAGAGGGACAGGGAGGAGTCGGAGTCAGAGCGATTTAGGTCCCTGTGGAGAAAAAAAAACAAGTTAGAGGAAATGAGAAAAAAACAAACCCAAACAGTTCAAAGTTGAAGCCTTGCATGCTGGGGTTTATCTACACTATGCCTGCAAAGCCATGGACACACTGGGCACAGCCTGGACACTGGAACTCCACACTTGTTAGTTGAACAGGCAAAGAACACCAGGAACACTGGGAGATGTTGAGAAAGAGTAAATGCATAGATGCCTCATCAGATGCAACAACGTGAAAGCAAAACGAATAAAAGAAAAATGAAAACTAAAAGGGAGGCGTGACAAAATAAAATGGACTCAAAGAGGGAAAAAAATATGGACAGAAGAAGGTACCTACGTTATGATACATTTGCTAAAAAATGAGATGACAGCAAGTGGGGAAAAAAAAAAAAAAAACACCCACGCACATGCGATGTGTTTGGAGAATTGGAAAGAGACGGGTACCCAAAGCTGTCGCTGCACGAGGAGTGTGCTATGGAGACATCTGAGAAGGTGAAATCAGGAATGGGGTCCATGGGCTGGAAATAAGCATGATATATCTGGGAGGAATGAGGAGCTACAGCGCCACCCACAGAGCTAGGTAAGCAGGAGGAAGAGGAGGACAAGGAAGACAGGGACTGAGGGTTTAGGTTGGAGGTACAGATGATGGAGGGGTGAGACACAGCCGAGGAAAGAGGAGGCAGCGGGAGACACTCAAGCTGACCAAACGAATGGCTGCGTGACTGTCTGACGGTAGCCCTAGACCTGGGTGGGTATGGGGTTCCCTCTCCCTGCTGCCCCGCCAACAGGCAACTCTCTACCAACCTCTGGGAGCCCATGGCCAGCTGGGGGTCAATGTGGCGTTGGCGCAGGGACATCATACTGGGAGCTGTGGGCACAAAACAACAGCATTATCAACAACCACTCATAAAAGCAAGTCTGACGGACAAGGGGAGACCGACTGGGAGATTAGTGGAAAGATATTCAGGTGCTGGGATACATTTCTCTTGACTTTAACTGACTTAAAACATATTATTAAGTCTCAAAGATAAATCCCACTTACTAATTTAGCCTTTGTACTACACTCCATTATTACATTATGATAAAATCCCAATGCTCCTGTCTTATCTCTCCTCCTTACAAGGAAAAATATTAAATCAAACAAAAAGGAGAAAACAGTGATGGTGTTACCAACTAAGATATCTTGTTTAAATTAATAAGAGAAAAAATATTAAACAATAATTAGTCCATTTACAATAAAAGTAAGTGACAAATCACTATGGGAAGAAAGCAGGGGTGCACTGGGTGGTGACAAGATTTAGAGGAGGGAGTAAACGTGGCAAGCAAGCAACTAAAGCGGGTTCAGGGGTGTTTTAGATTAACGCAGCATGGAGTAGTTTTTCCCTTTCAGCTGTGTCCATCTGCAGCGTACTGTCCAATTAAAAAGTAGTATAGCTCTGTGTGGCTTTGAGTCAAGGGAACAGACAGGGATGTCAAACTGAGGACTGAACTGGGGCATGAATAAATGGCCAACCAGGATATTTCCACATGGGCTGACAGTCTGAACCGACGGACCACAGGTCACTGGCTCGCCGTTCCAACAGTCGGGTGCCATCTGCAGTTAGGCCAATGAGACAGCAGTGGAAGCCAAATGCCAGAAAGGTGGTGGGGGTAGAGAGGGGAGTGAGATAGGGAGTGCAATTAATGTTGATTAAAAGACTTACTCACTATTGCTGTCGGACAAGGACTCTGCAGTACAACTTTCGCCTGCAGTTAGTCAAACCCAAAACCTTAAATATGTCACGTTTTTCTATAATAATAAGTCAAATATAGAGCCCATAATAACATGGCTACAAAGCATTATAGTCATCAGAATGTTGTTGGTTTTGTTGATGAGATAAAGACATGTGAGATGTGTTTATAAAAAGGTTTTTGTACATAATGATTTCATAAAGATGATGCGCAGCTTTCGTGTATCTTTTTGTGTCTCATATTCAACCTAAATAAGAATAGGTCAGCACAAAAACTTGTTCTCATTAAGAAGTATATTTTTCTTGACAGTTCAATTTCCAGAGGAAAGTCACAGGAGTCTTCAGTCTCCATAATCGACTGAGAGTCGCAAGTAAACACTTTTATCCAAAATGAGAACAATCAACAAAAGGCATTCAACTGGAATTGTGTGTAAAAGAACAAGACAATTATGTGAATTTACATGGTACACATTATACAAATGAAACAACACTCATTCAATCACAGACATGTGTGACCCTCACTACCTACATCACCAACGAGGTCACAGGGACAAACTCAGGTAATTGTAGCACAAAAGGTCCAAATTCTCATGAGGGCTGATTTTTGGATATCCCCAGCAAGGTCTTGGAGGGTTTAGGGGTTCGTTTGCTAATCCCCACAGATTCGGATGAACTCTTACATTGCAGAGTTCCAGGCACGATATCCTCGTCCAAGTCGTCCATGTCGTCAGACATGATGAAGTGCTGAGGTGTAGCTCTGCCGCCCGTGAAGCTGGCATCAAGGTTGAGGGCTGAGGCCAGAGAAGGAAGGCCTGGGTTGTTTACGATGGTAAAACCTGTGAGGATCTCGATCTGCTGCCAGCGATGAAGCCTCTCCCGGAGAGCAGCCGTCACCTCACCCAGGGCTTGTCTACGAAAGATGAAGAGAAAGTATGAGGAGGAGAAATAAGTCAGGAGGAAAAGTAACTTATTAATTATCACTGTATAAAGATCCAAATCTGAAATAAGTAAGCAAAGTCTAAACCCCCAATCGGACTGGATTTATTTCTCTAGGGGAGGTGTGGTGATTTGTAATATTACCTGTGCTGGTCAGTGATTTTAAACCGGTTCGAACATGTATGTGGGTCATTTTTCACCACACAGTGAACATTTTATTCCCTTCCTCCCCTGTAATGTTAATCCTGTCCATTAAAATCTCTGACTTACTTTGCTGCCAGTATTTTGTGGTCCACATCATCCAAGGAGGAGCTGTGAGCCACATGGAAAGTCCCGAAGAGAGTGTTCCTCTTTTTCTTTATCTTCTCTGCCTGTGAAAACAAATGACCGAACATTTACCTCTGCAGCATTGATGTTATCCCAACCACCATGTTAAAGGGGACTCTTGTTCACAGGTACAACAGACCAATGTGTGTTGAAAAACACGAATAGCTCTTTCACAAGACCATAATAAAGATAATAAAGATTACTCAAAATTAATGAGAGTGCTTTAATTTTGAATAATCCTTTTTATTCCATTAACAACTGAAATATACACCCAATTTCTCAGGTTCAGATATTATGGACAGGCTTGTCTCAAATCTTAGGTCTCTGGTGACTTTATAAAATAGTTGCTTTGGAATATAATTCATAGATTTTAAACAGATATGTCCTGTGATCAAGGCAATAACATGAACTCTTAAACAGCATGGCATTCCCCTTTAGGTGTTTACATGCTTACCCCTTCCTTGGCCACCAGGAGCTGCCGTTCAGCATTTTGCTTCTTGATGTTGTAGTACTGCACTTCCACCTCATGGGTGAGCTGCAGCCACTTCTGGAGAGAGTCTGGTGGTGACCAGCTACTCCGTGACTCCAACTCCTTCTCTGCTTTCTTCAACGCCATGCGCACCTGCAACACATGTCAAACATCAGGTGACAAAATAACACATTAAAAAAAAACACACCCACAAACTTTATATTATCTAGCAAGACATTCTTGGCAATAATTCTTTTTCTGATTTTTTAAATAGGAGAATTGCAAAAGCTCTTTGAAATTTTGCAACCAAAATGCAAGATTAGTGTAATGAAAAGTCATGAATGTGCCACTTTAAAAAAAAAAAAAAAAAAAACTGTTACTAATCTCATACTCATCAACAAACACACAGTTTGTGGTTTGTCAGGACAATTATTTTCTCAATTGCTGTAAACTGTCACAAGGTTTTATAAACACACACACACACACACACACACACACACACACACACACACACACACACACACACACACACACACACACACACACAAAAAACACTGACATGTCTCAATCCTACATAGACCAAAACTCAGAGATATTAAAACCATGTTTATAGTTAAGGGCTGATGGATCTCGACACTTGCCTCCTGACTGTAAGTGGTGACTGTCCTTGTCACAGACCACTGAACATGCGTCTTGCAACTACACTGAATCTCTGTGTTTCTGAACAAAAAACAAAACAGTGACAAAAGTGTCTGAATTAGATCACTGTGATAGTCCTTCAAGCAAATACTCATGTGTTTTGCTGACTTGTGTGGGCTGTGCTCTGCTGTTCCTGCCAAATTCCTAATGGACAAAGACATCAGTGGGTGTATTTATACTATAGCCAGTGTGAATCTGATAGGCCTAAACATACTGTGCAGTTGCCACCTTGGAAGTTCATAAAACACCATTCACTCAGTTTCAGTGCTTCTCCTGTACTGAACTTAAGATTTCTTTTTCAACTAAAAACTACGAACTCCATGTTTAAAATCACATTTATCACGTTGCAAGTACCTGTTCTAGCTCTTCTTCAGCATACTTTTGGCGACTCAGTTCATTCTCTGTGCCCTCACGCAGCTCCCTCAGTCGTTGGGCCTCCTGCTTGGCTGTGTTGATCTCATCCCTCAGCTTCTGCTCCAGGTTCACCTTCTCCACTTCTACTGTACGGTGCTCCTCCTGGGCGATCTGCAGCCTGAGAACAAGGAGAGAAACCAAGAGAAATGATTATTTTTAGTTTCAGTTTGCCTTAGAAGCGAGACATCAGTGGCAGCTTAATAAGGTCAAACAAAGAAACATAGCGTAGTGGGTGCCAGTGCCATTTTCTCTTGTGAAGGCATGACGTGTAAGTACACGAGTGCCATGTATGTGTGGTATGTAGGACTTGCATCAGCCATGCATCACCGGAAACAATGGCTAACATGTAGAAAGCAAAGAACCATGGTCAGCTGCTAGGCAGCTCACAATAAACTGACATCAGAGGGAGCAGAGCCAAGAATGAGAACAGCTGCCAGCGTGTAACTTTAGAACAGTACAGTGTTGTACCCAATGCTCCTGTAGTATCCAGAACATATGTGTTGGTTTGGATGTGGGATATTTTTAGACTAGCCTTTTAAAAAAGTATACTTTTAATAGAGGGGCTTGTTACCCATTACATAATTATTTGTGCTTAGACACACACCATTTTAAGATACTGTAACCTGTAAAGACCTAATCCACAGCAGAACAACTGTGATTAACAGGTATGTAGAAATATAATATGAATTCTTAAAGAAATAAACGGTTTAATTTGATCTGTAAACCTAATGCGAGACTTGGCTCTCAGGTGATAATACTTTAAATGGGCTTTTACCCGAACAGTCCCTCGTCGACCTCATCTGGCTAAGCAATTATAACAAGACAAGTCCCAATGTAATACTGAGATTTATGACACAACAAAACTACAACAAAAAAAATCCTGTTTTTAGTCTCGAGACACTAATGGGCAGGAAGCAGTACTATATTTCAGTCACTAGGGAGAAGCACTGTCAGGCTTAACACAACAGCAGAGAAGTGCAGAGAAATGAAAGGTGATCCAGAGAGCTAGCTATGGAAAATGTGGGTGGTGGGCAGTCCTGCTAATGCTTTCGACCCTGACCTCTACCATTCTCTAGCTAAGATTCGAAAGCACTGGCAGAGCTACAATGGCCAAAGAGAAGACGCCAAATGCTGTTTCACCTGACTTGCATTGCAGGGCTCACAGGATGCAGACACAATGTCTCTGCAGACTTTCAGGAGAAGGTAAATAAGTTTTTATACTCTATTATTATATTTGTGTTTATCTTACTTCCCTAAATAACATTCATTTTGTGTGGAAGGAAAACTAACTTATTAATGCCTGTCACATGCAGTGTTGTTGTCCTTGTCGCCAGTCCTTTTCCAGGATGTCCGTCTGCACACCACACCCCAGTCCAAATGTGGGTGAATTAGCACTAGAGCTGACATGTTAAGCAGGCATGCTTAACACCATCTCCCAGCAGTGGGGCAGAGGCTGGGTCAAACAGCGTTGTAAAAAGGCACCCAGGAAATCCAGCTCTAGTCAAAGCCTCCTCCCACTGTCTCCCAACAGGGGAGCCATGGCTGGGCCAGGCTACTTGATACCACCACAGGATCTGCTTGAAGGTATGGAAAGAGAGCAGCTGGCAGCAGGGATCAGGAAGAAAGGCACGGCTATGGACAGAGGACATACCTCTCTCTCTCAGCTCAACATGTAGTGTGTGAGATGAAAGTATTTTCTTGCGAGTCACACTGACCTGCAATATAATATAATATCCCTTCCTACAGCCACAGACTGCTTGGCTGTCCAGGCTGCAACACATAAAGGGGAATCTGATTTAGAACAGTTTAATGCTTAACACCAACTCTCAAATGTGTAAGGATCATCATCTGCTTTTGGCAGTAGATACATAGACTAGATCGACTGATTTCAAACATTGCCTTTTGATTATGAATACACAAGATTAACACACAAGCTACTGCAAATCCTCGGTATAATGAATAGTCATTTTAAAATGATTACACTTTAAGGGACAAATTCTACTTTATGAGAAACAGGCACAAGACAATTAGTTTTCTTGTCCTTTCTCTGAACTCTTATCCACCACAGATTAGATTTAAATGTGGTTGCACAACACTATTGAATTGCAGGAGATTAATTATATGCCAACGCTGAATGAATAGCAGTAACTTTGAGATATGAGATGTAATGCAATGTCTGTGCTGGTCAAGGTACAGTATGTGAAGCAGTACAGCACTGTCCTTAACAACTAACAAGGTACTACAATCAGCTATGGTAAGTGTGGGTACCTGCAGAACATGCTAAATAATATCTGCACCTGTGGGCTTTTAAGATGTATTACTGGCATTATGGTTTAATCTGCAGAAGAGAATTAAGTATGAGCAATTAGCTTAGCAAGAAAGAAATGTCAGAGCCCGCTTCAAAGTTGGCAGTGGCAGGTGTGTTTACAAGTGATCAAAGTATAAAGCTGCAGAGGAAATACACAGAGTGACCTGGCAGTCCATCAGAGGGACAGAGTTTGACCTCAATGGTTTGTCCCCACTGGAGCGGTCAATGGCTCTTTTGGTTGGTATTCAGCAGGCAAATCCCACAAAAAATATTTTCCACTCCCTTTCCGTATTGCTCCAATAAAGAAACGCACCTTATATTATATAAAATATGCACACACATAAGCCATGACGGAGATACTACAGTGCAATAGGGAGAGGTGTTACTGAACAGAAAATAAAAGATCCAAGGCTGACACAAACACCAAACTCAGTTCAGTCAGTGAAACCTAACTCTCATCTTTTCAGTCTATTTGCTGTTCATTAGAGCATATCATCTCATGTTTCAAAAACATGTGTATCCTAAACAGCCAGCTGATACAAAGAGCAACTCATGTGGGTAATAAGGGTAGTAAAATAGACAAAGTTTTGATGCCTACAACAGCTCATCTCTCCGTGGTCAATGTCCCCAAGCATCAAAACAGGAATGTGGCAACGCCTGTCACTGTTCATCACTTCAAACTCCTAACCCTTTTCTAGGCAGAGTGGATTTAATGGTAACTTCCATGACAGACCAGCAGCAGGTGTACATACAAATTCCAATCAATAATACCAACACATCTATGACAAGAATCCTCTCACGCTGCCTTTTAAATCATAGAAAAGCTGCAACTTCACACATTTCAAAATGCACTGCATTACAAAGAAATTTGAGGCCTAGAGTAATGAACTATAGTTAAGGCAGCTCATTTTTGAACAGTTCTGCCCCCAGTAACATGTTTTAATCAGAAATACAGATGCTAAACATTAGCAGCAAAACATCAAATGTCATTTCATAGTGACTTTAGATTATTTAATGGCACTATCTGTGCACCTTGGTAATTGTCTTATCCTTTTAAAAGTAAAAAAAAAAAATGTATGAGGTGAAGCTGTGAGTATCCTTTAAAGGAATAAGAGGAGACTGCACGCTTAAAAGCACATTCTGAGCATTCCTTGAAGTATTAACAGGACCAAAATAGTTCAATTTGTCTTATAACCTTCAAATATTCCTCATGATACTGCCAATTGCTTATATGCATTTGGCTCTATTTATGCGCTTTATTTTAAAACATTTCATTTCAAAACATTTAATCATTAAGACAGCAATGGCCTGATGCCTCTTAGGCCAGAATACACCAGGTCAGCAAGAAGTATCCCGTGTCACAACTGAAATTATGCGATACTGCAGACACACAACATTCACAAATGTTTGGCTAAACTGAACTGCAAGGTTCACAGAGGTCACACATTCACCTGTTTTTGGGGCAAATCTATTAAAGACCAAATATTAAAAACATCACCACTGATTCATTTCCTACAGTGAAAACAAAGCAAGATGCCGAGGGGGAAGGGTACCAGGTAACAAACCACCTCAGCTGGCTCATCTCACTGTGAAGGAGAAGCAGCTCAATACCAAAAAACACTGAGCTCCACATTGTATCATGCAGGCTGAGGCTAGCCACCTAGCAGAGGAGTCTCATCTTGACTGCTTGGATCCACAATTTATACTTCTGTGTATTGTACGATCCCAGGTGAGGGCTGCAAAGAAAAGTGGCTGCTAAACTGAGAACTAAGTTATCTCTTCACCACCACAGTCTGATTACTGCAGCCAATGCTATCAACAATATATACATTTAATTTAAGAAGCCTTTGCATGCCTTGATCATATGCTATATATAACCACGTTGTCCTGCGACTTTATGGTTGTGCTCAGGAGCCGGCCAAATCCTGATGGTCTCTGCACTCAACTGAGCTATATGCAGTGACATTTGTTACTGAGATTAGTGTCTGTCTGCTATTGTTTAGTAAAAAATTGGTCTAATGAATGGAAAAGCACTTCCATAGCAATGCTCAAAGCAAAGCTTGGTGCATTTATACCAACAGTTTGGAAAGGCTGTAATAGATTAGCAACCAAACCAAAATGCATTTGTACTTCTTCACTTGGGAGTCAAGCTTGTGAATACAAAGCAGCCGACCCTCAGAAGTCAGATGTTAAAGCTGTTAAAGCTTAAACAGTGTTGTCAACCTGGCTTAAATACCATTCCAGCTGTTCACACAGCACACCTCAACTCACTGACATTTCCTTGAACTATTCATGCATCTATATCATATACATCTTGTCATAAAAAGGTTTTTGTGTAATTTAATGGTTAAATTTCATTTAAATGTGACTTGTTTAAGTCAATTTATCTAGAGTCATGTGTCTAAAGGTCTGTCTAATGAATCATAGTGCAGCTCTTCCAGTCTCTCATTACCCAACAGTCTTTCTTCCCATTTTAGAACAATGTGCCTCTGTACTGTACATGCAATCCTGTGAAAGTTATGACTGAGTTATGAAATACATATATACTATTCAGAACCACTATATGCAAATTCTTAAAAAATCAAACACGTCTTATTTGTATAGTAAAATGCCATTGAGACTGACAGGATTTCCTGCAGCCTGCTTCCTTTCAATGAATGCCTGCTTTTGTGAAATAAAACCTTAACCTTAAGGGAAAAGAGCAGGGGTGCTATTTCACACACCAAAGGCTTTTTAAGTAATGAGTCAGGCTGTTGTTGTGGACTGTAGTCTTTTGATCAAACTCATAACAAAATACAAAAGGCTGTTAAGAGTGTGGATAGTGATAAGTTCAAGCAGAATGTAGCAGTGTCTGGGAAAAAGAAAAACTTCTGTCATTTTTTTCTCTATTCAGTAAGTGTTCAAGGCTAACCACTCAATAAGTCAATGAGCTAGGGATGTGTGAGGAATAACTCACTGCACATGCAAGACATGTAAGATGCGTTGCCAGTCCAACACTGGCTGATGTTAATATTAAGGTTGATAATTATTATTTATCAAAATACTCTTGAGTTAAAGTTAGTTTGAAGTCAGCTTACAGTAGTGTTTGATAGCTACACTGTAGACAAGAAGATTGTAAGTATAAATGTATTTATTTGATGTTCAAAAATTCTAAAATGTAGACAAAATAAAAGCTGTGCCACATTTAATACTGTGTTTATGTGAAATGGAAAACTAATGGTATGTGTGCACAAGTCAGTGCTAGACTATAACACAGTGTGTTGTGTGGGTGGTGGGAAAAACCCTCACTTCTGTTGTAAGTCATGCAGACTCTGTTCAGCTCTCTGCAGGCCCTCCAGGTCTTTCATCATCTTCTTCATGTGGTCCTTAGAGTAGCGGTTCTGGATGTAGGCAAACCAGCAGCCACCCATGCCTATGACTATTGACACCACCAGCATGAAATCCTTCAAGTGGTTATGTCTATTCACTGACAGAAAGAGAAACATAAAGAAGACTAGTTAGATTTTAGCAAGGTAATAAACATCAAAAATCATACGATAAGCCTATCAAAGAGGAGGTGTATTTCAGCCAGGCAATATATATCAAGAGCATAAGATAAAGGTGTCAAACAATGAGCAAGGTTCACATGGATGTGGTGTGAAGCTTGTGCTTGAATGTAGCCTAGTCATACTGCAAGTTTTGTGGTGTGACACGGATAGGAAAGTCAGTAGCACGAGTTTAGGTTGCGGTGAGAGGCGCTTAGTGCAAAAGACTACGATAAAGCTAGCTTAACACAGCCTATTTCAGTCTGGTAACCAATGCCACTAAACACGCAGAGAAAACCAAACAACAGCAACTACAACATGTTGGTACATGAGGAACTGAGAATCAAATCCTAGATGCCATTCCTCTGAATAAGTGTGAGTATGCTGTCATACTATTAAAAAAGGCACAGCAGCTAGAAAGCAGCTATCCGATTTGTAAGAAGCCTTAGATTAGATTAAGATCAACTTTCAAGTGAGGAGAACTTTTACAAAGGCCATCTTAAACCCAGAATCAAAATTGGGTTTAATAAAGTCTATTTGTCATCTGACGAGTCAGAAGAGCATTGTCATGCAGCAACTGACACACAGCCCGAATTTCAGCCTTGGAAGCTACGTGATGAGGCAAGTTTTTGTTGCAAAACCTGCAAAGGGGTGTGCAGGAAAGAGATGTTAAAAACATGACTTCTACTTCCTGGAGTGATACAAAAAGCAAGTACAATTAGGGAGAAAAGACAGTACAGGCCGGCTTGTCTTTCGATATAACCAAAAGGACATGCCACCTAAAAACACTGTTCTTTAAAAGACAATCCCAATTTCAGCACACATCTCTCTCCACATGAATCATATGTATGGTAAAAGGCACATCACTAAGTCTCTAGCTTGTGCTAAATGTTCTTTCAGGAGGGTTGTGTATATTCCTGTAGATTTGCGTATAAAGTCCAGAACAAACACGGTTCATCAGTCAAGGAACTTGGAGCAGCTGTGCCTGCTATTGTGATAAAGTAAGTACCAGAACTGAGAAACAGAAAATCTACAGGACAGCTGTGAACCACTGTCTCATTTCAATTCTACTGAAGTAAGTACAATAACTAGGCTTCAACTCCCCAAAATGAGGCCACGATATGTAACGGAAATGTATATGTGCTAAATTTGTCTTGGGTCTGCATTGTGACTGAGCATGGATGCTTAAAGGAAATACTGTGCATTATCTCTGAGATCATATAAAATTATTTCCTAGTACTACACTGTTACAACACTATCTGTCCTAAACAGGACACACAGTTTGCCTTTTGTCATCACCCGTAATGTGCTACTTACATACAGTAAAGATACATCCACTGCCTTTCAGAAAGACCACCAAGAGAGCATAAAGTGATATTTAATTAACCACAAAATTGGTCCCAAATGTGCTTGGGTTAATTATTACACAACTGTCCACTAGATTAGGATCAACCCATTCTGAGATGTGTCTTAAAATGCTGCTGCTACATACAGTCAGTCAGTCTGACTATTAGTGCGACCCCCTGGCTTTGAGAGGCTGTCAAAGCCAGACAGCGCTCGCTAATGTCTTCCTTCGGGTGTGACTCTGACAAAACACATCCACAATGACACATGCCAGACACAGACCACTACAGACGTCTTTCCAATGCACATGCCTGCTTTCTATGAAGGTGTATTACATTTTCTCTTCTTGCTTCACTAATGATTACATAGATCTGCTCTCATTAGCACTCCTCTTCCAAATATGCACCCTTCTGCTTCACTTTTATCGATCTTAGTTGTGCTCTAGTAAAAAAATGATCAAGCTTCGAGGCTAGGGAAATCTAAAAAAAAAACTATTAATATTTTGTGTAAGCACTATAGATTCATATTTTTCACAACACCAAGTCCAGAATGTTCCCGACTTTCTGAGCTCAATCATACAAAATGTCAGTATTAAGCTGTCACACTGTAACTAAGCTTTAACGGCAAACATGATCTTCAAGAAAAAAATAATTCTTTCTGTCATTCTGGGAACATGTTTCCCTATATCAACACAGATTACATAAGAAAATATAAAGTACTGCCAAGATGTATGACAGCTGAGACACACCCCTTCCATTGTGATGTTATGAACCCCTAAAGAAAAAAACCTGAGGGATTACAACCTGTAGTTACAGGAGTGGAGCAGTGATACTGGAGAAGGGAGAGGGATAGGATGAGTGGTTTATTTGTCTGTTTGTCTCAGCACGCAGAGAGGTGTGTCTGGAATACAGAGCAGTGTGGTCTAACCCTCAGCTCACTTCCTCAGTCCCTGAAACTGATACAGGTAGTCACAGGATTTTCCCTGTGGAGTAAGTGACTAAATAAATGAGAAAAAAAAGCAAACAAAACCTGACCACAACATATCACTGGGACAAACTGCGGATGAAAATGAGAGCAGCAGACAACAGTGGACAGGATGTTGGTGACGGTGGTAGGCTGTTAATACAAACTTAACACTTCCTACAGATGTTTCACAGAAATATTCTTCCAGTTCAAGAGAATCAAGTCTGGTTTTCAGTTCTGAGTTACTTGAAGCTTTGATATAATCATTTTGGAAGATGTTGTATGCCTCTCTGATGACCAGTTTTACACAAGTGAACCGGTTAGGTGAAAAGATTTGAATGAGCTGTAAACTTCTAACACATTTACAGAGTAAGCAATGCCTTTCATTTGGAACAACAACTACAAAGCATTTTGGGTGCATATAACTCTGTCAAGGATGCAGGATCCTCCAAATTTGTTTTGATAAACTCTGCAACTAGATCAGTATCTCAATGAATATAGTAATAACAGGAAACTACAGTGTGTGACAGATCTTTTAGCATCCAGGTAAATGGAGCATTTCAGTCTAGTAACAATGTTAAGAAATCCTTTAAAAAAAAGGCAAGTTTTTGAGATATCCTGCTTATCTAATAGGTAATGAAATAGGAACCCCTTTCTCATCTACAGTCAGGGTTTAGAAGTATCTGGAACAAATCACCGATGCTGCATGAATGAGAGTACAGGAATTAAAAAGAGAAGAATATCACATACTGAGGGGCGCTCCAAACAGTACAGTGTCCAAAGATTTGAGCTGCAACTTTTGCACATGGCTGCGATCCAGAATCTTCAGAATAGAGAGTGTCAGAGTTGTGTTCTTCACGGCGAACCTGAGAGAGAGCACACACACAGTCATTTTGCAAGAACAAGGAAGGAAGAGCTAAGGGTGTAATCCATTTTGAGCCATGTGTAATGTGACCCCTTAATAAATCTTCTAAATCCAACCAATCAGATTTAAAACACTAATGGTTATTACTAGATGCACTGATTTTGACTAATGTACAGACTGGATCCCTATTATTGAAGCCAAATAAATAAGTGGGACATTAAAATGAATGTAATAAAACTGACACTGACAGATCAGAATAAGGAATGTAATGACTTATACAGAGGGTGATGTTTTTTTAATTGCTGGCCCACTGAAGACGTTACATCAAGTCAATTATTTGTGTTTGCATCATTCCCACACTGTGCATCACTGCTGTCATGAGTACACTCTGTAGCTCGAGTCTTAACACTTTCATTGAAGTATTATATTTTTATTTCTGAGAATAAATATGTATTACCAGCCTCATATAAACCACAACTTATTTGTGGTCAAGCTAAAGAGGCACATTTTTCATAGATCTACAGTAGTAAAGTTTGCAATTTGGAGAAGTTCGAAAAAAGTTGACAAGTTGAGATATCCCTTACCTTGGCATGGCGCTTCCATTAAAACTCATCTTGCGAAATGCTTCCACATATTGTGGCAGTTCCACATAGGTGATGAGCCATTCCACCACCTCATCCACTGTCCAATTATACACTGAGGGGTAAAAGGAAAAAATACAGCATACAGTTACAGCGCTCATCGATTCTCATTCATCTAATATGTGCAGAATTCAGCATTGATAAGGCTACATGGCTGCAATACTTGTCCATCACATTTGGTGCTGATGTTTGAGGGTTTTCCCATCTGTATTGAGTGAACAATGTACTTGTTGACCTGTAGCTTTTTTTAGCCACTCATTTTAGAACAATGCAGCAGAATAGCAATCCTAAACAATCAGAAAAGGCAATTAAGAAATCTTTCTTGTGGCCAACCAGTCAGTCAGCTGGTTTCAATCCAACTCATCATATGTTTCACTTTCTTAAGAACAGACTGAAGGAAAAAAGCCCCCAAAACCTGCAAGAATTGAAGATGGCTGTAGTACAGGCCAAGCAGAGCATCACCAGGGACGATACCAGGCGTATGCTGACGTCTACGGGTCATAGATTTCATGCAGTCAGCGATTACAAAAAAATCTGCGACCGAATATTAAATATGATGATTGTAACAAAGGCTGTGTTAACAAATACTGTCTGTCCCCTTATCTCCCCTTGCTATCTACACTGTTTGTCTGAAATGGATGTAAACACCTTAAAGCTGAGAGTCTAAACCCAGTGTACAGAGCCAAAACAACAAGGTGTCACTATCATAACACTGCACTGTATATACAGCTTGACACGAGACATATTATATGACCATGTGCATCCGTACCCTGAATGATCTATGAGGTATCCTATAGCATAACATAACATACATTGGCTTGCCCACAGTCATAACTGGGGAAGGAAAATCCGCTCCCCAGCTCCTGGCAGACAGTCAACAGTGTGGGCTGTCTGTGTTAATGTGTTGCTCTCTTGAACAAAAACCCAGTTTCCTGGCTCAAAACCTCCAGAGCCCTGTCAAGAATCTGCAATGCAGGGTAAGCCAGTACTATGAGCAAAAAAAGGGAAGAAAGAAAGCCAGAGGACAGGGTGTGAAAAGACAGATACCACAGTATATGAAAAGTGCTCTCAAAGAGTACACGATAGCCCGGCCAAACAGATAGGCAGAAGGAGGTGAGAGTGCGGATGTGGATTTTGTGCTGACAGATTCAATGATGTCTGCTCTGCCCCTGGCTGGCGCTGATAAGTAGACTCCACTTTGCTTGACAAGCCATCTGATCAACTGCTTTGCTCCTTTGTTGGGTGAGTGAGAAGGTCAAGCAGGGGCAATGTGTGCAAATACATAAACTCTAATTTACCTGCTATTTACACTGCTGTCCAGACAAACAATTAAAGTCACAAGGAGAGTTTCATTCCAAATAATAATTATCAGTATAATATCAAACAGTCAGTATTGGCAGGGCATATAAATGCAGAACATAGTGTGCAAAAGAAGATTCACAGTATACAACTCAGACTCAAATAAGATCTGAAAGAAAGGCCTGCTTGTGTAGTCACCGCTGGCCTTCAGGGGGAAAAAGGTGCCTCAAAGTAGTACCTTCAGAGCCCTTCCATGCGTTCCACAAGTCCTCCACACTGATGAACTGGTCATCCCCATGGAAGCTGTTATGCTTGGCCTTGGGGTCATGGTAATTTAGATCTTCTCTCAGGAACTGCAGGATGACAAGGATGTTTGTCGTGGTTACAAAGAATCTATTTTGCACAAGTGCTAACTGAAGTTATAACTCTCAAAGGCCTCAAATCTTACAAATGGTCTTTTCTAGCTCCATTTCTGACTCAATCTCAGCATAGAGAACTTTAGTTAGCTTAGTTTGACCAATGCTGCAATGTAGAGATTGAATGTACTACTGTAATGTTTTGGTTTTCCTTTTACCCAATTCAGGAATTAAATATTATCAGATCATAGCAAATTTCCACATACTAAACAACACAAACAATACATCTAGGTGGGGGTTGATTGCATAAAATGTATGAACAGCTGGAGGACAAAGACCATATTTTTAGAAATTTGCTGTTGAGGGGTTTGGATTTATTGTGAGCACTGTGAACTGTTTCAGTACTACTGTGGTCTTTACGACCCCCATAAAAGAAGAAATTACAGTTCTTATGGCTTATGTGTGTATTTGCTTCACTCACTGTGAAAGGAACATAAAACACTATAAATATCTCAACCATATATGACCTGAAAAGATTTTCAACTATTTAATGGTCTGGAGCAGCACAGAACTTCCTCCTCACTCGTGTTAATAGTTATTCTGCAGTACAACACAAGTGTGCTGCTCACCAATAACTAAAAGACAGACTGTGACGTTAATAAAGACCAACAGAGGTGAGGGATTAGAAGATTGTATACGTGTCTAGAATCTGGAATCCACATTTTGTTCTGATACAATACTGCAAAAACCCAACCGTCAAACACAAACACTGTCAAACCAATTGCAAAGGCAGCACTCACAGCACAATCATTGGAAATATGAGTGTTGAACAAGTTCCCATACCATCATTATCACAGAAAAGTGCACTGCCTTTGCAATCCTTGTGATAAACACAAATGTTCTGAGAGGCAAATACTTAATGAAGCTTTTCAATTTTAGCTTGTGACTGTCATTTTCAAAGGGTATGATCTGACCAGGCAAATACATGAAATTACCTAAAATAAAATAATAGAATTTTCCTAATTGTTAAGGGTAATAGAAACAACATAAAAGTCTTTGGGAGAACCCTGCATGTTGTACACAAGACACCAAGGCATATAGTAAATGGTACAGAGATTTATGGCACTCTGAATTCCATCCTCACCCCCATTGGAGTGGTACTGGTCAACTACTGGCCAGGTGAACCACACTACCGGTTGCCCACTATATTGTAGGCTAACTCAGTCACCAGGTTTTTAAAAACAACTTGCACTCCCACAAAAGCCAACTCATGCAACATGGGTGGAAGACAGTAATAAGTCATGCCTTTCTTTCTTGATAGATTTGTGTGGGAGGTTTTCACTACAGGGTAGGGAGATGGTCTGTGCTGCAGGTGAAATATCACGCTCCTGAAAATATATTCATTGGAAAATTAGCAGGACCTGTATAATGTGGCCATGGCCCGAAGCTTATTCTTAAAAGCCAGACGCAGACTTTGATCTTGTCCATAAAGAAATCAACTATTCTCTTTATTTAATCACTGTATAATAACAGGAAGCTGGACTACTGTCTTGGAAGTGCTCTTAATCGTTTTGAGCTTTCCATTTCTCGACTCAAAGCCACAACAAATGTGAGTGCTCACTGTACTGCACTTGATTCTTTGCCTTAGGGGTATTTGCATGCCAAGTGCCTCTTCTAAAAGCAGAGACGGCTGCAGTGATGACGTTGACTGCTTTGGTCTGGCCTTAACCACATGCTGAATCAAACAGAAATGAGGCTCCAGAGGAGGCCTCCTCAAGGCCACAACATGTAGTTTAGACTAGAGCTCAGCATGTAAGCTACAGGCAGTATCTTGAAGGCACCGGTGATGTCTGAGAAGCAACAGACTCGACTTCAGATGAGCATTCTACAGCTGTTTATACTCTAAATAACACTATTCTTAACACATTTCAAAAATACACCACATAGTCTGATTAAAGGTACACATATACTCTTTGTTACAATGTGTTTGTACAAATATGGCAACATAAATAGGTGTTTTCAGACCAAACAGTTCTGGGGACTCCCTGAATAGAACTGCCCTGTTCGCATTTGCACCACCACTAGGAACACTGAAGTGACGTAAGCCGGCCGGTGGTTTGTATAGCAACGTCACTCCTGCGCAACATACAACAACAACAACGGGCCCATTTGTCCATGTTTTGTTCCATTTTTTAAGGCTACTGTTACAAGCTGTTGTTTACGCGGTTAACATTTTACACAGGTTTTTAAAAATGGCGGTTGCCGTTGATGCACTAGCTCTTGTGTTCAGCCAATCAACGTACACTTAACGTCTGGACCAATCACCGTACAACTACGTCACTCAAGGGTCCTCTTGTGCTTGGAGAATACCTACTCTGAAGTAGGAGCTAAAAAAGTCCCTCAAAACGGTGTTCTAAGAAGTACGTTCTACTACGGGTTCTCCAACTGTTCTAAGAACTATGACAAAATTCCTCCGGTCCAAAAAACGCCTAATGTCTATACCATGCATGCCAGTTACAACCAGACTTAATGTGAATTAGGTTAATTATTCAACAAAAACTTCAGTAAAAAGGGCATTGGAGCGCAAACCGGACAAATCTTCCAGTTACTCAGAGTAAGTTAAGGACATTACAGGGCTATGATTAACTGATCATCTGAGCAACAAATCCTATGACAAGTCAGATGACAGAGGATTACATTAATGATACCAGTAAGCCTCTTCAGACTTAATTAAGACCACCTCTGTAAATGTACAAACCATAAAACCTTTAACAGAGCATCAGCTCCTGTTGATGATGAGTGTTTAGGCTGTTACTTACGCCGTCTGTCTCTACCACGTCTACATTGCCGTTTGCGTCATCATCCATCTGCTTGTGGATACTACGGATAGCCTCGTAGCTGAGAATGGCGTTGTCATCCTTGCATAGTGGCTCATCGATGCGACAAAAATCTGGTGGAGAAACAGAGTCATATCAAGATGGTGTTAAGAGGCAACTTTGAAACTCTTTGGTCAAGAGTCAAATTATATTTACATTTCTACTTTCTTCTACTACTACTACGATGAGTAAAGAAAGAGGGGACATAAATCAAATTTCTTCATTCACTGTTCAAGAGGATTAGACAGCCTTTATTGTTTTACAATAGATATGATAAAAAAAAATAAAATAAAAAAATCACATACCAGATTAAGAATGAGTGCAATTATGCACAACTAAACAAAATGCCTTTCTGATTTTGAAGAAAAGTCAGAATGCAAAGTCCCCGGGAGGATTGCCCTCATTCATCCTCTCTCTTGCTCAGATAACTGCAAAATTCCTTAGCTGAAGACAAAGCCTTGTTTATGTAAAGTCTTTCACTCAATGTGGGGATGTTACCAAGAGGCCAGATACCATGACTGCCAGACCTACTGTGCAGACCAAAAACAGTCCATGCCACAAGGCGAATTGGTTTTTAATAATAATGGGCTTCCACTTTTTTTCCCATCCATCATCAATTTAGATTTCACAGTTCTGTTTAATGTCCAAAAACTTGGGTTTGTTAGTTTAAATGTTGTTTATGTTCAACTGTATTCAGCATTTTGACAGTCAGGCCCCAGTAGTGAGGATTTTAGTGTGTTTACAATTAATTGTAGATAAATCAGAAATGTATGTTTCAATGATAAATGATTATGCAATTCAGCAATCTGAAAGTTATCTAGTGACGCCTGTCTGCCCTGTGTTCCCTCTCCTTCCTGAGGGATTACAAATCCTCTGCCATAGATCAGAGATAATGCCACTCCACTAAGAGGAAACATTATTTGGAATGTACTGCAGACACTCAGGAGTTGTGTTAAAGGGCATGGCAGGCTACCTGTAATAACAGTACGTTTAAATGTGAATTTTGATTTAAAGCAGCATGGTTGAAGTGCACAAAAACACTGCCCCTGAAACCTTCAGAAGCGTATATTTTATTCAATTCATTTTAAGTCTTATGTAACCTCTACGTTCTATGTGCTGCTGCTATCTTAGCCCGGACACTCTTGTAAATTTGAGATTTTCAATCTCAGTGAGGCCTTTTCTTGGTTAAATTAAGTTATGTAAGAAGCATATGTCAAACATAGTATGCTTTAATATTCATTTCATTGCATTATAATAACCACAAAAGAAGAATGTGACGGTGAGGGTTAAGGGGGAAGCTGGTTCACCAACCTGAAAAAGTGATTTGCACTTCCTAAACTTGCAGGCATTTGGTTTGAGTCGTGCTGGCATTTACCCCCCCCCCCCCATCCCCCCCGATCAACTTATCATACCAATCCATGTTTTCTCTATTCCCAGGACCACATGTTATGACAGGTTTCTCTTAGCAGTTAGAGAGAGAGAAAACAGAAAGTAAACCATGTCACAGATTAATCTCTGCAACGGTTACCGTGTCCATGAATGTGTGTCTATGAAAGGTTTTGTAGTTGGCAAATTGTGCCTTATATTCCTCTGCATGAAACCACTAAACCAGAACTAGGTGAATAACGTGAACTTCCGCATAGTGAGAAGTTAATTTTTGAGCCACAGCGTGCAAGCATTCAGCTCCAGAAAACCTGCAAAGCCACATACCAAAAACACATTTTCTCTTGCACACTCACTCATTTTAAACAAAGAATGACAGTTATCTTTGTGAACGCCTACCACCTGCAACACTCTCATGCACCCAACCTGGCCCTCTTTCTCATTTGGCTTGCAAACCTCCGGAGACACAAGATAAGATATTTACATACCAGTCAGCCTGCCTTTTTTAAGAGCTCATGTTACGCAAGTCATTCTGTGTGCCTGCATGTAGATGAACAACACATTCTTAACTCTAACTCTAACTTTGCCACTTCATAACTGCAGCAGTTGCTATGTCCTATCGCCATTCAGAATACAAGCTATCAAGCTTTGAAAATCTGCTTCAAAGTAAAGCAAAATGTGTATGAGCAATTTGGACAATGTCTCAACAGTTCCTGTTTAACCACAATGTTCAGCAGTACTAACAAAAGATCATGCCCAAGCAAGTTTGTAGTATTGGGTCTTTGTACAGTTTTGGCTAAAAGTATAGTGAATAAATTCAAGTTAAATATTTCAAAATGTAAACTTTAAACACTTAAAAAAAACCTGTGTCATAGTGTGTCATAACTGGCTCATACTTATCCCGAGTAGATTCAGGTTTCAAAGTTTACAGTCCGTTTTGTAGTCTCAACATAGTCACATACTTCGTGGATTGAGGAAAGAGATTATCACAGTGAGAGGACCTCATCTAATACGATTTGTATCTTTACAAGAGGAGCTTGTTAAACTCACTTGACATGTTTGTGCTTTAAATTAAACTCAACAAGTCACTACAGGAGTACGCTGTTATGAGAAGTCCACGTGGCCTTTAAAATGAGAGTCTACACATTAGGTTAGGTAGTTAAAAATTCCGGTGACACACATGATAAGAAGTGCAAATCCAAGATGCGAGTGTCTACATGATATCTTTATGTAGTCCTCTATAGTACTGCGCATTCAATTATTTAATGATTGCATAGAATTGTGCTAGGACAGCTTTTTTAGACCAATTTACAGAATTAAAGTGTAATGAAGAATAACAATTTGTCGTAAACATTGTACAGTCAATTGTATTGATCCTAATTTATTGTAAACAGTTTAACATATTGATTATTACCAACTGATTCAGAAACTACTTAGACCTCTGCTCATCAGCTCCATTAACCATTAGATCAATTACCTCCTGTTTGACTAGCTGGCTTGATCGGAGTTGGAGGACAGGGCTTAATGGAGAATGCCAGGTGGACTATTCTCAGCATGGCTACATATAGTGCCTGCACAATCACAAAAGATGTGGCACGAACACTGTAACTGCCAATCTATAGTGTGTGGAAAAAAACTAGACTCTCATAATGCTACAAAAGATTAATGCCTCGATTGATTACTCACCTGACACCCCATTTTCAACTATCTGACTGTCCGGTGTAGGTGAACTTGGTTTTTCAGTCCAACTTTCTCCAACGAGACACAAGCAAAATATCCACAAAGTCACCAATTTGTTGAACTCCATGGCTGGTGTATGCTGGAAAGAAGACAGTAGAGACCCTTGAAAATTCTGATAATTCTAGCATAACGAATTTGCAGTGTTTCTAGGTCTAGGTTAATCAATTAAACATCGCTAATATTTAAAATAATGTGGCCATTTTGTCTCTTAGAACACATGACATGTTAACAAGGAGAGTAAACGTCATTAATCGGCTTAGAGCACACCATGAAATACGGTTAGTTACATAAAGATCCCCTGCAGGAACTGCAGATACATGCTATCACTTCTCAAGTGTGCCTCTGCTTCCTAAATGAATGAACGTAGATAGTCGTTAGCTTGCTAATACCTGGCTTTAGCTAAGAAATCCTTTGAACCCTTATTGTCAGTTTAGTTGTGACTCTGGGTTCTTGGCGGCATGTTTGCAAACAAAAGTCACTTCAGGGAGAAAAATAAAAAGATTATTAAAAGTAACAGCAGCCTGGAGCGTCGGCGCCTGGTGACTGGGTGTCTGACAAGCCCCGACTAGCTAGCTAAACATCTCGGCTAACAAGGAAATGAAGTGAAATATCCAACAAAGGGGGAGTAACAGTACAGAGCCCTCACACTAACGCTTCCGTGTTTTTTTTTTCAGTTTATGTCGGTGTCGACTTACTGCCGTTTCAAGAGACATACGTCAGCCACCGTTGGCGTTTAGCTAACCAGAACACACTGCAAGTCACACAAGGGACGTTAATAAAGAGCAACTGTATTTTTAGCTAGGCTAGATGGTACTATTGGAACAATGTAATGCTGAATAATAAATAAAAGATAAAGTTACCTGTCATGTATTAGAGCCAGCAGATCTGTAGTTTCAACTCTGTGCTAACATTGCAGCAGACACCTGATCGCCTGGAGTTGAAGTACAGCGAACTCCACCTCCTGTTAAAAAAGGTCTCGGTCTTTCCCCCGACCGAGACTGAACCGAAAAAGCCGCAGAATGTGGACAGAGGGGTGGGCTTGTCTTCCTCTACACCACAGAGTCCCTGGTTGCCATCAGCAAGTGTCGCCCCCTAACGTCTGGAGTGTATACTGGATATCTCGTCGTTAAATAAATTGCTGACGTGCGCCATCTAGCGGATTGTTAAAGCCACCACACTGGGACACAACAGCCATACTTCTACAACATGTACCCGTCAGTAGGGCTGGGAAATAAAATACATTTTATGTCAAATAGGTAAAAGCACAGGTGTGAATAATAAAATTAATGTTGGCTGAATTCCATTTAGCTGCTTCAGCTTCAGGGTCCTGGTATTGTATATGCTGGCTCACTGTCACACTGCCATGGCTTACTGGGACACTTGAATCAAACACAACCATCGTTAATGTTATTAGTAACACCTACGCTTTTCCTACAATCACAAGTTAGAGTGTCTGCTGTGGAAAAAAAGGCCAATTAAATATGTTGTATTGACTTTTAGTGGTATCATCTTGTGACAATATGGTCATATTGAGATAGCATTGAACATAATTCTGCTGATTAAGTAAATTGTAATGAAAAACTAACAAATTAGTTACTTATTAAAGGTTTTGTTTGACATATTTGAACAGTTTTGTCTGATGTAAAATAATCAAATTGACGTAAAGGCAATAAACTTTGTTCCAGTGTTATGCTTTACATGTGATTCTGCATACATTTGACATATTGTGATATATATTGATATCAGGAAACTATTCTTATTAATGATGCAACTATGTCGACCAACCCCATCTGCCTTTACATTCCCCTGTACTCTATGTGTGTTGGAGGACGTTTCCATTTGTATTTAAACCTAAACACATTATACACTTAATGTACATTAGTGAGTGGAACAGGAGAAAGTTAAAAAAAAGTTTTCTGTTTTTTGTTGTAAATGCTTCAAGGTCTTGAGGCCAAAATGAGACTTCTTGCTGGTGCTTGGCCAGTACTTGCATCATCAGGGTCGGATTTCAGGGAGACGATGAAAAGAGGCTTCAGAGCATTGCAGTTTTGTTATGGTGTATAGCACACACTCATATCTAAACATTTTTTTTGAGATCATAATACCTGCAGCAGATCAACAACAGGGCAGCAAGGCCACATGTAGTACAGAGAATTCACATTTGATAACTGTTGCATATCTAAGCATGACGAATGACAATCTTTTCATAATAGTAGTCCTAATACTTATTTCTGTGTGTGGACACTATCTGAGGCTCACAATTGTGAATGCTCAAAGGAAAGGCCACATGGACACCTTGCTTTACACTATGTCACTCCCTACTACATAATTAATAGACATTTCCCCCCTTTTGTATATCAAAATGAAAGTCGAGCAAACTTGAAGAACAGTCACTTTACTTTGGCACACATACAGTATGACCACACTTTTGTTTTTTGTGCATTGTACAAAAAGTTGAAATTTCACATTAGATTACATATTGTATGTAGGCAAAGGCATCCATGAATGAGACACTGAGGCAAAAAAAAAAAACTGAATAAATCATACAGTAGCACATGTGCTTATCTTTTGTTCAAACTTGTCTGACATCTACACCCTCAAAGGACTCGAGGGCCATCATCACGGAAATATATGAAAAAGGTCTTCACCTCACTCTTCCTCTTGAGCAGGATCAAGGCTGTTAACATCAAGTGGTTGAGTGGTTGTACATTTAGCACTTGGTCCTTGAGTTTCTAGTCAGAAGTCTTTATCTTCAGAGGATGAAATGACCATGACCTCGCGGCTCTTAAAGTCCCACACTGCTGTCAGATGGAAGGCCATATTGGAGAAGACCACTAGATACTCAAACAGGGCAAACAATGTATAACCTGTGAAAAGAAGAAACAGTATAGGCTATGTTAAACATAATGTTTTTGTTTCGTGTCATTCTCCATTAAGCACAGTTAACGACACTTGCAGATTAAATCAAAATGATCAAACTGATTTAATACTTACTCCCTGATTCACAGTACATGTTGTGTTTCCAATAAAAGAATCCGGCAAAAGCACAGAAGGATACATTGAGAAGTAAGATACGTACTTTCCAATAGTGAGACTTGGCATCCTATAAGGGAGGAAAAAAACAGTAATATTGAAATGGACTGAAATACTGCAAATGACATGAGGGATTTCAGTCTGTAGTGTGCGATTTGGACTTTTTCTTACCTCAGGACTTAATGAATACTTTTTGATTGCCTTCCATAAACGGCAGGTTATCAGCATGTAGATAAGGGAACTGACAATGAAGAGGACAAATCCTTCCTTATGTACAACTGAGGAGCAAAAACATACAAAGAGAGAGGGAGTTTTGGTCAGTAAAGGACAGTAATTGTAATAATCAATTGCCAAATAAAAGTTAAACTTAGAATCAGTGCCTGCCTGTTACAGTGACCCAACTCTGTATCGTGCTTCAAACAACTGAAATATAATACTTTGCTTTTTACTTTAATGTACGCCCGGTAAGGTTTTTTTTTATTTTGCCGAATAGACAATGAAGATCTTAAAATAGAAATTAGGCTTTATTTGCAATTGTCATAAACCATCAAGACCTATCCCAGATGATCTCACAAACATTTCAAAGCCTTCAAACACGTTTAAAATCAAATCAAAATCTCAGTTAACTGAGGAGGTAAATTAAAGCTTCACATTGTGCACTGATTAAAAGGGAAAACAAAGGTTTGAATGAAACCTCTTCAATAAAAGTAAATACATGTGAATCACTCACAGTATGTTTCACTGGATGACACATATGTGAGGAGCAAGAGGCCAAGGTTTTCAGAAATAGAAAAGGCCAGGTTCAAGCAGCTGAGTAAGCTCTCGGGGAACCTCGAGGAAAAACGTGTCTTGTAAAATTTGAAGTAGGTAAACGCCACCAGGAACCTCGGTGCTGAGTGCAGTCCGATGCAGAACCGCCATATGTGGCACTCAGGGCTTAGGCTTATTGAGGCACTGATAGATGGCAGGTAATTAGGAACCTGTAAACACATAATGATTTAGTATAGTTTCAAAAATGTATGTAGCATTAAAAGAAAAACATGGTTGGTTCAGTTTGCTAAATAAGGACCTCACCTGGCAGTGTGTACCAGTAGAGTCCTCAAAATGAAAAACAGAGGATATGAAGACACATGTTATTAGTCCAAGCAGTGGTAGGCACACAGTAGCCAGAACACAGGTGGCAAATGATACCCTGATGACCAGGGGCCTCTCATGCCCCAAGATATTTGAGCCTTGTAGCATCTTGGTCTGAAACAGTAAAAAAGTCAGATTTAAAAACATTTTAATACTATCTTGCACATGTAATGCACGCGGCATGAATAACTTTCTCCAAGTCAACACACAATAGGCTACATGAGAATATAAATATAGAGATTAGTAAACATGTCTTCACATATTATTTTATAAGCCAATATTCATGTTAATATTCACTCAATTACTTGGGGATATTTTGATACATATGCATGCATCTACTGAACATCTAAAGTCTGAAAAACGAAATCAACCTACCTCCACTAGGGGTAATACCAATAATTGCTACCACAAACTACACGCACCTGGCTGGTCAAAGGACGGACCTGAATATTCCGGATACCAACACAACAGGGTGCAATGTCTTAAAATAAACAGCTGGGGTTCATCCAGCCATCTTATATTCCTGCGACATTTTTGCATCCACTATATTTCAGTTGAATGCTCCCAGAAGATGACGATAGGCCCGCGGATGCAACATCCTCCTCGTGCGACAGACAGAAGGAGGAAACATCAGCACCCGGAAGAGAAAGCGAGCGGAGGAGAGCGCTGCTGAGGTTGCTACGTTTGCGCGGAGCAGCCTATCAAAGATGATGCTACATAATGTATAAAATGAGTCTCTCAATAATAATTAGCCACAATGTAAAAAAACAATCTTTTAAAAAGCGCAAATAGGCGTTTATAGCTTGATTGTTATTGGAGGACGAAGCTGGGAGCTCTCCGTGGTGCTGTACCAGATCAAACAAAAGAGCGATTTTTATTTTCGTTTTTAATTTTTTTTATAAACATATCCTATCAAAGACACACTGTGTGTGTGTAGCGTGCTGTCTGTGAGTCAGATGGTCTGTGCGTACGGTGTTAACATGTGGCAGCGTTGCAGCTGTTAGAACCTGGTCCCTCTGTCAATCCGCTGCCCCGCCTCTCTCAGTGCACTTGGTGGCCTTGTGCAGCTCACCAAACGCAACACAGCTGCAGTCGCTGTCACTCTGATTTTCTTTTTCGTTTTCTATTCTGTTTTGGATTTTTAGTGAATATAACTTGTTTGGCACAGAGCAGCTCAAATGGTCTTTGGATCGAGATAATTTGTTTCAGCAAGATGAAACGAAGCCAAACTTTATTTCGCTTGCTTCTGTGTGTCAGTGTTTTGCCAAGTAAGTTTCCATTGATTTTTATTTTTTTCCCTTATGTGATCTAAAATGTTGACTTGCTAGCTTTTTCTTGCCTGCAGTTAATTGCAGTTTTAAGTTAATTCCAGAGAGAAAACGAGAAAAGCTCCAACATTGTGCCAGCAAAGATGACGACGAGATAAGAGCATTTGCATACAATATTGCCTATCGGTTGTATTTCATTTTATTAATGCTATTATTTTAATATTTTATGCATCATCCATTTCTTCTCAGATTTCCATCCCTCTTCCATGCAAGCTGTTACCCAGAATTCAAGATCAAAACTCGGAGCCAGTTGTTGAGGGATTTGCTATCATCATAATCCCGTAGACCTTCTTTGTGTCAGAGGCTTTATTGAAACATCGTTTCAGGGTTAACATCTGGCAAGCCCAAATCCATTGTTGTCACTGGAAACAAGCTCCAGTTAGAATATAAATTGTAATGTTTCTATTTTTAAAAATTCTTCTTTCAGGTTTCCTGGTAACTTGGAATTATAAATGTAGTAGTGGCATGAATAATTTCCTTATAAAACATGAACAGTTATTTCTAATGTGGCATTTATTATGATCTTTTTTGGAATTATGTTTCACATTCATGTTTTCACAGCACATTAATGTTTAATCTCCCTGTTTAGGCTCATTTTGATACTCATATGTTCTATGTCCGTGGATCGACACATGCTCAACTCCACATGTACAGTCTGTGCAGAGAAAGTCACTGCTTCTACATAATGGCAGATTTGCCTGATCTCTTTCCAGAGCTTTATAGGAAGGGCAAGCTAGCCTGACATCCCCTTTGTCCCCTTCCACCATCTGTCATGCATTCATATTTTCTCCCATGTTCTCCCTTTCTTGCCACCCCAAAATCCATGTCACTGGCCGGAGAACTGATTGATCAAAAATCATCACATCAAAATGTCCTTTTAAACAAAGACTTAATTTTGCTGAAAAAAAAAGCAAAGAAAATGTAATGTGGCAAATTAACTGAAACACAACAGGTGCTTTGTGGTGATATGCCTGTAACTTGCTTCTCTCCCTGTCTTAGCCTGTTGGTGTGCTCATGGGAAATATGCTCAGAAGCTCCTGAATGATTTATTCACCAACTACACTAGTGCGCTGAGGCCTGTGGAGGACACAAACACCATAATGAATGTGACCCTGCAGGTTACACTGTCACAAATTATCGACATGGTAAAACACCACAGTGCACACAAGTCACCACAAGACTGTATAAGAGTCTGTGCAGATACCCACACAATAGCATTACTGTACATGAGTAATGCCATCTTTATATTCTGCCATATTTCTGTTTTGCCTGTATTAATGCCCTGTAGTTGCCAATTATTTCACTGTAATATGTCCCCCGTTGTTACCAATTATTGTCTATAATTTCAAATGTTTTACAGGATGAGCGAAACCAAATTTTGACTGCATATTTATGGATACGGCAAGTGTGGGTTGATGCATACCTCAAATGGAATAAAGATGATTACGATGGACTCGATACCATCCGCATACCTAGTAGTTATGTATGGAGACCTGATATAGTCCTATATAACAAGTAGGTCGGACTGGTATTGGGTTAATCATTTAATTCTTATCCCTGTGTGGCTCCTGTTGGTCAGTATAAAAGGCACAAGCTGAACATTCCTTGAAGCCGTTATTTAAGGGAGTGTCCAGGCCTCTGTCTGCTTTTTATACACCAGTAATGTAACTAAAAAAACCCAGAATAACACATACTACCATTTTACAATTAAATTTCTCAGCGGTACAGGGTGCAAAATTCACTTTTTTCTCCACTGGCCAAATGGCTAGTGAATGTTCAAATTTTACCAGCCACTCAATAGATCACCATTGTTTTTTTGGCTGGTAAGAGAAGGAAATCTACCAGCCACTTGAATACTTTACTAGCATTTGGCTGGTGGCTGGTGCTAATATTGTGCCCTGCAGAGGTACAACTGTTATGAGAAAGAGGAAGGAGGAAGGAGGAAGTTGTGGGGCCAGGGAGTAAGATTTCCAAGAGATGCCTCTGATGACATTACATGATAACAGCTCATGCTATGAACACTAACCACATGCTGGCACATGTAAACACTTAGCATTACTGAAAAGATGCAGTCACAACACTGAGGAATGAGTACAACTCTCCAAAATGTGTTGACTCTTCCCTCAGTCGGTGTACTTGTGCCTTTGTATCCTGATCAAGTTTCTTTCTCGTATCATTCTCCACCTACTCCTGGAAATTACAACCGCTCTTCAGTGATTTTTCCAAAATATTTGCTCTTGGTATGAATGTGAACACCGCTGCTCTAATTTCTTTTTCCAGACAAGTTTTCTTTGTCTTTCAGTGCAGATGACCATTTCACTGGCTCCATGGACACCAATGTGGTGATCCGGCATGATGGCCAGATAATGTGGGATTCTCCAGCTATCACCAAGAGCTCCTGCAAAGTGGACGTGTCTTTCTTCCCCTTCGATGCCCAACAGTGCAGGTTCACGTACGGCTCCTGGACCTACAACGGCAACCAGCTGGACATCCTGAACGCCATGGAGAGTGCTGACCTGGCTGACCTGGTGGAAAATGTGGAGTGGGAGGTGCTGGGTATGCCGGCTAAGAAGAACATTATTCAGTATGGCTGCTGCGCTGATCCTTACCCTGATGTGACCTACACACTGAAACTGAAGAGGAGAGCTTCCTTTTATGTCTTCAACCTGCTCATACCATGTGTGATGATCTCTTTCCTGGCTCCACTGGGCTTCTACCTGCCTGCTGACTCTGGAGAGAAGGTGTCTTTGGGTGTCACCGTGATGCTGGCACTCACTGTCTTTCAGCTGTTGGTTGCAGAGATCATGCCACCCTCTGAGAATGTGCCACTTATTGGTAGGGGCAATAAAATGGGGTCAAATAATGTAATGTAATGACATCTCTTTGTTGATTTCCCTGTCTTATTTTCTTCCACAGGAAAGTATTACATTGCAACGATGACCATGATCACTGCCTCCACTGCCCTCACCATCTTCATCATGAACATACACCACTGTGGCCCGGATGCCAAGCCTGTTCCCAAGTGGGCCAAGAAAGTCATTCTGCAGCACATGGCCAGGATGTGTTTTGTCTATGAAGTCGGGGAGAACTGCATGTCACCACAGCCGGAGAAACAGGAGCCTCCAACTGTGAAGAACACCAACTGCACCATGAATGGTCAGGCAGGACCAGGCAGAGAGGACTGTGCCTTCAAAATGGAGAGAGGACAAGAGACTGTGGGCTCCATGAGCGCAGAGGAGAGGGAAGACGTGGATCAGAAGATGAGTCCGATAGGCTCCATGGGGAAGAACCCTACCAACCACTACACCACTTGGAAGAACGGCATGTTCCTGAGCATGGACTGTGGAGATCTGGGCGGTCCGAGGAGATGCAGGAAGGGAGGTGTGAGTGATGGAGAGAGAAAAGACAGAGAGGTTTCCTGCAGCACCCAAAGCAATGAGAGGCAGCTGCTGTGTAACATTGAGTACATAGCCAACTGTTACAGAGATCAGAGGGCCACGCAGAAAAGGACTGGGGAGTGGAAGAAAGTAGCCAAAGTTTTAGACCGCTTCTTCATGTGGATATTTTTCATAATGGTGTTTTTAATGAGCCTTCTCATCATGGGCAAAGCCATCTAACTGCAGAACTGAGAAGTGGGTCGTAATGACAGTGTTAATTGGTGTACATAACAGAGAGAGAGATTATTACAGGTTAGTACAGGATTCATTAAATACTACATTTAATTTACATTCAGATTGTGTTTTATTTCCAAACCTCTTAGAAATTATCCATTATAATTTATTATTATGAAGGCCATGTCATCACCCACTCTACTGCAGTCCTAACTATACGTAGAAATAGGTAATTGATAAACTTCTTCTTTATGGGTTTTGTTGTTGACAACTTGCATTCCCCAACTTTCATCCCAAATGCTGTGTGAGAGTTACTAAGCTCAGCCAAGGAATAGTTAGTCTGTTGGCAAATGAATACATTTTTCTACTGACAGTATTTCCAGAGTTTTATGCTTTTATTTTGAATAAATCAAATATTGATAAGTTTCTGTACAGCAACATTTATTTATTTGTATCTTAAATAATAAGTAAAGGGGTTCACAAAACCACTATAAAGAAGTGGCAAATGAATATGATATCCATTGCTGCTTCACAAATTAACATCATTTCTTTTTTATCTGTTACGGACATAGTGTCTCAGAAGCAGAGCAAATGGTGCACAGCCCTGAAACCAATCAGCCATTTCACTGGTACAGTACAAAAGGACAGTGATGGAACAAACAGCACACAAGACAGACTATTGTTTTTCTGATGCCCTGAGCAACATTGAGGGGATTCCAGATACTGTATCTCCAGTAAATGTGGCTTTATTTTACTGATTTCATTTTGAAAATAAATATATTCTAGTATGAGCATGATGTGATAATAATTGCAATTTGTATGTGTAATAGTCTGGGGGTGGAAAATGTAATTTTACTATCATGACATTAATCGCCCAACGTTACAGAAGGGTCAGTATGTTCAGAGATACAGCCAGGCAAGGTTCTGCACATAAATTCAGAATAAGAGAAAACAACATCTCAGTGTAACTCACATGGATTATCTGTTAAATCCCCCGGGTCACCGCCATTTGCTTGGCTCTTGATGTGTATTATCCCTGGTCTTTATGTTGCAAAGTGGGCCATGACTCTTTAATCTGAACCCAAAGGAAAACAGAATGCTTAATCAGCAGAACCGTGATTTGAATCAGTTTTGATTTGGGGAAAAAAAAACTATTTGAGATATGTGTACTGTCAAATTCAGAGAAGTGGAGAACTGCTTTTCAGCCAGTATTAAACTGAGATGCAACTGAATCAGACCACATGACCTGTTGAGACCACTGGTTGACCTTTCATAAAGAGATCATCCAAGTCCCTGAGGCCTACAAGGCTGAATTACATCCTCAGTACAGCAAATGTTGAAGTTTCTGTATATTCAGTACATTTGTGCTTATTAAGTATAAAATATAAATAATAAAATAAATCTATTTTGCCTAATCTTGTAGAATTATACAATACTCAGTACTACATACTTGAAGAGTTAGCAGTCAGCTTTACTTTCACAGGTTTTCTTTAATAACAGGTAACACACTCTCACTGTGTAAGTCACTTTAGGATTTTGTCATTCAATGAAAAGAATCAAATTAAGTTTAAAAAGTTAATATATATCAGTCATCCATATTATCAGGTAAATAACAAACAAGAAAAACAAACAACTGTTCATTGTGGATATTTTGAACAGATGTAAAATGCATCCTTTGGAGTTACAGGGCCAAAGAACGTGTGTGTGAGTGTGTGTTGGGTATTGCTACAAGCTTATACACTTGTATGCAGTATATTATATGCACAACAAGTTTTTTTGTATTGTATCGTTGTACTGTAGTGAAACACAGTATTGACAGCTTATTCTGAGTTCAATTCTTAAAGTAATAAGTTGTTGACAATGAATACACTTTATTATTATTACCATTATTATTATTCATATTACCATAATCCCTGCAGCTCAGTGAAAACAAATACATGGATATACTCTAATTGTATGCTCATTGATACTCCTTATTATAGGAACAGTTTAGGCAAGGTCAACAGAAATTGTGATTTTAGTGATTTTAATGAACTTTGCAATAATCAAAATTAGTAACCGAACAAAAAAACAAGGTCCTTGATGTTATTTTAGCATTAGGACACAAGATGTTGGTAGAGAGCTTGTTGTTGTGGCCTAACACACAGGGCCAGAGAAACTAGTGTCAACACTCACTCCACTGTCTTCACATTTTATGATGATAATCTGCTGTGTTGAGTTTAAAACTTGACTTGCAAATCAGAAGAAGTTTGTCTGTAACAACATGACATTTGGTAACAGAAGATAAAGATCTTGTGTTTCCTTGCAAGTTTAATATATTAAAACAAATATGCATTTTACATACCTTCTGCAGAAGGAACTGCAATTGAAATAAAAATGTAATTATTGTTTCAGCTGAAACAGACATCTATATATAAAACATCTTTGTGTTTCAGAAACAGAAAGGACTCAGAACAGGTGTAACAAGTGAAAACAATTACATATGTGTGTCTTTATGTTCAAGCCTTAATCACAGTATGAACAGAAGACAGAGGGTATTAGGTTGAAGTCACTTTTCTTTGCAGAATTTGGATAATTTTATCCCGTAATGACCTTGTTTGCATTCCATAAATGACTGGGTTTAAATTAGCGGGGACCACATGAAATAAAATATGTGCAATCTTCCTCAAATCTGGGTAATCTGGGAAACGATGCAATATGATTGTTAAAAACCCCGACCAGAGCATAATAAGATACAGAACAAGGTGGCTCGCACAGGTTTGCAGTGCTCTGTTATTCAGGTCTCTGTTTTTCTTGATCCAGCAGATGAGAGCTATTCTGAAATAGGTGACAGCTATGCCTCCCATTGAGCAACTAAACAGCAGCACGGTGAAAAAGAGTCCATAGATATTGTTGATGGACACATCCTCACAAGAAAGCTTGAACAGTGATGCGTTGTCACAGTAAGCATTTTGTATGACTGATCTACAACGGGACAGTCTGACTGTGAGACCTATCAAAACAGACACGAGCACTAACGACACCCCCCATGCAGCTGCTGACAGCAAAATCACAGCTCTGGTGGTCATAATTGAGCTGTACCTTAAGGGGTGACATATTGCCACATATCTGTCAATTGCCATAATGATGAGAATCAAATGTGAAGCTGATCCGAACGTGTGGCTGTAAAAGGCTTGAACCGCACACTGGCTGTAGGTCAGAAACCGTTCTGTTGAAATGACGTGAACCATCAGCTGAGGCAGTAGGACTGTGTTACCAATTAGATCATTGACAGACAGGTTGCAGAAAAGAATGTACATCGGCTGGTGCAAACTCTTCTCAGTGATGATAAGCACAAGAACTCCAATGTTGGAAAAAAGCAGGGAAAAGTAAACCAACAGCAGTAAGAAAAATAGAGGGTACGTGAACTCTGGAGATATGTCAAAACCTTGGATCTTTAGGATATCACTTGAAACGGTCATGTTTCTTTCCATTCTGTTTAATTTGATGAAAAGCCTAAAAGGGGAAAAATGTTAGAAGCTTCAATGGGTGGAAAAAAAATCCACATTGAAACATGTCAAATTTTCAGTATGACCAATAACAGAAAACATTTGGTGTAGCATATTGGGCATCACTCTGTTATTTATTGTACATTTAATTCTTTAGTCCAAAAGGTGGAAAATTAAAATATGAAAATACGTATAATAGCAAATCGAAATAAAAGAAAAACATCATTGAATTCAATTACAAATTAAAAACGCTTTTTGTGTAAAGACAATACTTACTTTTGTTTTTATTAATTTCAGTCTCCTTCTCCCGTACAAATACTTTTATCATCTGAGCACCAATGTGTTCTGTAAAGGCAGGAACAATTACATTATAAACATAAGATTAAGTGAGTGGTTGCTTTATGTACATTAAAGTGACTTTAAATGTTACACCACAATGATGCTGAACTTTATCCTGTATATATTGGCCATAAATGCTCAACAAAACCTACAATCAGGCATAGTCACAGCGTTGTATGTTGAAGTAACACTAAAAGCATTTGTTCTTGCAGATGAAAGTACCTTGTCTGTGGAGGTGGGAATCCTGACCTCACTCAGCAGCTAGATCTTGATCTCTTTTATCTTCTTGAGTGACATTTGACGTCAATTCACTGCCCCAGTACCTCTCACTAGTCAAGCCCAACAGGTACTGTATATTAATCATTTGATGACTCAAATTCAATGAAATGCTGTGCAACTATACGACAGCAAAACAGTTACTGTTTAAAATGAAAAGTCAAGAATGTCAGTCTTAATTTAAGTCAAGGTGCTTCACAATTAGTCTTTAATACATAATACAAGTCAGCACAGAAGGAAAGCGTTCTAATTTTATTTTACTTTATTCACATTAAAAAGTTGCACGTGTGAAATGACCTAAAACCCTGCAGGAGTTTGAACTGTGGGGCATCACATATTCATGATAAATACTACAGGTTACAATAGAGTCTGTACATTTTCAAGAAAAAAAAACCCATTATACTGTGTGGATTTGAGACCTGGCTTGGGGACCAGAGGGTGGCCGGTTTGAGTCCAGCATGGACCAGTTGATACGGAGCTGGTACACCTCCGGGGCACTGCCGAGGTGCCCTTGAGCAAGGCACCTAACTCTTAACCGCTTGGGGGCGCTTTGCTATGCGGCGACCCATCGCTCTGACATCTCTCCTCATTAATTGCATGTGTATACTAGATTTCTGTGTGTGTGTGGAAAAAAAGATTTTTCCCAAGGGACAAAATAAAGCAATTATTATTATTATAATTTGTAAATATTGCATATCGTACCTTTAAGACCAGAATTCTGAAACAGAAATGGTCACAAACAGAGGATTAATTTATGGCAGCAAAGAAAACCCAGGCAGAGGTTTCGTGCTTGACAGGTCACCAGTCTATAACCTGGATTAATACGTATAAGCAGACCTACTGGACAAGTTAGAGTTTCAGTAGAAAGACCACAGGAGGTAATTAGTGGGTCAAATCAATTATCAAAGCAACTCAAGGGTCCATCATGTCCATTTCTCTTGGTTGAGATGATTAGTCTTTCCTAATGTCCTAATGTCCTAACAGCCCTTTTGTGTGCATGAACAAGGTCCTTGTTCCCAAAGGCCTGATGTGACTACTTCAGTGCTAATTCAATTATTTATTTTATCATTCATTGAGCCATTCATTACATGTTGTGGTGCTTTAATGTCAACAATTTAATCTGTTTTACATAAAAACACACTTGATTAAATTTAAGGAATCAAATGTTTGTGTTTGTGTTTAGTTGGGATGTCACATGCAACTTCACACGTCAGCATCTCTTGGGAGTTATTAAACATCGTTCTTCATTAGGAAATAACAAGGAATCTCATTATCAAGCGGAGGTTTACTAATTGTCCAGGGATTAATTACATTGTGAGACAGTTAATAACACATCATTTAATTATATCTCAAAGGGGCTCATTAATAAACGTGTTTTGACAAAGTAATGAGGCATCAAGCTGATGTAACTGTCTATTTGTAGTGTATCTAGTAGCCCTTTAGCTGAAAAGTTGGATAAGATAACTGTAATTTCCAGTATTCCTGTTGTGTGATATTAATATAACCTTTTCAAAGTAATGGAAACTAAAGAAGAGAAGACTTCAGGCCTTCCCAGCAGTACTGTAGGCCAAAATGTGACTTTGATATTAGACTTGATAGTCCACCATTTAAACGGCAGCCAACTCTATTGCTGGATTTATAACATTTATATTTGATTGTTGTTGATTATACCTAAGGACATGTAGTTGTAATGTCAAATAAAAGACAGTCATTATGAGGGCCAATAATAGGCCGCTGACATTTCTGCACCTGTAGTGAATGACCGTACTGGTCATCATAAGGACCCTCATACATTATGTGTATCATAAACCACATATTGCAACAGAAAACTTGTTCCTCATTGTCCTCTCGACTGACAATATGTTTTATAAGGCTTAACATTTATCTACTGATTCTCTCTCTGTTTCAAGACAGTTGGTCATCAAATCAGCTACAGCTGACGAAGTCAGTTTCATAAGGTGTCCGTGTAATAATACACTCTCTTGTATCCCAGTAGACTTGCTGGTCATTATCTGTAAGGGCAAAATGTCTATTACTAGATATGTTTTTAAATAATAACCTGTTTCTGCACTCTATGTACTTTGATCATTTCTGTTATGGGTCATCTCTTACGTAAAGTACATTGGTATCCAGTTTGGGTTTGATAACTGAAGGACAACTTCAGGGGTGTTAGGAGAACAGTCTGCCCTGTGTTCTTTTCCTTGGATAAGAACACTTAGCTAGAGACAGAGATGATGTGGATTAGGTTTGATCCTGGTATCCTTTCTATTTTCTTTTGTATTGTTTAGTTATAAATATGTGACTGCATCTGCCCTTCAGGCTCAGACTCTTCGTATGCATCTTGGTGTATGATCTCTGTGTGCTTGCTTGCTTTTTCTTTTATTTACTTTTTATTCTTAATCATCATTTTATTTGATTGCTTTATTCTTTTGCTTAATTAAATATACAAAAGACAACGGCTTGTTGAATCTTCATTTTATTTGCTCACTTCTTCAAAAGGAAAATACACAATTTCCACCACATTATCTATGTTATATTAAATAGTCCTCTCTTTCTTGCATCTTTAGCCTGTTCCTTATGCTGCCGTCACTTGTAATCATCATCTTATCTCATCTCATCTCGTTTTATCTTATCTTATCAATTTGCTGGGAATGAATTCAGTAATATGAGGGTAGCTACAGTGAAACCTTTTACATCACTAACTAGCCACAACAATCCATAACTTCAGTTCCTTCTGCTACAGTACCAAAACACATGCATGAATTCTGAATGTGTCGGAACAGCCAGCAAGGAGACTGATTATTTTGTTGATTTATTTCAACACAGTATAACAGAGACAGGGAAGGGACGATTCCCTATCTCAACTTCATCCTGGCTAGCACAATAAATTAAACCTTCACTGATAGATCGGTCTAACAGATGATATACATTTCCAATCTTCAACAAATAAACATTACCTTAAAAACAGAAAACACTCTATTTTGTATTTTTTACTTATCAAGTGAAAAATCTGTTTTTCTACTGTAACTCTGTACCAGTAGACTGGTACTTTGTGAGGTTGAGTTTTTTTGGGGGTTTTTTTGTGACTAACTGACCAATGAAAACTTGGTTGGCTAAGACTCTTCTCACTGACTAATGGTTTGGTCGACTATTAGGGGGCAGCCCTAGTAATCCTCATATTATTCATCTTTGCAAAGCCACTGACAATCCTAGAGGCAAAAGCTGACGTAACCAAGTCATGATTATGGTAACAATAAATACAGCAAGGTCATGAGGGCAGATCTCAACACTTTGAAAGTGACACGTTGCCTGACTGTTGACTCACTCAGTTTACAATGATGACATTTCTTCTCTGTTTTTCTTTTTACTCATCTAAGTGAAAATGGAAAACGAATCTTTTGGGTTCAGCTCCGAGTTAACGCTGGACCCATTTGTTATTCCACCTGGAGGAAAGTATCCCATATTTTTTCTCGGTATTGCGATTTATCTTTTTGGCATTTTTTGCAATCTGACCTTGTTGACTTTGGTCATTCTGAAGAGGAACCTTCACAAGCCCATGTATTTCATCCTGTTTAGTCTCCCCCTCAATGATCTGATAGGCATAACTGCAATGCTACCAAAAGTACTTTCAGACATTGTTACAGAGACAAATAAGGTCTACTATCCTCTCTGTGTTTTACAAGCATTCTTGCTCCACATGTATGGTGGTGGGATTTTGTTTATTCTTGCAGCAATGTCTTTTGATCGTTATTTTGCCATCTGCATGCCGTTGCGCTACACCTCTGTTATGACCCCCAGAGTCATAATTTGTATTATCTCTCTAGTTTGGGGTCTTGACTTTGTCTTGATTGTATCATTGTTCTCTTTGCAGACAAGGCTTCCCAGGTGCAAATCTGTTATTATGAATGTGTTCTGTGACAACCCATCTCTACTGAAGCTCACATGTGGAAACACGACAGTCAATAATATCATAGGGTTATTTAACACAGCTGTCATACAAGCTATAAGTGTGTCTGTTCAGGCGTTTTCCTATGTGAGGATTCTGATCACATGTGTGGTTACAAGCAGGCCTGAAGCAAAGAGGAAAGCTGTCAATACGTGTGTTGCGCAGTTGGTCATATTGATCATCTTTGAGATTGTGGGAACTTTCACAATTTTATCTCACAGATTCAAAAATGTCTCAGCTGACTTGCAAAAGATAATGGGCATGCTAATATTTCTAGTACCTCCGCTTCTGAATCCAATTGTATATGGGCTGTATACAAGTGAAATACGAAACACTCTCCTGACAGTCTTAAAAAAGAGTAGAGTATCCGTCTAAATCTTTACACAAGGCGGTTAACAGCTTTGAATGTTGTCTTTCTGAACTGCAACAACTATCATGACACTGTGCTATCGCAGGAGCACTCTGATAGTGGAAACAAAATTGTGGAAACAATATCAACTATGCATGAAACCATAACGAGTGCATGAACTTGCACACTACTTTCAACTGTTTTGTTTATTGTGAAAACCCAAGTTTCTATATGCAAATGAAGTTTTCTAGTGTGGGACAGTAGATTTTATTTGGATTTGAGGTGCATTGATTGATGTTATTGTTATAGAGTTTCCTCAATACAACAAGTTTTGTAGAAGGTGGGGAACATATTTAGCTCATTCAACGATACAGAGTCAAGTTTTAAGAGTGTTGGGGTCTAATCAATAGTGATGAGATGAAACTGGATGAAACTGTGTGCATCTTACTGCAATCATAAAAATATGTTACTTGACTAAGTATGCTTGTTACAGCTTTGGAAAAAATCAACTTTCTATTGTGATATCTTCTTTTGTTGTGCAGAGTGCTTTGTGTTGTTTAAGTACAATGGTGAATAATTCTAAATGCAGATATTAGTTTCATACTGCACATAGTTTAACATGTTCATTTAAAGTCTTTTGTAAAACTGTCTCAGATATTTAACATGTTCTTTACTTGTTCTTATCCTCTTCACATTTGATTGTATGTTTAAATGTTGTTTTCTGTAAAGAAGAGAGACCCCTGTAGCCTGTCTTCTTAAGTGTTCACATTTTTATTTACTTATCGTATCATACCTGGTGTCTAAAGTGCAAATAACTGTACATCTATTAATCCCACTGCAGTAATTGCTGAATCCGAAACAAACAAAAATATGTACAATATATACAAGACGTGCTGATGTTTGCTGTGTGGTCTTTTAATAAAATCCAAATATTCTGCGACATATTTCATGTTGTTCACTCATTTAATGAAAACAAATAAAAAACAATTAACAACACAACATAAATTTCATTTTCACAGTATCACATATTAAACTCAGTCCGATGAAAACTTGATACATATAGTCAGGTATCATTATGTACAGATTAAGAAGCTGAGGGGAAAAACACAGAAACAAACAAAACCAGAAAGGGGTGCAGATAAGGTGTTGCAATGCAATTCTCCCTCTAATATTGACATTAAATCATGTTTGCATTTCTGCCTGCTCACACCACCTCATATTGCAACAAGGTTTAAATCCTACAATAGCACTATATACAGTGGGGGAAATAATTATTTGATCCCCTGCTGATCTTGTAAGTGTACCCCCTTACAAAGACATGAACAGTCCATAATATTTATGGTAGGTTTATCTTAACAGAGAGAGACAGAATATCAACAAAAAATCCAGGAAAAAACGTTAAATAAAAGGTTATAAATTAATTTGTATTTGATTAAGTGAAATAAGTATTTGATCCCCTACCAACCAGCAAGAATTCTGACCCCCACAGACCTGTAATGTGCCCATGAGGCACACAAATTAGTCCTGTCCCTTTAGGAAAGTACTCCTAATCTCAACTCGTTATGTGTATAAAAGACACCTGTCACAGAATCAATCACTTCCATTCAAACCTCTCCACCACCATGGGCAAGACCAAAGAGCTGTCAAAGAATGTCAGGGACAAGATTGTAGACCTGCACAAGGCTGGCTACAAGACCATCAGCAAGAAGCTTGGTGAGAAAGAGACCACTGTTGGCGCGATAATTCGAAAATGGAAGAAATACAAGATAACGGTCAATCGCCCTCGCTCTGGAGCTCCATGCAAGATCTCACCTCGTGGGGTAAGGATGATTCTGAGAAAAGTGAGGGATCAGCCCAGAATTACATGGGAGGAGCTTGTTGCTGATCTCAAGGGAGCTGGGACCACAGTCACCAAGAAAACCACTGGTAACACGCTTCGACATAATGGATTGAGATCCTGCAGTGCCCGCAAGGTCCCCCTGCTCAAGAAGTAACATGTACAGGCCCGTCTGGAGTTTGCCAATGAACACCTGAATGATTCAGAGAAGGCTTGGGAGAATGTGATGTGGTCAGATGAGACCAAAATTGAGCTCTTTGGCATCAACTCGACTCGCCGTGTTTGGAGGCAGAGAAATGCCGAATATGACACCAAGAACACCATCCCCACTGTCAAACATGGAGGTGGAAACATTCTGCTTTGGGGCTGTTTCTCTGCTAAAGGTACAGGAAGACTTCACCGCATTGAGGGGCTGATGAACGGGGCCATGTACCGTAGAATCTTGGATGAGAACCTCCTGGCATCAGCCAGAACACTGAAGATGGGTCGTGGATGGGTCTTCCAGCATGACAGTGACCCAAAACATACGGCCAAGGCAACAAAGGAGTGGCTCAAGAAGAAGCACATTAAGATCCTGGAGTGGCCTAGCCAGTCTCTGGACCTTAATCCCATAGAAAATCTGTGGAGGGAGCTGAAACTTCAAGTTGCCAAGCGACAGCCTCGAAACCTTCAGGATTTGGGGAATATCTGTAAAGAGGAGTGGACCAACATCCCCCCTGAGATGTGCGCAAACCTGGTGACCAACTACAGGAAACGTCTGACCTCTGTGCTTGCCAACAAGGGTTTCTCCACCAAGTACTAAGTCACGTTTTGCTTGAGGATCAAATACTTATTTCACTTAATCAAATACAAATTAATTTATAACCTTTTTATTTAATGTTTTTTCCTGGATTTTGTATTGATATTCTGTCTCTCTCTCTCTGTTTAAAATAAACCTACCATAAAAATTATGGACTGTTCATGTCTTTGTAAGGGGGTACACTTACAAAATCAGCAGGGGATCAAATAATTATTTCCCCCACTGTATACTACATATAAAAATTTGCTTCACTCATCATGTCAGTCCTGCCCCAACAACTTTCTCCACAGATGTACTGTTAATATCATGGTCAAGGACAGACTTGATACCGTTTTACTGAATCATTTTGTAATGTTTACTTTATAGATCTGAATCGACACACTGACTACTTGTCATGGTCCACGAAGGACTCTTGTGTGGACTTGTGTTATTTCCTGTTTTATTTTGAAGGTTTGCTCTTCGTTCATGGTTTTGCTTTACTTCCTTTCTTTGTTGTGTTCCAGCCAGTTTTGATTTGGTTCACCTGTTTCTTTACTCACCTGCCCCTGATTCCCTCGTTTAGTTTTGCCCTATTTATACCAGCCCCTTTCCATTGTTCAGTGTCTGTTCATTGTTTGGTTTGTTGATTTCTTGAGTCCCTGCGTTTTCTCTGTTCCTGGTTTCCCTGTGACTCATGTCTTGATTCCTTGTGTCTTGCTGTTTTGTCCTTTTGATTTTTTCCTCGGGTTTCTTGCCACACGAACCAGGATTCCGGTGATGATTCTTGTGATGTAAGTTCACCCTGAAATAAACCTCCAACTTGCTGAAGCGTCCCGGTTTGTCTGCATTTGGGTCCTTTCTCCCTGCTGCCTCCATATGGCTTATCGTGGCACATCTGCCTCGATGGCCTTTCATGACACTACTTTCTTTGAGTCGTTTCTGATTAGCTGTGAATCAGCTGCAGAGTGGCACAAAAACCAACTCATTCCTTAAACTTTACTTACTGTCTTTGTGTGGCCCACTGCACATGCACACTAGTGTTTCCCTCCCTGGCAAAACAGAAACGTAATTCAGGTGGTGGCCTCTCGACCCCATCTCCAGACAGACGGTTGATGGACAATGCTGGAAAACCATGGATCAAGCTCAGCTATGATCCCATCTGAGTGAAATTTTCTCATGGCTCAGTGTTAACAATTAATAAAACCAGCATTAACCCTCTGTCCAGTTTTTAAAACTTGAGGTCATCTTAGCAGAACATGAGACTGATCTGAACATTTTAGATGTTCCAAAACATCTATAAATAACATCTGAAGTGTTGTAACAAGAAATGTATTCGGCAAGCATCTTTCAAAGTTTCTTCTAACTCGCTCTTATCTGCATGAAATCAGGTTTGACTGAGATAATGAAAATGAAATGTATGGCTGCTGTGATGGAAGTTGATCTGCTGGTCTGTGAGTTTATGGTCTCCAGGGGATGAATTTTATTCTTTCTTCATACTGGAGATGATGTGGGTCTACTGAACACACATTCAACTCATGTTTGATACTATTAATGTGAGACTGCTGTAAGTGGTTAATCCTCTGTTGTCACACAGATGGTGACAGTAGTTTCGTAAACAACACAAAAGGCAACTATTGTGAAACAGCATTGCATCATACATTTTCCCTACTAGTATCTGTCAGTCCTGTCACAAAAACTTGTGTGCACTGTGGTCTTGGGTAACATCACTGGTTACCCTTGTGATTAAATGCCAATAAGAGGCCAAGTCTTTTACATTACATCTTTATAGCACACACAGTTCAACTGCAGCTGAGAACAGGATAACATATTGCCAGAGGTAAGATATCAGAGGAAGTATTCCATAGCACTTAATCTAAGATTGTTTGTTAATAGGGATAATATTTATAATGTTTTTCTTGTTTTTTCAGTTGAAAATTGTTTCTTCATCAGGTGGCAAGACTTGGCAAATTGTTTCGACAGAAGAAGCAACAACAACATTATAGTGTACAGTACTGCACAATTATGTACACAAATGCATCTTCTGCAGTCTTACTAACACTGGAAACGCTGGGCTTATCTGATGCATATATTTACCCAGCATTTTTTTTGGGGACTTTAACATATCTGTTTATTATGTTTTCCAACTTGTTGGTAGTAACAACTATTGCTTGGAGTAAAAAGCTACACAAGCCCATGTTTATCCTGCTGTTCAACTTGCCCATTAGTGACATGGTGGGTGCTACAACTTTTTTTCCTCAGCTTGTTTTCAGCATTGTGACACAGAACAGGCTGGTTTCCTATCCTGCATGTATTGCTCAGGCTTTTTTTATTCATATTTACGGTGCTGGAAACTTGCTGATCTTGAGTGCCATGGCATACGACAGATATATTGCTATATGTTGTCCTTTGAGGTATAATGCCATCATGAGTCCACACAACGTAGTTAGAATTATTATTATAATATGGTTAATTAATTTCTCAGTAATAGCCACATTGATTTTGTTGCTTGCGAGGTTCAAAGTTTGCAGGACAAATATAGTGGATTTGTTCTGTAACAATCCATCATTGGTGAAACTGACCTGTGAGGACACCAGAGTGAACAATAACTATGGACTGTTTACTATAGTCTTACTCCAAGGCGGACCACTGTCAATAATAATGTACACATATGCACAGATTTTGCGTACATGTGTCATGACTAATCAGCCTGATGCCCGGCGAAAAGCCATTCAGACATGCGGCTCGCATTTAGCGGTTTTCTTAATCCTACAAATCAATACTGTTGTTACACTCATTGCTCATCGTATTGAGAGTGTGTCCCCTTTTCTGAGAAGGGCTCTTGGGGTGTCAGTTTTAGTTTTCCCCCCTTTTTTGGACCCGATTATATATGGACTGAAAACCACAGAACTCAAGCAGAGCATAAAAATGTTCCTAAAAAGAAATGCAGGTTCATCAAAGCTGTAACACAGTTTTCAGTTTTGGCTTTCCTATGAAATATTTTAGATCCATGTAGGGAATTAAACCTTTATTTTACAAATGTATACATATATATGTACAGCCTAAACTAAAGACGACTTCCACATCCAGTACAATTTATACTCTTTCACTGAGGACAATAAATGCAGCAAGTTACATGTTTCTTCATCTAATGATTACATATTGTGTGAATCTGTAAATCTGACTACACGTCACATGAGACAGCTGAGGTAATATTGCTTCCCGAGATTTTTATTGTAAGTGATTGTAATAAATTATAAGGAATATGATGACAGGAACTAATGTGAGAGAAAGACTGGAAATTAATCACAATAGTGACAGATCCTTTCAGAACTGAAAGATTGCTGAAAGATACGAACAAAATCATTACTGTAACAAGAAAGTTACAGCAGCTGCACATGCATCCATATTTTAATTCAAAGAGAAAATATAAACATTCTGCTCTATGTGAAACGTACTGTAATACAATTGTGTCTACAGGTATTTAATATTTTGTAATATGTTGACAATAATATGAGCTATTGATGTGAAAATGAACAATTTATTGTCCTTTACAATGAAATAAAAGTAAATAAAGTCAAATGATCTGTGAAGCATCTGTTATTTCCAAATTAATAAAATCAATTTGATGGCAGATGTGGAAAATGTGTGATATGAAATGTGATTTGATATTTTCTAATGCTGTATGCTCACTACAAGAGGAATAACTTATGCTGAAGTGCAACACTGAGATTTTTAATGTGTACATCCCTTTCCCATGTCCATGACAATGGAAAGTAAATTCAGTGGCAAATCTGACTGTGTTGAGACACAGTCTATTATTTCAGTAACTGAGAACACTGATTTAAACAGCAAACAAGCAATACATATTGTGAACTATACAAATGATTCTTCATTTGAAATCCTCCTCTAATTGCTTTGGTAAACCAAACCTTTTTGTCAACAGCAAATACTTTAAGCGAAGTTGTGTGGTGACGTGCACACATGACAAAAGTCATGGATGGAAAAGGTATTCAATGAGGGATGAAAACTGTCTAAATAAAAGCACATACATACTCAGATATATCAGAACTGTAAAAAGAATATGAAAATGTTCTCAGATCCCACTCACCAAGCTCACCACCTATTCTAACTGCTACCATGATAGATAAATGCTAGATAACTGCCCACTAACGTTTGGGGACTTTTGACCTTAGGCCTTCTTCTTTTTGTGACCCACTCCCAGGCAGTGGTGGAAGAAGTAAGCAGATCCTTTAAAAGTAGCAGTACCACATTGTGAAAATACTCTTCACTGCAAGTAAAAGTCTGGTATTCAAAACCTTACTTAAGTAAAAGTATTATCAGCTAAATTGACTTTAAAGTATCAAAAGTAAAAGAACTCATTATGCAGAAAAATGGACCCTGTCAGTGTTTTACTATTATATATTATGTTTATGATTAATATTACTGCTGCACTAACGTGTATGTTGCATTTTACGGCACTAGTTTTAACTCCTTTATATCCTGTGGGGTAGTTTACGCTACAGCAATGCATCATCTTCTATAAGATCATCATATGTTTGTAGCGTCGCTGTCCTGCGAGAACCACGTATCTCTAAAGAGTCAACTTTTTATGATCTACGAAAAGTAAATAGTAATAGTTTATTTAGCTTAAGAAGTAGGAACACTTTCTCAACCCATAAAGGAGCACTTAATCCTTTAGTTTCTAAGAAAAAATCTAATTCCAAAACACCAAATTAGGAAATACATGGTTTTCACTGGGCAGAAAAGGTATGAAAATTGTAATTTGAAAAGTAACTGTAGTGGAATAAAACGTAAAATATTAGCCATTAAGATGTAGTGGAAGAGAAGTATAAAGATGCATAAAATGGAAATACTCAAGGAAAGTACTTGTACCTCCAATTTGTACTTAAGTACAGTACTTGAGTAAATGTACTTAGTTACATTCCACCACTGCTTCCAGGTCACGAAGGTTAGGGTTAGAAAAAAAAAAGTTTTCACTGTTAAGTGGCTAGTAGTTTTGGGTGGTTTTTGTAATTTTTTGTGACCTTTTACTTATCTCCATGCAAGGCAACTTGCAACTTTTGTTACATGCCTCGGGCCATTTGGTGAAATATTCCATGGCAGTAAGGATGTATCTATACCCTTTGTCTGTGCAGGGAAATGATCAATCCTATTCTCTCCATGTGGCACTCCACTGGAAATTGCAGCGCCCTAGAGTAGGGGTTGACATTTTTTAAGGGAATCCTGTGGGATTCTCGCGGGATGGCAATCAGTTTCACTATTTATCAAGTGACTGGGATGGGGCAGGAAAAAAGAAAACAACGGGAGCAGGCGGGACGGGAATTATAATAAGAATGAATAAACACTATTTTCTTTATTTTGAACACAATGCTGGTCGTTCTGTTGTTTTTTTTTGTCCTTTTTTATTCTTTCCTGTCTGCTCTGGTGGCTGGTTGCTGGTTGGTTGCAGCCACCTGACCAGTGCAGGAGGTGTATGGACTGTGGATTGATGACGCATGGTGCAGCCACCAAAATTCAAACGCCAACAATGGAGTTGGAGTCAGATTCAGGGAAGACAGCGTTGCCGTGTATTGAACTGACAGAGCTGTCGGGCAAATAGGACGTTTTAAACAAGTTCTCTAGAGAGTCGAGAGTGATGATGTTAAAACTAAAAAAAAATGTTTCACTCTGTCATGGGATTGGGTTCTTGAGTATTTTTGCGGGAGAGGGATGGGACAGGAGTGAAGATCCACTCCCGTGTCACCCTCTACCCCAGATCACCACCTCTCATAGAGCTCTCGGCACCTTCCAGGCCCTTTGCAGCATCCCCTGGCCTGAATGACTGTCCATATTGAGGATGAAAGTATGGTGGGGTTGGGGGAAAAGATGACTAGGGCATCCACAAGGGCTCTCTGCAGTGAGGTGAATGCTGAGTGGCACTCCTCTGTTGACATACGTTCCTATTTGTTGCAGGCCAAACTTGGATGAAGCTATGCAACAAAACCACTACACAAACCTTCTTAAGTGTGAGGCCAGGCCCAGGATGCTCTTCAAGTTCTGCACAGTACGGAGGTTGGGACAGTGAACAGACCTCTTCCCAACCCCGCAGTCCAAACAGTAAACAGTGGAAACACAGTATGTAAAGCATTACCTGTACAGTGCAGCTGACTAGGATGGACTACATCGAAATGTAAACAATCATAATTTACTTTTATAATACAAAATTAATAGAAAGTACTTTCTTAATCTGTTTCTGTGTCAAATCAAACATTTTTACTTTGCGTATGTTAATGTGTCTGTGGTGGTGGGGTAGGTAATACATTTCATATTCTTCCAAAGCCCCTGGTGAGCTTAAGTCATTGCCATAACAATCTAAAGATAAACTTTATGGTAACCCAGAAAACTCCAGGGAGCTGTGTTCAGAAGAAATCACTCTTATAAAGCTGCTAATCCATCTTAAAGCATCTTACCAGTTGGTCATTGCCAGTATTGCTAGTACTGGGTAGTGATGATCCACTACATGCTTCTTGTTACAATATTTATTCACCTTGAGTTTCAGTGCAAAACTGCAACAAACTGAAATGTGTGGGGATTCAAAGTGAAGTGGCGTGAACATATTCAGGCTTTAATTTGGTAAGTTCTGTCCTTAGCAGTGAGGATTTACAGTTTGCTAATTATAACTCAAATATGACTGGACTTTTCATACTTTTTACATCATTATCTCTTTATGTATTTTTTGTCGTATTATGTCCTTGCTAAATTGATGTTGCGCATGAAATAGTTATGCTGCTTAATAATGAAGATATTACTGATTTTTTCAATTTTCTAGGGAGGAAGAGCATAAAAATGGACAACCTGTACAACACATCATCTGATTTAACGCTGAATCGCTTTAATCTCTCCTCTGAAACTGTCATTCCTACATTTCTTTTTGCAACTCTGAGCTACATGATCATACTCTTCTGCAACCTTATTCTTATCCTCACCATTGTACTGAACAAATCTCTGCATCAGCCCATGTATCTAATTCTGCTGAACCTTCCTATCAACGACCTTATAGGCTCCTCAGCACTCTTCCTACAGATCATTAAAGAAATACTCACAAACAGCAAGACAATGCAATACTCAGCTTGTGTTGCCCAAGCTTTTTTTATCCACATCTACGCAGGAGGCACAGTGTTCATTCTGAGTGCTATGGCATATGATAGATACATTGCTATATGTTGCCCTTTGAAATACAGCACAATTATGACTAATGCTCACATTATGAAATTAATCACACTTGTGTGGATGTGTTGCGTAGTTATAATAGGTGTGCTTTTTATTCTGCTTTTGCGTTTACCCCGTTGTCGATCTGAACTGACACACTTGTACTGTGATAATCCATCTTTGCTGTCTCTGGTCTGTGCAGACACAACCATCAATAACATTTATGGGCTTTTTATAGTCGCTCTTTCACAAGTGATAGCTAATGGGACGATTTTGTATACATATCTCCAGATCCTTGTTGCATGCTTCAGATCCAAACGATCAGACACAAAAGCCAAAGCTCTGCAGACTTGTGCTACACATCTTATTGTTTTCCTTCTGTTGGAGTGTCTGGGTCTTTTCACCATCATATCATACAGAATAAAGGACATTTCACCACATCTAAGGAGATTCCTGGGGATGTGGACATTAATTTTCCCCCCAACATTGAATCCAATCATCTATGGACTGAAAACTAAAGACATTCGTGAAAAAGTAGTGCACTTTGTTAGGAATAAAATCCTTTCATCTTAAGCTGTCAGTTCCTTTATGCAGCAAGCTAAAACTTCTTACAATTGTGACATAATTTCAATGTTTTATTTGTCTTGCTACCTTATAAATACATTCTTTGCTGTTAAATCTCTTCTTTTCATTAAAAAACATTGTTCCTTTGGCTTTATGTTCATGAACATTTCTGGCAAAAGTACATTTTTAAATAATGAATATGAAAACTACAGTGCAGTATGTGTTTGACAGTAATTAACTTTTGACAAATTCTTATACAAGGTAATACTACTCATTATTGCTTTATCATTATACTACTATGCATGAAACGCAATTGCAAATTACCTCTATCATGCTCATAATTGTTTCTCCTGCAGCAGTTGCACCCAGTACAAATATCTTTACAAATAAATCAGCAGTGTTTGTCAGTTATGTGCTTTAGGTGTTTAGAGCTCTCAGTGAGGTAGGTCTCTTATCAAATGATGTGTGTTTACACAATGCATGTTGTTGTCAAGAATAAGCTAACAGTAAAACAACACACCACTACCGTTTTGGCAGCTGATATACAGTTTATATGTATTAGGCTAATTGCATTATTTTGCACATGCAAAATAGTTGAACTGATCTAATATGTTAACAGGTAGACCTGTGAATCCAGTGTCTCATCAAAGATGCTGTGACCATGTTAATTATGTTATTTCTTTGTTTTCTTTTATGTGATACTGTCAAAGCGTTGTCTAATTTCCAAGGCATGAAATATAAAGTGTGTCCATAACACATTGCAATCACTTCATGTTACTGTGTGTATTCACAATACAAATACAGCAGAGGGCGCCATCAGTACACGCTAAACTCATACATACCAAGAAAATACACAGACAGCACATGAATTTGCTCTCACTGTATGGATCCATTGAATTTTGTTTTCTGTGGCACCTGATTGAGCTACATTGACTTTTATTGATGTTATTGTTTATTTATAATGTTTAAATACTTTTATTTATATTTAATTTACTTACCTTTTCATACTTCACTTGATTGATATCTCTTCACATATTGTAGAATGAAGAATGTTCATTTCATGTCCACAAGCTGAATGTCTGTATGTTCATAATGTTCAATAATAATTTTTAAAAAATCTGTCGCATTTTGTGTGATTTGCTGCCCTCTTGTGTCTTTTGAGGTTGAGGATGCCAGTCTCGAGCAACATAAGGCTAGTAAGGTGCCAGTTATTTCTTCAAAGCACAATAGCACAGTGCAAGCAGTGCAGTTGCACCGGGGCCCCTGGGGTGGAGGGCCTCATAGAGAGAATGGGCCCCCCCAACAGTGTGTTGGTTGAGAATGGGGCCTTGCGAGGGCCCTCAAAATATACCCTCAAAAAGGGAAACCCATCCCCATCATGGTTTTCTTTTTTCTTTTTTTCCTCGGTTAAATAGTCAGCAGCAACCTATAACAAAATTATATGCTTATTTTAATTCCAATACAATAGCCAACTCATAGTAACTCATTCGACTGTACAATCCAATACATTGTTGGTAAAATATACAGTCAGGGCCATAAATATTGGGACATCGACACAATTCTCATCTTTTGGGCTCTATACACCACCACAATGGATTTGAAATGAAACGAACAAGATGTGCTTTAACTGCAGACTTTCAGCTTTAATTTGAGGGTATTTACATCCATATCAGGTGAACGGTGTAGGAATTACAACAGTTTCTATATGTGCCTCCCACTTTTTAAGGGACCAAAAGTAATGGGACAAACTAAACAATCATAAATCAAACTTTCACTTTTTAATACTCGGTTGCAAATCCTTTGCAGTCAATTACAGCCTGAAGTCTGGAACGCATAGACATCACCAGACGCTGGGTTTCATCCCTGGTGATGCTCTGCCAGGCCTCTACTGCAACTGTCTTCAGCTTGTTCTTGGGGCATTTTCCCTTCAGTTTTGTTTTCATCAAGTGCAATGCATGCTCAATCGGATTCAGGTCAGGTGATTGACTTGGCCATTGCATAACATTCCACTTATTTGCCTTAAAAAAAAACTCTTTGGTTGCTTTCGCAGTATGCTTCGGGTCATTGTCCATCTGCACTATGAAGCGCCGTCCAATGAGTTCTGAAGCATTTGACTGAATATGAGCAGTTAATATTGCCCGAAACACTTCAGAATTCATCCTGCTGTTTTTGTCAGCAGTCACATTATCAATAAATACAAGGGAACCAGTTCCATTGGCAGCCATACATGCCCACGCCATGACACTACCACCACCATGCTTCACTGATGAGGTGGTATGTTGTGGATCATGAGCAGTTCCTTTCCTTCTCCATACTCTTCTCTTCCCATCACTCTGGTAAAAGTTGATCTTTGTCTCATCTGTCCATATGATGTTGTTCCAGAACCGTAAAGGCTTTTTTAGATGTTGTTTGGCAAACTCTAATCTGGTCTTCCTGTTTTTGAGGCTCACCATTGGTTTACATCTTGTGGTGAACCCTCTGTATTCACTCTGGTGAAGTCTTCTCATGATTGTTGACTTTGACACACATACACCTACCTCCTGGAGAGTGTTCTCGATCTGGCCAACTGTTGTGAAGGGGTTTTTCTTCACCAGGGAAAGAATTCTTCTGTCATCCACCACAGTTGTTTTCTGTGGTCTTCTGGGTCTTTTGGTGTTGCTGAGCTCACCGGTGCGTTCTTTCTTTTTAAGAATGTTCCAAACAGTTGATTTGGCCACACCTAATGTTTTTGCTATCTCTCTGATGGGTTTGTTTTTCAGCCTAATGATGGCTTGCTTCACTGATAGCGACAGCTCTTTGAATCTCATATTGAGAGTTGACAGCAAGAGATTCCAAATGCAAATGTCACACCTGGAATCAACTCCAGACCTTTTACCTGCTTAATTGATGATGAAATAACGAGGGAATAGCCCACACCTGTCCATGAAATAGCTTTTGAGTCAATTGTCCCATTACTTTTGGTCCCTTAAAAAGTGGGAGGCACACATAGAAACTGTTGTAATTCCTACACCGTTCACCTGATTTGGATGTAAATACCCTCAAATTAAAGCTGAAAGTCTGCAGTTAAAGCACATCTTGTTCGTTTCATTTCAAATCCATTGTGGTGGTGTATAGAGCCCAAAAGATGAGAATTGTGTCGATGTCCCAATATTTATGGACCTGACTGTATATACGCAGGCTGGTGTGTGTGCTTCATAACTTGTACCTGTGCAATAGGGCCCATCATAATAGTGTGCACTGGGGCCGTTGTAACTACCTTACGCCACTGACACTATAGTTAGAGTGAACTAAAACCAGCAATAAAAACTAAGCATGGCAAAATAAATCACGTTTTAGTAAGTTCAAAGAAAACTTGAGGAAAGGAAATTCTATAATATGTGTGCTGTTTTACATTATAGTACACTGACCCTTACCATAATGAGGAGAAGAATAATTTTGTTATAAATAGATTTAGGTCAACTACCAATTACAGCATCCAATATACACATTTAAATAAGCCTGATTATTTAATAATAAGTACATAATCACTGCACATGATATGTTTTTTTTTAAATCTTTGTTTAGCCTTGTTGTCTTTGTTTTGGCTATGTGTGTATCTTTCTGTACATTTGTACTTGGCACTGTGTGTTAGTACACTGAGAGCAACTGGAAACCAGAGTCAAATTCCTTCAAAGATAAGCTTATCTAATAAGTCTAAAATCACAGTTTGACTGTTCTTGTGTCATCTATTCTACACTATGTTTCATCTAAATATCCACTGACTGTCATTTTTAATTTTAGTTTACTCTGAAACTAAAGTGTGACCACCACTGATAAAGCAAACCACAACCACATTGCGAGCATCCTTGATGTGAAAATAGTGGCAAAATGAACAGATGCTTATATGATGTTATGCAATGACACTTTAACAATGATGACTTAATAATTTTGGTATTTAGAAACACAGTGGAAGTGGGAAAAGTAAGTGAACATTTGTCCAGGGTCAAAAGGGTAAACAGCCAGATAATAGAGAGTTCTGAAACAGCAAGTGCCACAAAATCTGTCAATAAAAGTAAAATAGGAACATTCCTCCCACCAGCAGTTTAATTCCATTGTATTAACAATATCTGCTTCACTAGTGCATCTGTTTGTATAGATAGGATATGTGTTTCAGGCAAGGAAGTGGGCTGGATATAGGGGAATCAGAAGAAATGAAGAAATGGAATTTGTTTATGTTGTGTTAAGCATCCACAATCTTTGTCAATGGGGCAAATTAAATTAAATATGATATTTAAAACCTTTAAGAGCTCCATAAATAAAAAGAAATCCTCAAAGTTTGCAATTTACCACCTGAAAAACACCAAATCACTCTTTTGATAATCATTCTTACAGAGGCACCTTGACAAAAATATGCTTCATCTCCACACTGTGGTGAAATTTGATATTGCACACCTCAATTTTATGACCATGCAGAGACCTCACAAATTATCTACATGGTTCATTTCCAACCTATAATAACATTTCACTGTCTCCATTAGGCTTATATTGGCACAATAATTATACGGATTTACGCAGAAGAAGCAAATAATATAATCTGGCAATTTATCAATGAATCTCCCTGATTTGAACAAGCTAAGACACTTTGCAGTGACTGTACACTGATACACAATATACTGCATTTAATCAATCATCAATTAATCATGAATTCATTGTTTTATCAAACATGTTCTTGCCAAACTGCAACAATAAGTTATTATTGTTGAAATTTTATAGTTTCAGTAATAACTTTCTTTTTTTATTTTATTGTATTTTGTTAACCAATAGATGTTTTATAATGTATTAGAACCATGTAAAATTAAACAAAAACACACTGTAAAAGGTCCCAGTTAACTACTGGCCAACAGAGTCAAGAGGGAAGAAAGACTTAGTCTTAAAAATTAGTTTTAAAAATTAGTTACAAATAAAAATGGGTCATACAAAGACTAAACTTTTTGCCCCTTGAGGCTGTAATTATCTGTAAATAAACATCAGAAATGATTTGATGCATGAAAAATGTTGAGATAATACTGTTATTCTTAGATCCTGATCACCACGGGACAAAAATGTAAACCTGTAACTAATGGTGGGGCTAGTGGAAAGGACGTGGCTCAGATTTAGCCACACTATTCATTTGGTGCTCACCACAGCTAAAGCTGCAGCAAACGGCCTACTATACAATACACACCTACCCTCATACAAATGAACAGTACTGGAACTTGTGTGGTGGCAAATATGATTTTATATTATATCAGAGCTGACAAAATGAAATGATTATGATTATGTTATTTTGTTTCACTACAGATAAATATATAATATGTCATCGTTACAAGGCTGTAAAAGTTAATACACTCGTCGTGCACACTAGCTTGTTAGGGCACAGAGGTGAAAAAACACAAAGCAGCACATAATGTGTCATGATGAAGAAAATAAAAAGTTCAAATGAAGGGAATTACATCAATAAGTGTATTTGAAGATGCTCTTAATACTTTAATTGACATTATAACTTTGCACTTTATTTTTGTGTGTTGTTTGTATTGTTTCTAATTACTTTGCTGTTTTATGTCTCCTTATTCATTATGTACTCTATATTGTATGTTGTCTTGTAGAAGGACATGGGGCTGATGTAAGACAGAACCAATCCAGATTCACTTCTAGTTACATTTACCAGCATGTGATTAGTTGGCTGTGAGTATGTCGTCACCCATCAGAGGATCTCTTCTCCCTCTGAACTTCGTTACTTAGTGAGGCACAGCGATTCGTTGCGTCATGGTTACCAGCGCTTGGTTACTGTTTCTTTCGTTAACTTTGCTCATTAGGTTTAATGACTTCTTTGTTTACAAAGTGTTGACAGGAAGGATGTGTCACTCTCAGCCCTCCGGAGTGGTTTATCCTCAGTCCTCAGCTCTGGTAATGAACCTCAAAGGGTTTGATGACACAATGCAGTAAACAGCTACTGTTTTGTTTTGCCACGTTTCCAACAGTGACAGACAAGTGAGCTTGTGAAAGTTAAAGAGTAGTTTGCCTCTAAGTTGCATTTTATTAAAAAAAAGTTTACGCTCTCCAATTCAGCAATGCTAAAGTAGTGAACATCTTTTCTTTTTAATAAGAAGTTTATTGTTATTTCTTTACCATTTATATTGAGGTAGCTATCCCTTCAATATTCTGGCTGTATTAGGCCACTTTTATTTATTCAAATTGAGAGGATTTTTGCCTCAATGTGAGTACTTTAATGTGTCATATATATAATGTACTGCATTATCCAAAACAGACATTACTTCTCATTTATTATTATCGACTAGAGTATTTATTCTGTAAATCAAAAATATTATGATATATATCACTATCACAATATAAAACATAAACATACCGTGATAAAGATTTTATTAACTATAATTATCATTCACCCCCAGCGCCAGACTGAGGATAATAATTCAACGTCAACCTTGCTAATCTCCACATATTCACAGTCCAGGTATACTGTAACCGTTTTGTTGAATTATATTTTACTGTTTTATCATCAATACACACAAAAACTGCTTTAAAAAACATCTAAAATAGTTACAAAACAGTCAAGTGTCTTCAGTTTGAAAAAGCTAGTCAATTGCACTTCCATAATTAAGGCTAAAGAATAAATATTCATATATATAATATTTGTGCTGAGTGTTTGTTTTGCACCTGGTCTGACTGGACTTCTGTTGATCATCATGAAGCTCCGAGTAACTGGAGGTACTTCCACCTGACAGAAAAGAGTATACATTATATATTATATTTTAATATTATTTCTATGCATTCGCATCTCCTGCGTTCCTACATTACATGATTAAGTGTTGATGCCATTTATACGTTTTTTTGAAACATTAAATCAACTCGGCAGCGGTGGAGGAAGTTTTCAGATCCTGTACTTTTAGTCATACAATGAAAATGTCACTTAAATAAAAGTCTGTAAGTGTTATTAGCAAAATGTACTAAAAGTATCAAAATCAAAAGTACCTGACTGGTATACTATTATACTGTGTATTATAATGTTGGCTTATTATTGCTGATGCATTTATGTGTAAGTAGCATTTTATTGCTGTAGCTGGTTGAGGTGGAGCTAATTCTAACTATTTTATGTACTGTTATTTCAATCTATAACAATGCATTATAATTTATAAGCTCATCATGTCTTTTGTATGTAAAATCTTAATGTGTAAAGTGGTAAACCAAAGCTGTCAAATAAATGTAGTGCAGTAAAAAGCACATTTTTTTGTAGTGGAGTAGAAGTATTAAGTAGCATGACATGGAAACTCCTGGTTGTAATCAGAGAAAAAGTGTGTATCATATTTTTTGGCCAGTATAAGTTTATGTGCATTGTCTTTGTGATACCGCTGTATAATCGAGGGGCCCCATTCGGACAGACCAGGGGTGGATAACAACATTATGGGGTCTTCATGAACCACGACTTTACAGAAATATGTCACCTCTGAGAGGCCCCTTAGACCTCCTTAGAGCTTCTAATGCTGTTGTTTTGCACTTGCTTTTTGGATTTTTGGAGTTGAAGGGCCCATAATGCACTCAGCCCGTCTAAATCCTGTAGACAAACTGAGGAGATAAACATTCACTTAAAATGTATCACGATGGTTTCTTTCTTGTGACATCTTCAAAGTGAATGTTTTGGCTGTTACTTCAGTTTTTCAGTAGCACTTTTGGGGCTCTGTTATTGACATGAATGACTAAGCCCTTTGGCTATGCGACCATAAATGCAAAGTTAATAACAGCGACTTCACGCAGAGGATCTGGCTTAGGGGCCCCATGAGCCCATGGGCCTGGGCCCGGTAGGCCCGTTCGGTAATCCATCCATGCATTTCAGCCCTTATAAATGTACAGGTTTTTGTGTTTGACAATACTCCACCGTACAGACTAAATATTAACTATATATTTATAACTTTAGATTTACATCCGCTCTCTCCTTGCCCTCACTTTGCTCCTCCCATGCCGTTCCTAGTTTTCCTGCCTGTGTTTCTGACTGCTTGTGTTTCTATTCCTCACTTGTCCACCAGGTACCCCCAGTGAGCTCCCTTGTCCTGCACACCTGTGACTGATTTCTTAATCGGCCCTGATCTGCTGCCTGTTTTCGTCTTCCCATTTCATGCAGTGTATACAATAGTATTACAATATGTGTAGTATGGAAATTATCATATTTTTTGATAATAATTATTATAATTATAATTATTATAATTATTATTGTTAAAGTGTATTTCCTCTCCTATATAAGTTGTGACGATAATGCTCAAGGCCACACGGTGGTGCAGTGGTTAGCACTGGGGTCTTTCTGTGTGGAGTTTGCATGTTCTGTCCTGCGTGGGTTTTCTCCAGGTACTCCTGCTTGATAATGATCAAGTGAGATTTTTCCTTTCACCAGCAGCTGGCAAGACTGACATTTGTGATTTTCTATGTCCTCAGATAGTGTGACACGCTATGCCAATGTCAGCTTAATCACTACTTAATCACGATTTATTCTTTAGCCTTAGTCACTGCATACATTCAAAGTTCATGTTAAGTAGTTTGTTCACTGTCCGGTGAAAACCATGTATCTCCAGATTTTTCAGGTAAACTGAAAGATTAAGTGTTCCTTCATGGGATGAGAAAATCCCCCTACTTCTTAAACTAAATAAATAATAATAAAAACAAACAAACAGTGGATTATCTGAAAAATGAATTGTCACAAAGCTGAAAACAAGACTATTCTTCTTAGCTCATGAAAGGTTGTTGTTTTGGAGACATCAGTTTGCTGAAGTTGATATTTAACACTCATCAATTCTTTTTGCAATTTTGTAACATTTTATAACGTGTTAAAGGACAAAGGATATAGCTTTATAAAGCTCTAGAGATCATAAAGGTCAAAAGGTGCCTTAACAGCTCTGACACCAACGTAGCAAATCATCTTAGAAAAAAAAAAACATCCCTTAAAAAAAGACATCCATCATAAGCATACCTTGATGAGTGCCCCAAATTTTGGTAATTGAAAAGAAATGTTTAATTTAAGTGTTGTTGCTAATATGGATATACATCTTGGGATTTCTTCATTGTGACCTGTTCTAGCCTTACTGTAACCGAATCCCCTGGACATTAGGCAACTTCTAGTATACAGGAAAGGTACCTTAGTTACAAGCACCTAATGGAGAGGTCCACTTTACCTCTCTGGTTCAGAGAAATCTTCTGCTATGCGGGAATTTAGATAACATACACATGCACACACCCTCAACCATCCTAAATTTCATCTCAGGGATTAACAACGTTTTAAAAATAATGAATGTTCAATGTTCCGTTTTACTATGATTACTGTCACACAACTTATTATTTTTTCGATTAACTGTTTTGTCTATAAAATGTCAGTTATAACAATTCAAAGTGTAAGTTGACTTCTTCATATGTTTTGTTTTGTCTGACCAACAGTCCAAAGCCCAAAGATATTCAGTTTACTATCATATATGACAAATGACTCGAACCAGGAAATGTGTGGCAAAGTTTTGACTTGAAACTTTTATATATCATTTTATACAGTATATCAGTTTGTGAAAACCTACAATGGCATACAGTTTATTGACATAAAAATAGTTAATAGGCAAACAGTTTAGAAAATACATGTGCAATACATTTTAGCATAATCCTACTGACCAACTAACATTTTAGGTTATTATATACAGTATGTTTGTGTAATAATATTCCGTCAGGTGACGCGGGGAAGTCGGGTGTGGAGTTTGCATGTTCTCCATGACTCTGCGTGGGTTTCCTCTAGGTGCTGCGGTTTCCTCTCACAGTCCAAAGACATGCACATTAGATTCATTGGAAACTCTAAATTGCTGGTACTGTATGTGTGAATACGAATGTGAATGTGTTTTTCTATAGATTGCCAACCAGTCCAGGGTGTTCGCTGCTTCTCACCCAATGTTCGCTGTCCCTTACAACTGAACAGGATAGACAGTTTAGAAAACACATGTATAAATATATTCCATCGTTTAAGCATAATACTTAGACCATTAAAGGATGCAACTTTTATAAGAAAGTAAATTCACAGTTCACAAGAATCTACTGATATGTCTAAACTTTTTGGAATATCTTAAATATCTTATATTTGATTTGTTTTAAGACAGCACACAAAAGGATTTACAAGAGATGGACCGAGGGTGGCCCCAATCATTAGGCCATCACGCTCCTCAAGAGTTAATACCACGCCTAAACTGGTCAAGACAATGCGGACAAATAATGGACAGTAATAACACGTTACCACGATCACGTGACTCAAACAAGTGCTGCCCATTTTTCACAAGTGTGAAAGGGAAATAAAACTGAAAGTGAAAAATAAAAGAAAGACTGATATGATGCTTAACAGATTGAAATAGTAATTAGGGTCAACACAAGTAGTTTGTATCATGGCAGCATAGTCACAGAACGTGTACATCAGCTTTGAGTGTCAGTGAGGGAGAGGAAACACAGTTACAGGCATTGCAGACACAAAACCACAGACAACAATCCACCCAGAACAGTAACTTTTCATGAGCGGCCATTCATCTGCAAAATGTTTTTAAAATCCATCCTCTAAATAATGTATCACTCATTTTCAACTCACCGCTGTTCTCCAGCAGTGCGGTCAGTGTTGTTAGTAGTAAAAGGGGCTTTGCGTTCCCTACCAATTAAGGCCTGAACATTGCAGCTCTATCTGTAATGGTCCTGTCATGTTCGAATAGGGTAATTACAAGTTCTGAGTACTGACCGCTGCGTCATCCAGTTTGTTTGTTTTTTTGAATACATTTTATTTTATTTTATATTTTTAGACAACCAACAACATGATACACAGTGTCATCCAGTTTTTTTATGTGAATACTGTTCCAACATGTTGTTTAATTGCTTGAAAACTAACACCTTGTAAACCTCAACTAACCTATGCAATTTTGGTGGCCTAGACTACATGAATGCTTACTGTATAAGTAATGTGCAATCTATCAATTGATGTTGTATTCAGCGCAACAATTTCTCATCAAAAAGTTTTGTCTTGGAGTGACTTTGTTTGTTGTAGGCGGAGGATACTCTGAAACAACAACACAAATAAGTTCCAAGAGGAAGCTAATTAGTGTCTCATGTCAGTAACAGTCTCAAGTGTGTGATTAAAGTGTGTATATGAGAATGTACCTCTGTCTCGTTGTGTCTTTATACCTTAGTGAATTCTCATCTCAAAACAGTCTTATGCAATGTTGTTTTCCCCAGAACGGCATATTTTTCTTTACATATTCCAAACACTGTGTTTCACATGTCTAAGTAACTCCCTAATTATTTTTGGGAACATCAACTATTTAATATGTTACTTACACATGAATTAACATCATAGTTAAGTTCCATAGATTTAGGAAAGACAAAATATGAATGCTGTGAAATGCCAAGAAGAAATGAGGCCTAAAGCCTCATTGGCCACAGTACATATTTATTCATGGAGGAAATCACTGTGTGGTTCTGAACTGCCTGAGAGTTACATTAAAAATGGAAGTCACAGGTCTACAGCTATTATTCTGATTATCAATTATTTTATAAAATAATATTTCCATTTATTGAGTTGCAATAAAAAATGCCATTCACAGAGTCCCAAAGCCCAAATTAATCTTTATATGTCTTATTTTGTCAAGCTAAAAGTAAAAAAAAATCCTGAATTAAGTTTAAAATGTCATGAAAAATAGAAGTAAGTACGTTTATTTATATAGCACCTTTCAAGAGCAGACAAAGTGTCACAAAGTGCTTCAAACAAAAAAAGCAAATAACAGACAGAGCAACAGACATGAAATGCAGACATTATGAAATACTAAAAAAATAAAAAGTGTAAAAACAAGTGGGTTTTGAACTGCTTTATGTCCAGATATCTTAAGTCCAAAGTTTAGGAGCTACAACCTCAAAAGCACAGTCTCTTTTTGTCTTGAGCCTGGAGCAAGGAACAACAAACAGGCCCTGACCAGAGGCGAGACCTCAGATTCCTCCTGGTGATCTAGGGCTGCAGCTTTTTAATGTAGGCAGGTGCCTGACCATGCAAGGCTCATGTGTAGAAGCCGGCAAGCCAGTGTGAAGAAATCAAAATTGATATTACATGAGACCCTTTAGAGGACTTGGTCAAAAACTTGGCAGCAGCATTTTGGACCACATGTATGTGATCCAGGGAAGTCTTGCTAAGGCATATAAAAAGGGAATTGCAATAGTAAAAATGGGATGAAATACATTTGTGAATAATCATCTCCATCTCAGCCAGGGAAACAATGGACCTGAGTTTAGCGATGTTCCTCAGCTGGTAGAAACAGGAGCGAACCAGAAAATGTACATCCTGGTCAAGACTCAAAGCCCGGTCCATAGAAACCCTTGGATTGTGGAGGGTAGATTTAACAGAAGAGGAAAGAGAACAAAGACTTTCTGTCTGAAAGTTGTTGGTTTCTAGAAAAAGAAACAAACTCTCATATTTAGGAAGCTGTGACCAGCAAATCTTTGACATTTTTAATTGATAATCTCTTTAAGATATTTGATAAAAAGGCTGCAGATGACATTCTATTGCATCTCAAATCTGTTTTGTGCTTTTGCTTCCATCTTTACAGATACTTGTTACAAAACTGAATACAGGTTTTACCATTTATGCAGATGAAGCTTCTGTTAGGTACCACTTATACCTCTAATCATTCTGCTACAACAATTATTTTTTACCATTACATCACCCATGCTAAAACGTCAGCTACTAGAAATATCCCTCCACTCAGATGCTATGTGCTGAGAGACCGCCATTAAACACAGGGGATATTAACACTCCTTCCTAGTATCAATTTAGGTACACATTGGGGTTTTGTTAAAGTGCAGTTGTTTACTCCTGTGGGATTTATAATCCATTAACATTATTAAATTAATGGTTGTTCCAATTAGCCGTCATGAGGTGAGTGTTCTTTGCTATGTATAGCATATAAACTATTTCCCCACAGACCAATTTAATGTTAATTACTTTGTTAATCATTGTACAAAACGTAGGATTTTAACACTAATAATAAGTAGTAAGAAAATCATGAGACAAAAAATGACTCTTAGTATTAATGTTTAAATTACTTTGTGTTTATCTTGAGTGTAAGTGATGGATGTCTTTTTGCTTGATGAAAAAACTAGTCACTAGTGTGGCTTTGAGAGACGAGTTGACTGATTGTTAGTGATCCACAGACAATAAAAAAAAAAGGTGGAGTCCATACCTTCATCACGGCATGCTGTAAGAAGTCTTTTTAAGAGGTGCATCAGCAGGTGAATCTGCAGTATGCTACCATACTGTCGGAGAAGGGTGAGTGTAAAAGGTTTAAGGAGTTCTGGAAACTGAAATAGCCAGCTAAAGCCTTATAATCTAAGTTACTTACACTTTATTTTATTCATTTTGTTCTAATGCAACAGTAATTACTATAAAATGATTTACAGTGCAGAGACAATGGATTGTACATCAGATAAATAATACAATATAAGTATTGTGATTGTTTAAATGTTTGAGATGATGTTAAAGTGTTTTATCTAATGTGTTGTATCACTGCCCCCATATTCCTTTTCAAAGGTGTTTAGGACATTTCTACTCCATCATGCCAGAGGGAAATCATAGCATTGTGACCGAATTCATCCTTACTGGATTCCCCGGACTTCACCCAAAGTACGGAGGCCTTGCCTCGGCTGTAATGTTCTTAGTTTATGTCTTAACTTTGACCGGCAATGCTACAGTTCTTTTTTTATTTGCAACCGACCGCAGGCTTCATAAGCCGATGTATTATATAATTCTAAATCTGAGTGCATGCGACATTCTCTTTAGCACAACCACCTTACCTAAGATCATCAGTAAGTATTGGTTTCAATCAGGAGCCATTTCATTCACTGCTTGCTTTGTCCAAATGTACTTTGTTCACTATCTTGGCACAGTGAATTCCTATATTCTCTTCCTAATGGCTTTAGATAGGTATTTGGCTATCTGCCATCCTCTCAGATATCCACTTGTTCTTAAAAACTCCACCATCCTCATTCTTAGTATTAGTGCATGGGTCATTGCCAAGGCAGGTCCTTTAATGTTAGTTATTAGGGCGTACCCTCTTCCTTACTGTGCCTCGAACATAATCAACCAATGCTACTGTGATCATATTGGTATAACAATGCTGGCATGCACTGACAGGGCCCTTTATGGTTTTCCTGCTTTTGTGGTTGCAATGATTGCACTACTGATACCGCTGGCATTTATAATCTTCTCATACTGCTCTATAATTATAACAGTGCTTAAGATAGCAGATTCACAAGGCCGCCTAAAATCTCTGTCCACTTGTAGTACTCAACTGATTATAATCTCACTCTATTATTTACCCAGATGTTTTGTCTATTTAGCCAGCAATGTTGGCATTACATTCAGTCCTGATGTGCGAATAGTAATTATTATGCTGTATAGCCTTGTCCCCCCCATGATTAATCCACTTATATACTGCTTAAGAGCTAAAGACATGAGAGAAAGCTTGTGGACGCAATTCCACAGAATGACCGTTCCACAAAAGGCACAAGTTTCAGCTATTAGAAACTGATAAACCAATGCATTATCTTTGTGAGTTTCATACAAAGTATTGATTGGGCATGCACTGAAAGCCAAAGCTGTCACAATGTTAATCATGTTATTTTAATTTAAACCAGGTGCATTCTTAGAGGGAGGCAAAAGGTTTCTTCTATCTGGTATATCAAAATTTATTGAATGAAACAGCCCTATGCTATGTTTATATAAAACAAATGATGCCTTTTATGTCATTATTACATTAATGTTCAGTCATTTCTGTTGCAGCATACAGAGGAAAACAGCCTAAAATGGGTTTGCTAATGTTTTCTGGCCTGCGACCTCATTGTTAGGTTTATTGCTCTTATTGACCCCAGCAATTAGGCCTATACTGTAGAGACCTGTCAAGTTGTCATGTAAATTGAAGTGTGTCATGTATTTTACTGTCGGAGTACAAAGAGAGCTCAACATGAATTATAGAAAATGAAGGTATATTTCAAACCCATCTGTTGTATTTTCATTACGAAATTAATAAAATTATATATCCATCCATTTTCTTCCGTTTAACTGGGGCCGGGTTGCGGTGGCAACAGGCTAAGCAGGGCTGTCCAGACATCCCTCTGCCTGGCAATGCTTTCCAGCTCCTCCTGAGGTACCCCAACGCATTGGAGATATATAATGCTGCACCAATTCATCTCATGCTCCATTTTACCATCACTCGTGAACAAGACCCCGAGATACTTGAACTCCTTCGTCTGGGGCAGTAACTCACCTCTAACCCAAAGGGGGCAATCCGCCGTTTTCCGGCAGAGAACCATGGCCTCGGACTTGGAGGTGCTGACTCTCATCCCAGCCACTTCACACTCGGCTGCAAACCGCCCCAGTGCATGCTGAAGGTCACAGCCTGATGAAGCCAACAGAACCACATCATCTGCAAAGAGCAGAGATGCAATTCTGAGGACACCAAACTGGACACTCTCCTCCCCCCGGCTGCGCCTTGAGATCCTGTCCATGAATATCACAAACAGAATCGGTGACAAGGGGCAACCCTGGCAGAGTCCAATACCCACTGAGAATGTGTTTGACTTTGTGCCTAGAATGCGGACACAGCTCTCCCTTTGATTATATAAGGACCGGATGGCTTGTAGCAGCAACCCCGGTACCCCATACTCCCGCAGTACCCCCCACAGGACCCACCGGGGGACACAGTGAACCCCCCAGCAGCCCTGCAAGGGTAAAGAGCTTGTCCACTGTGCCACAGCCAGGACGGAATCCGCATTGCTCCTCCTGGATCCAAGGTTCGACAATCGGTCGGAGACTCCTTTCCAGCACCCTGGAATAAACTTTCCTGGGGAGGCTGAGCAGTGTGATACCCCGGTAATTGGAGCACACCCTCCGGTCCCCCTTTTTGAAGATGGGAACCACCACCCCGGTCTGCCACTCCACAGGCACTGTCCCCAACCTCCACACAACACTGAAGAGGCATGTCCGCCAAGACAGCCCAACAATGTCCAGAGCCTTCAGCATCTCAGGGTGAATCTCATCCACACCTGGCGCCTTGCCACCGAGGAGACTTCTGCCAGGGATACGGGTGAGTCTTCCCCCGAGTCTTCAAACTCTGCCTCCTCCACAGAGGACATGTTGGTTGGGTTCAGGAGTTCCTCAAAGTGCTCTTTCCACCGCTCCACAACATCCCCAGTCCAGGTCAGCAGCTCTCCTCCCCTGCTGAGCACAGCCTGGGCCAAACCCTGCTTTCCCTTCCTGAGTAATCTAACGGTTTGCCAGAACTTCATTGAGGCCAACCGAAAGTCCTTCTCCATAGACTCCCCAAACTCCTCCCACACCCGGGTTTTTGCTTCGGCGACCACCGAGGCCGCAGCCCTTCTGGCCTCCCGGTACCTGTCTGCTCCTTCAGGAGACCTCTGGGCTAGCCAAGCCTGAAAAGCCTTCTTCTTCAGCTTGATGGCTTCCTTCACCGCCGGTGTCCACCAGCAGGTTCTAAGGTTGCTGCCTTGACAGGCACAGACGACCTTCTGACTACAGCTCCTAGCGGCCGCCTCAGCAATGGAGGCTTTGAACATGGCCCACTCTGATTCCATGTCCCCAACCTCCCCCGGGATGCCTGAGAAATTCTTCTGGAGGTGGGAGTTTAAGATCTCGTGGACAGGGGCCTCCGCCAGACGTTCCCAGTTCACCCTCACTACATATTTGGGTTTGCCAGGTCTGTCCGGCAGCCGTCCCTGCCATCTTATCCAACTCACCACCAGGTGGTGATCAGTTGACAGCTCTGCTCCTCTCTTCACCCAAGTGTCCAAGACATATGGCCACAGATCTGATGATATGACCACAAAGTCAATCATTGTCCTGCGGCCTAAGGTGTTCTGGTACCAAGTACACTTATGAACCACCCTATGCTTGAACATGGTGTTCATTATGGCCAGTCCATGGCTAGCACAGAAGTCCAACAACAAAGCACTGCTCGGGTTTAGATCGGGGAGGCCATTCCTCCCAATCACCCCCCTCCAGGTTTCACCATCATTGCCCACATGGGCGTTGAAGTCCCCAGCAGAACTATGGAGTCTCCAGGTGGTATCCCTTCCAGGATGCCACCCAGCAACTCCAAGAAGGCCGGGTACTCCGAACTGCCATTTGGTGCATAAGCGCAAACAACAGTCAGAGCCTTCCTCTCAGCAACTTTCATTCGCATCGAGGTGATCCTCTCGTTCCCCGGGGAAAACTCCAACACAGCGGTGCTCAGCCAGGGGCTCCTGAGTATCCCCACACCCGCACCTCTCATCCTGGGCAACTCCGGAAAAGAAGAGAGTCCAGCACCTCTCTGGGAGTTTGGTTCTGGATCCAGAGCTTCGCGTAGAGGTGAGCCCAACTATATCTAGCTGGTACCGCTGCACCTCCCGCACCAGCTCCAGCTCTTTCTCTGCCAGAGAAGTGATGTTCCACGTCCCTAAAGCCAGTCTGCGACCAATTTGCCTCGGGAGACCCTACCAGTGGCCAGTGCCCTGGACAACACAGCTTCCAGGGTCACAGGGGTACACAAACCACTCCACCACGTTAAGGTGGCGATTCATGGAGGGGATAAAATCATATATATATATATATATATAAATTATTGATAAATTGTATCAGTCTTTTAAATCTCCTGGGACCCGAACTGTTTATCAAGCATCCCCTAAGATTGTTAAATTCTGACCTAAACTTTATCTTAGGTCTGGCAATGTCTCACACAGGTTTCCAGTTTATCCAGTTGTTGCCAGGCCAAAAACAGCTGCTTGGAAGTGGGAGCGTAGTATATAATAATAATATAGAGCCAAATCCAAAATGATCCTCGCCTGCTCCTTCTTAACAGAATAATTTACATTGCCTTTTGACCTCCAGCACAGATATTTAGGTTTTCTGGCATACTGGCATATTGTCAGTTAGAAAAAATAACTAACAAAATATTTAACACAAATGTCAGTAATGCCCCCTCATAAGACTCTGACCTGCTGATAATTCCTGCAGGTTGCGCTTGTTTATACAGGCCAGGCACAACGGACTGACTAAACCGCACACGTGAAGGCACATTGTAGCAGGGCCCAAGCACTTTGACCATATGCTTAACTTCTATATTCTCTACGACTGAGTATGGTGTCATATCTGCAGCAATAAACACTCCTGTAGCATTAGTTATTGCTTTGGCATAGTCCGAATCTGCAGTGAGAGGCTGTCTGAACTCGCCTTCCAGTCTGTTTTTGTCTCGTTCTGCTAATCGACACATTCATCAGGTGATGCCATTGTAAATGACATGTTTGAAGTGTTTCCACTGATATACCCAACTTCAGTTGAACAATGTCGGCATACAGGGGACGACACAGAAGATGGAACCGCATCTCGAGGCCGTGGATGTTTGTATCGCAGATTTTCTGTTTCAGAACCGTTATACCCCTACAGACTATTCAAGAATCTTAGACATGAACACCCTTTTGGTGAGATTAAGTAGATTGTCTATGTATAGTAATTAATGTGTGTTTAGAATTAATGTCTAGTGTAGTAGAAAATTATCAGATTAAAAACAAAAATAAAAACTGTCACTAGTGTGGCTTTGAGAGATGAATTGACTGATTGTTAGTGATCCACAGACAATAAAAAAAAAAGGTGGAGTCCATACCTTCATCACGGCATGCTGTAAGAAGTCTTTTTAAGAGGTGCATCAGCAGGTGAATCTGCAGTATGCTACCATACTGTCGGAGAAGGGTGAGTGTAAAAGGTTTAAGGAGTTCTGGAAACTGAAATAGCCAGCTAAAGCCTTATAATCTAAGTTACTTACACTTTATTTTATTCATTTTGTTCTAATGCAACAGTAATTACTATAAAATGATTTACAGTGCAGAGACAATGGATTGTACATCAGATAAATAATACAATATAAGTATTGTGATTGTTTAAATGCTTGAGATGATGTTAAAGTGTTTTATCTAATGTGTTGTATCACTGCCCCCATATTCCTTTTCAAAGGTGTTTAGGACATTTCTACTCCATCATGCCAGAGGGAAATCATAGCATTGTGACTGAATTCATCCTTACTGGATTCCCCGGACTTCACCCAAAGTACGAAGGCCTTGCCTCGGCTGTAATGTTCTTAGTTTATGTCTTAATTTTGACCGGCAATGCTACAGTTCTTTTTTTATTTGCAACCGACCGCAGGCTTCATAAGCCGATGTATTATATAATTCTAAATCTGAGTGCATGCGACATTCTCTTTAGCACAACCACCTTACCTAAGATCATCAGTAAGTATTGGTTTCAATCAGGAGCCATTTCATTCACTGCTTGCTTTGTCCAAATGTACTTTGTTCACTATCTTGGCACAGTGAATTCCTTTATTCTCTTCCTAATGGCTTTAGATAGGTATTTGGCTATCTGCCATCCTCTCAGATATCCACTTGTTCTTAAAAACTTCACCATCCTCATTCTTAGTATTAGTGCATGGGTCTTTGCCAAGGCTGGCGCTTTAATGTTAGTTATTAGGGCGTACCCTCTTCCTTACTGTGCCTCGAACATAATCAACCAATGCTACTGTGATCATATTGGTATAACAATGCTGGCATGCACTGACAGGGCCCTTTATGGTTTTCCTGCTTTTGTGGTTGCAATGATTGTGCTACTGGTACCTCTGGCATTTATAATCTTCTCATACTGCTCTATAATTATAACAGTGCTTAAGATAGCAGATTCACAAGGCCGCCTAAAATCTTTCTCCACTTGTAGTACTCAACTGATTATAATCTCACTCTATTATTTACCCAGATGTATTGTCTATTTAGCTGGCAATGTTGCCATTACATTCAGTCCTGATGTGCGAATAGTAATTATTATGCTGTATAGCCTTGTCCCCCCCATGATTAATCCACTTATATACTGCTTAAGAGCTAAAGACATGAGAGAAAGCTTGTGGACGCAATTCCACAGAATGACCGTTCCACAAAAGGCACAAGTTTCAGCTATTAGAAACTGATAAACCAATGCATTATCTTTGTGAGTTTCATACAAAGTATTGATTGGGCATGCACTGAAAGCCAAAGCTGTCACAATGTTAATCATGTTATTTTAATTTAAACCAGGTGCATTCTTAGAGGGAGGCAAAAGGTTTCTTCTATCTGGTATATCAAAATTTATTGAATGAAACAGCCCTATGCTATGTTTATATAAAACAAATGATGCCTTTTATGTCATTATTACATTAATGTTCAGTCATTTCTGTTGCAGCATACAGAGGAAAACAGCCTAAAATGGGTTTGCTAATGTTTTCTGGCCTGCGACCTCATTGTTAGGTTTATCGCTCTTATTGACCCCAGCAATTAGGCCTATACTGTAGAGACCTGTCAAGTTGTCATGTAAATTGAAGTGTGTCATGTATTTTACTGTCGGAGTACAAAGGGAGCTCAACATGAATTATAGAAAATGAAGGTATATTTCAAACCCATCTGTTGTAATTTCATTACAAAATTAATAAAATAATATATATATATATATGAATTATGAATACATTGTATCAGTCTTTTAAATCTCCTGGGACCCGAACTGTTTATCAAGCATCCCCTAAGATTGTTAAATTCTGACCTAAACTTTATCTTAGGTCTGGCAATGTCTCACACAGGTTTCCAGTTTATCCAGTTGTTGCCAGGCCAAAAACAGCTGCTTGGAAGTGGGAGCGTAGTATATAATAATAATATAGAGCCAAATCCAAAATGATCCTCGCCTGCTCCTTCTTAACAGAATAATTTACATTGCCTTTTGACCTCCAGCACAGATATTTAGGTTTTCTGGCATACTGGCATATTGTCAGTTAGAAAAAATAACTAACAAAATATTTAACACAAATGTCAGTAATGCCCCCTCATAAGACTCTGACCTGCTGATAATTCCTGCAGGTTGCGCTTGTTTATACAGGCCAGGCACAACGGACTGACTAAACCGCACACGTGAAGGCACATTGTAGCAGGGCCCAAGCACTTTGACCATATGCTTAACTTCTATATTCTCTACGACTGAGTATGGTGTCATATCTGCAGCAATAAACACTCCTGTAGCATTAGTTATTGCTTTGGCATAGTCCGAATCTGCAGTGAGAGGCTGTCTGAACTCGCCTTCCAGTCTGTTTTTGTCTCGTTCTGCTAATCGACACATTCATCAGGTGATGCCATTGTAAATGACATGTTTGAAGTGTTTCCACTGATATACCCAACTTCAGTTGAACAATGTCGGCATACAGGGGACGACACAGAAGATGGAACCGCATCTCGAGGCCGTGGATGTTTGTATCGCAGATTTTCTGTTTCAGAACCGTTATACCCCTACAGACTATTCAAGAATCTTAGACATGAACACCCTTTTGGTGAGATTAAGTAGATTGTCTATGTATAGTAATTAATGTGTGTTTGGAATTAATGTCTAGTGTAGTAGAAAATTATCAGATTAAAAACAAAAATAAAAACTGTCACTAGTGTGGCTTTGAGAGATGAATTGACTGATTGATAGTGATCCACAGACAATAAAAAAAAAAAAGTAGGAGTCCATACCTTCATCACGGCATGCTGTAAGAAGTCTTTTTAAGAGGTGCATCAGCAGGTGAATCTGCAGTATGCTACCATACTGTCGGAGAAGGGTGAGTGTAAAAGGTTTAAGGAGTTCTGGAAACTGAAATAGCCAGCTAAAGCCTTATAATCTAAGTTACTTACACTTTATTTTATTCATTTTGTTCTAATGCAACAGTAATTACTATAAAATGATTTACAGTGCAGAGACAATGGATTGTACATCAGATAAATAATACAATATAAGTATTGTGATTGTTTAAATGCTTGAGATGATGTTAAAGTGTTTTATCTAATGTGTTGTATCACTGCCCCCATATTCCTTTTCAAAGGTGTTTAGGACATTTCTACTCCATCATGCCAGAGGGAAATCATAGCATTGTGACTGAATTCATCCTTACTGGATTCCCCGGACTTCACCCAAAGTACGAAGGCCTTGCCTCGGCTGTAATGTTCTTAGTTTATGTCTTAACTTTGACCGGCAATGCTACAGTTCTTTTTTTATTTGCAACCGACCGCAGGCTTCATAAGCCGATGTATTATATAATTCTAAATCTGAGTGCATGCGACATTCTCTTTAGCACAACCACCTTACCTAAGATCATCAGTAAGTATTGGTTTCAATCAGGAGCCATTTCATTCACTGCTTGCTTTGTCCAAATGTACTTTGTTCACTATCTTGGCACAGTGAATTCCTTTATTCTCTTCCTAATGGCTTTAGATAGGTATTTGGCTATCTGCCATCCTCTCAGATATCCACTTGTTCTTAAAAACTTCACCATCCTCATTCTTAGTATTAGTGCATGGGTCTTTGCCAAGGCTGGCGCTTTAATGTTAGTTATTAGGGCGTACCCTCTTCCTTACTGTGCCTCGAACATAATCAACCAATGCTACTGTGATCATATTGGTATAACAATGCTGGCATGCACTGACAGGGCCCTTTATGGTTTTCCTGCTTTTGTGGTTGCAATGATTGTGCTACTGGTACCTCTGGCATTTATAATCTTCTCATACTGCTCTATAATTATAACAGTGCTTAAGATAGCAGATTCACAAGGCCGCCTAAAATCTCTGTCCACTTGTAGTACTCAACTGATTATAATCTCACTCTATTATTTACCCAGATGTTTTGTCTATTTAGCTGGCAATGTTGGCATTACATTCAGTCCTGATGTGCGAATAGTAATTATTATGCTGTATAGCCTTGTCCCCCCCATGATTAATCCACTTATATACTGCTTAAGAGCTAAAGACATGAGAGAAAGCTTGTGGACGCAATTCCACAGAATGACCGTTCCACAAAAGGCACAAGTTTCAGCTATTAGAAACTGATAAACCAATGCATTATCTTTGTGAGTTTCATACAAAGTATTGATTGGGCATGCACTGAAAGCCAAAGCTGTCACAATGTTAATCATGTTATTTTAATTTAAACCAGGTGCATTCTTAGAGGGAGGCAAAAGGTTTCTTCTATCTGGTATATCAAAATTTATTGAATGAAACAGCCCTATGCTATGTTTATATAAAACAAATGATGCCTTTTATGTCATTATTACATCAATGTTCAGTCATTTCTGTTGCAGCATACAGAGGAAAACAGCCTAAAATGGGTTTGCTAATGTTTTCTGGCCTGCGACCTCATTGTTAGGTTTATCGCTCTTATTGACCCCAGCAATTAGGCCTATACTGTAGAGACCTGTCAAGTTGTCATGTAAATTGAAGTGTGTCATGTATTTTACTGTCGGAGTACAAAGGGAGCTCAACATGAATTATAGAAAATGAAGGTATATTTCAAACCCATCTGTTGTAATTTCATTACAAAATTAATAAAATAATATATATATATATGAATTATGAATACATTGTATCAGTCTTTTAAATCTCCTGGGACCCGAACTGTTTATCAAGCATCCCCTAAGATTGTTAAATTCTGACCTAAACTTTATCTTAGGTCTGGCAATGTCTCACACAGGTTTCCAGTTTATCCAGTTGTTGCCAGGCCAAAAACAGCTGCTTGGAAGTGGGAGCGTAGTATATAATAATAATATAGAGCCAAATCCAAAATGATCCTCGCCTGCTCCTTCTTAACAGAATAATTTACATTGCCTTTTGACCTCCAGCACAGATATTTAGGTTTTCTGGCATACTGGCATATTGTCAGTTAGAAAAAATAACTAACAAAATATTTAACACAAATGTCAGTAATGCCCCCTCATAAGACTCTGACCTGCTGATAATTCCTGCAGGTTGCGCTTGTTTATACAGGCCAGGCACAATGGACTGACTAAACCGCACACGTGAAGGCACATTGTAGCAGGGCCCAAGCACTTTGACCATATGCTTAACTTCTATATTCTCTACGACTGAGTATGGTGTCATATCTGCAGCAATAAACACTCCTGTAGCATTAGTTATTGCTTTGGCATAGTCCGAATCTGCAGTGAGAGGCTGTCTGAACTCGCCTTCCAGTCTGTTTTTGTCTCGTTCTGCTAATCGACACATTCATCAGGTGATGCCATTGTAAATGACATGTTTGAGGTGTTTCCACTGATATACCCAACTTCAGTTGAACAATGTCGGCATACAGGGGACGACACAGAAGATGGAACCGCATCTCGAGGCCGTGGATGTTTGTATCGCAGATTTTCTGTTTCAGAACCGTTATACCCCTACAGACTATTCAAGAATCTTAGACATGAACACCCTTTTGGTGAGATTAAGTAGATTGTCTATGTATAGTAATTAATGTGTGTTTAGAATTAATGTCTAGTGTAGTAGAAAAGTATCAGATTAAAAACAAAAATAAAAACTGTCACTAGTGTGGCTTTGAGAGATGAATTGACTGATTGTTAGTGATCCACAGACAATAAAAAAAAAAAAGGTGGAGTCCATACCTTCATCACGGCATGCTGTAAGAAGTCTTTTTAAGAGGTGCATCAGCAGGTGAATCTGCAGTATGCTACCATACTGTCGGAGAAGGGTGAGTGTAAAAGGTTTAAGGAGTTCTGGAAACTGAAATAGCCAGCTAAAGCCTTATAATCTAAGTTACTTACACTTTATTTTATTCATTTTGTTCTAATGCAACAGTAATTACTATAAAATGATTTACAGTGCAGAGACAATGGATTGTACATCAGATAAATAATACAATATAAGTATTGTGATTGTTTAAATGCTTGAGATGATGTTAAAGTGTTTTATCTAATGTGTTGTATCACTGCCCCCATATTCCTTTTCAAAGGTGTTTAGGACATTTCTACTCCATCATGCCAGAGGGAAATCATAGCATTGTGACTGAATTCATCCTTACTGGATTCCCCGGACTTCACCCAAAGTACGAAGGCCTTGCCTCGGCTGTAATGTTCTTAGTTTATGTCTTAACTTTGACCGGCAATGCTACAGTTCTTTTTTTATTTGCAACCGACCGCAGGCTTCATAAGCCGATGTATTATATAATTCTAAATCTGAGTGCATGCGACATTCTCTTTAGCACAACCACCTTACCTAAGATCATCAGTAAGTATTGGTTTCAATCAGGAGCCATTTCATTCACTGCTTGCTTTGTCCAAATGTACTTTGTTCACTATCTTGGCACAGTGAATTCCTTTATTCTCTTCCTAATGGCTTTAGATAGGTATTTGGCTATCTGCCATCCTCTCAGATATCCACTTGTTCTTAAAAACTCCACCATCCTCATTCTTAGTATTAGTGCATGGGTCTTTGCCAAGGCAGGTCCTTTAATGTCAGTTATTAGGGCGTACCCTCTTCCTTACTGTGCCTCGAACATAATCAACCAATGCTACTGTGATCATATTGGTATAACAATGCTGGCATGCACTGACAGGGCCCTTTATGGTTTTCCTGCTTTTGTGGTTGCAATGATTGTGCTACTGGTACCTCTGGCATTTATAATCTTCTCATACTGCTCTATAATTATAACAGTGCTTAAGATAGCAGATTCACAAGGCCGCCTAAAATCTCTGTCCACTTGTAGTACTCAACTGATTATAATCTCACTCTATTATTTACCCAGATGTTTTGTCTATTTAGCTGGCAATGTTGGCATTACATTCAGTCCTGATGTGCGAATAGTAATTATTATGCTGTATAGCCTTGTCCCCCCCATGATTAATCCACTTATATACTGCTTAAGAGCTAAAGACATGAGAGAAAGCTTGTGGACGCAATTCCACAGAATGACCGTTCCACAAAAGGCACAAGTTTCAGCTATTAGAAACTGATAAACCAATGCATTATCTTTGTGAGGACTGGAAAGTTTTATAGAAATTATTGATTAATTAATTAATTAAGAATTAATGCCTAGTGTAGTAGAAAATTAGAGGATTAAAAACAATATATTTTTAAACTCCGTTATGCCATGACACCACCTAGCTACGGTCAAAGCCTGTTAGCATGCTGATGTCATTTTTCAGAGCAAGCACTTTGACTGCAGATGTATGAACAAAATATTATCACAATATTAATAGAATTTTACCCCGGGAAACGACATATATAACATTTTTGTGTATCTGGGAGGGTCTGGTTAAACAATTTCTTCTAAGTGGCTAAAACAATGTGGCAAAGTTAACAACAACCATTTAAATACAGATAGGTTTGGAAAACAGCTGTATAGGAAAGGCTGGTGGAAAGGTGTTCAAAACTGCTAAGGCTAACAAGCGTTTGAATTTACAGATAAAGAATCAATGGAAAGAACTCACAGATGAGAGTATGTGTGTCGCTACTACAGAAAAGGTCATCTTATCATTTATAATTATATCCATTTTACACACCTAACTACAATTTGCACACTTTTTTAAAAAACTTTTATGTTAGTACTCCATCTATCTATCTATCTATCTGATAAGCCACTATGTCTTAGTCTTGTAGTTTGAATGATTATGATTTGGGAGTAGATAATCTAATAAGTGAAAAAATCTGGTTATAAGTGTGAAAACTCATATATTTTTATTTGGCTTAAAAGTCACAATGAAATGTTTTTTTGGTTGTTATTCCATATCCTAAAACAATGTTACGTCTAAAAAAAATACGCTTCTAATTAAGACACATTTGATCAACAAGGTATTAATGAGGTAAGCACTGCACAGTTCACACAGACTATCTCACCACAAATATCTCATTACGTCATTCACTATCGAGCATTTATAAGACGCTGTATAGAAGTCAGTTTGGATCGGGATGCACTGTAAACTTCATTCTCAGGTTTGGGGTTTGACTCTAAGCTCTCTAACTAAAAAATGACACTTCAAAGACGATAGATCATAGATCAGCTAGATCATAAAGGCTACCTATAAATTATGTCTGAACGATGATCGATGTGTCAGGAAATGTACATACAGTTCTCACCATATCTTTGTATATCAAATAAAAAATGTTTGTCCATCTAGATTGCAAGCTTGTGCTAAATGTACTCTTTATGGTGCAATGGCTTCATTGTATTATGAATGTACACATTTTGCAGTTATGGTACTGTAAATAAATTGCATTTTCTGTCAAAGACCTAAACAAAGTTCTGCATTCTAAGTAAAAAGTAAATGTGAGAAATTGACATAAAACAAAAATGTAATACAGAAAAGACCATAGCACCTTTTCCAAAGAAAGGTTGTTGTACTTTATTGTACCTTATTATTATCAAGCCTACTGAGCTGTATTACAATGCACACCTAAGGGATTTAGTGTGTGAGTGAAATTCAGATACATCAGCTTAATGTGGAAACTGTCTGACAAAGGCAATAAAAATACTAGTATTAGCCTATTTTGCTATCATAAAACATCAAACTATGAACACTTAATGGACACCACCTTTCTTTTCTTAACCTACCTGGGTTTTGTTGGTGGAGATTTGACTTAGTTTTATTTTTAATATTCTGCCATATGGTCTTATTACTCCACTGCTCTGAACTCTCCAAAATAAATCTCAAAGATTCATCTAAACCCAGAACAAGTAAATGCTCGACTTACCAAATTGTTCTTTGTGCAGTTTTGAGAAATCTACGACAATGGGAGTAAAAAGGGTTGGAAACGAGAGTGTTCTGAGTTAGGCCAAGTTTTGTGGGAAGAGAAACAGGGTGGATTATTTTTTAACCAAATGAGTTTTTAGGAGAATTGTCCTTTAGCAAAGCCATACATTAAACTGAACAGCAGTTCAGTTTGTTTAGGGTAAATCCACTTTAGCATAGGTTCTACATGGCACCCACACGTTTGTGCTCAAATATTGAAAATGTGCATTATAGTAAATTAATTAAGCATAGTTATTCCAGGTCACATATGAGCTGTGTTTTAGTGTGGTTTTGCTTGTTAATGCCTGTTTGGACAAGTGGATGACTCTGAAAAATCATTCAATTCCAATGTGTTTGATCATTCAGTAACATATTTTCATGACTTATACCTACAATATCTTTAGGTTACTTGCGTAACCCCGGTTCTCTGAGTAGCATGAGTGAGTGTCTCACATTGGGAACGCCTATAGCATGACCTCATCAGAAGCTCCTATTGCATTCTGCCAGCCAGGATTGGCTGGAACTAAGCACGTCAGTGTCAGGGAGGGTGGAGACCCTCCCCCTATAAAAAGGGTCTGACACTACGCTGCCAGTCATTCAAAAAACACTCACCTCTTCCTCGCTACGAATGAGCAAGGAGGGTGGTCTGGTGAGACACTCACTCATACTACTCAGAGAACCGGGGTTACGCAAGTAACCTAAAGTTCTCTTTCATAGCATTCGTTTCGTGTCTCACATTGGGAAAATACTGACTCCCGGATTGCTAGGCAGATGTTACCGGGGGAACCAACCGTCCCGAAATGAGCCTCACTGTGTCTTAGCCACACTAAGCACCGAATGGGCCAATGGAGGAGCCGTAACATCCAGCCTGTAGAACCTGGCGAAGGTGTGTGGCGAGGCCCAACTCGCTGCGGCGCAAATCTCCTGAATGGAGATTCCTATGAAAAGGGCCCATGAGGTGGTGAGACCCCTGGTAGAATGTGCACGCAGCCCCTCTGGTGGCTGTAAACCCTTAGAGCTATAAGCTAAAGCAATAGCCCCCACAATCCAGTGAGAGAGCCGCTGCTTTGAGACTAGCTTCCCCAAGTGGTTCTTCGCCCAAGACACAAAAAGCTGGTCACTTTTCTTATAGCTTTTGGTTCTGTCCATGTAAATGCATATTGCCCGCACCGGGCACAACATATGTAACCGCCGATGCTCATCTGAGGAGAGCGGCGGGGGATAGAAGGACACAAGGTCAACTGGGGAACATGACCCTAACACCTTAGGCATAAAGGCAGGGTTAGGTTGTAACGTCACCCTTACATTCCCCGAAGAGAACTTTGTACACTCATGGTGCACTGAAAAAGCATGAACCTCCCCCACATGTTTAGCTGAAGCAAGAGACAGCAATAAAGCTGTCTTTAAAGCCACCATTTTCATGTCCACCTGTTCCAGTGGTTCAAAAGGTGGGGCCGAAAGAGCATCCAATACAGTGGGAAGGTCCAGGATGGGGCCAGTGGTTTAGAAACTGGGAGCCTACAACGCACGCCCCTCATGAAGCGGCAGACCAAGGGATGCTGTCCCACAGCCTTCCCATCAAAACCAATATGGCAGGCAGAAATAGCTGCCAAGTACACCGTGACGGTGGAGAAAGCCTTCCCTTTGTCCACCATGTCTTGTAAGAAAGCCAAGATCACAGCCACAGAACACTGAAAGGGGACTTCTTGTAAGTCAGCGCACCATTTCTCAAAGATTGACCATTTGCTCTCATAAAGGGACCTTGTCGAGGAGGCCCTAGCATTCTGGATGGTCTCAATTACGCTCAAAGGGAGGCCCACGGTCCTCAGATTGAACCACTCACGGGCCAGGCCCACAGAGCCAGCCTCTCTGGGTGGGGATGAAATATTTCTCCGCGCACCTGAGACAGCAGGTCCCTTCGTATTGGCAGAGGCCATGGTTCCTGGTAAAGGAGCTGGGTTATCTCTGCCAGCCAGTGCTTTGATGGCCAGTAAGGAGCTATGAGAATCATCGACAGGCCTTCCTCCCGCACCCTGGCTAGGGTCGGGGAGATCAGAGCTATCGGGGGGAATGCATACAGAAGAGCACGAGGCCACCGGTGGGCCAGTGCGTCTATTCCCAGAGGTGCATTCTGATCGTGAAGGAAGAAAAACAGAGGGCACTGAGTATTCTCCCTCGTTGCAAAGAGGTCCACGGATGGCCGCCCGTAACGCTCCCAAACCAGACTCACCACGCCTGGGTGAAGTCTCCATTCTGCATAGAGGGGGTTTCCCCTGGACAGAAGATCTGCCCCCTGGTTCAGTATCCCCGGCACATGGGTGGCCTTCAGGGACAGAAAATGTTTGCTGCTCCAGACAATCAGTCTGCGTGCCAGCATGTGCAACTGAAGGGACCTTAGCCCCCCCTGTCTGTTGATATAAGCTACCACTGTGGTGTTGTCTGACCGGACTAACACATGGTGGCCCCTCAGAAAAGGGAGGAAATGTTTCAGTGACAGATGAACAGCTAACAACTCCAGGTAATTTATGTGAGATGAGCGCATGTGAGGATCCCAGGTCCCATTCACTGCTCTCCCCTCGAATATGCCCCCCCAGCCTGATAGGGAGGCATCTGTTGTGACCACTTTCCTGCACAAAATAACCCCCATAGGCACTCCCTGAGTCAGGAAGCCCACGCTTCTCCATGGGATTAGTGCTGCTGTGCAGGCCACTGAGACTCTCACCCTGTGAGAGCCATGACGGCGTGGGTCTAGCCTGTGAGAAGCCACCCACCGCTGCATTCCCTTCATGTGCAAGCGTCCCATTGGATCCACCACCAGGGCTGAGGCCATCAGCCCTAACAACCTTTGGCAAAACTTGAGAGACACATTTCCCCCTGAGTGCCTGCAACCTTTCTCCTGTCAGCCTCACTCTGGCCTGAGCCGAGTCTATAAACAGACCTATGAAGGAGATGGTCTGACAAGGAAGAAGAACACTCTTTTCTAGGTTTATTTTGAAGCCTAGATCCACCAAGTGCTCCGTGAGTAACCGTGTGTGATCTGCCGCCCCCTGGCGGGAGGATGCCGCAATGAGCCAGTCGCCGATGTATGTGGCTACTCTGACACCTCGCATCCGGAGCGGCCCTACGGCCGCCTCGGTGCATTTTACAAACACTCTCGGGCTCAGGGAGAGACCAAAGGGGAGGACTAGATACTCGTAACTCGTCCCTTGTAAGGCATATCTGAGATATTTTCTGTGTGGTGGGTATATTGGGATGTGAAAATACGCGTCCTTGAGGTCGATTGACGTGAACCAATCGCCCGGGCGCAGGAAACGCAGCAGAGACACGTGTGTTAACATCCTGAATTTGTATTTCCTGAGGTGCTTGTTTAGATCTCTGAGGTCTAAAATTGCACGCATGCCGCGCCCCCCCTTCTTGGGAACCAGGAAATATCTTGAATAAAAACCACTCCGACTGTGCTCTGGAGGGATAACTCTTATCGCCCTTTTCTCTAGCAGGGAAGAAATCTCCTCCTGTAGAAAGCGAGCGGCTTCGCCCAGAGCTTGTGACGGAATTACCCCCCTGAACAGTGGTGGCGTTACGGCGAATTGAAGCCTGTATCCCCCGCTTAATGTTCTCATAACCCACTGTGAGTTTGTGGATTCTGACCAGCTCGCTGTTCTCAGAGACAGGGGACTGGCTGGCCAGTCTGTCACACATGGAGTGCGAGCTCCCTCTCGTGGCATAGGAGCATAGTACCGCTCGCTCGGTACTGCGCCTGCGCGAGTCGTGAAACTCACGGCAGGGTTGTCTATGCCCGAGTGAGGTGTCACTCCTTCTGGGAAATGAGTGACCAAGATGTTTTGCAACAGAGTTTTTTTTGTTTTTCATCGTTATTAACTGCGCTCTCGGCATGTGTTGGATGCGACAGTTGGGATAACTTCAATTCTGTGTAACAGTGAGAATTGCTTATGAGACATGCTTCGGAACCACTGAGGGTTTCCGCCCGCTGAACACTGTCTCTGCTTCTCTTCACGGGGCGCTGGACCGGGTCGAATATCCCGTCGTCCGTGCGTCGAACAGAACCAAGCTCTGTGAACCTGCTCGTGAACAGGGCCGCTGGAACAAGCGAAGCCGGAGGGGGAGGCAGAGCCGCCTCGCTCACCACAGCCAGGGAGGCTATCAGGCCAGCCGCTTCTTCCTCCTTACCACATGAGAGGAGGTAGGGGGTGGTTGGTCAGACCGCATCCCTTCCTGAGGGAAAGACTTTTTCGGCCACGGGCCCTTTGGAGCCGATGCTCTCGGCGGGGCTTGAGGGGCTGCTTGAGGCTTGGGCAGCCTGGGTATTCTGAAAGTGGGAGGTGGCCGCACCACCGCTTGGGTGAAGGATTGCCGGAGGGGTGGCAGAGGGCGCCCTTCTCGGCAGACACAGCTTCAGAGCTTCATCCTCCCTCTTTCTCTCCTCACATCTCTTTTGCATCGACGTGACCGCCGTACCGAAGAGACCCTGGGGTGTTATGGGGGTGTCGAGGAGGTCCTCCTTCTCCTTGGTCGACAGGGTGGTGAGATTCAGCCAACGGGCTCTCTCCTGCAGGACCATCAACCCCATGGCCCTGCCCTGAGACTGGATCGCCACCTTGTGCAGGTGGAGGCAGTGGTCGGTGACGATGCACACCTCGTCCCATAACACGGGATCAGGAGAAGCCGTCATCTCCTCCTCCAGCTCGGCTTGGTATGCCATCAGGAGAGATGTGGCATTGAGTGCCCGGACTGACAGTGCAGCAGCCTTGTATGCCTTATCTGTCAGGCTGGATTGAAAACAGTCCGCTTTGGACGGGAGTGATGACAGGGATGTTTCCGGGTGGAGGTGAGCCGCCACCACGGGCTCCACTGGAGGGATGTTGCGGAAACCATGGCTCTCCATCCCCTCACAGTCAAGCATGGAGCTGCCTGCCACAGGATGCTTCTCTCTGTAAGGCTTGTTGCGCCAAGAGAGAGCAAATTCCTTCAGTAATTCCGGGAAAATGGGCAGGAGTTGTTTTCCCGTCCTCTTTACTTTGGGCAGCTTTTTCCCGTCATAGCGAGACCGCGACACCTCAGCCTGAACTTCAGGCCATTGGATGTTGAGCTTAGCAGCCGCGCGTTTGCACACGTCCTGCAAGTCCAAGTCCAATCTGGGGGAAGACGAGTCCTCGGTTCCCGCCGGAGCCACCATTGGGGTTTGGGGTTTTGCAACCCGGCCAGACAGCGCCAGTGAAGAGTCGTCGTCTTCATCCTCGTCGGTCATGAGGAGTTCCGACCCACCGTCCGAGTCATCATCCGCTGCGCCCACCAGACAATCCAGCGGGTCCGGTCGATTCCTGACACAGCGGGTCACTGAAGTCGAGCTGATCCCCCCAGCTCGGTCCAGCTTCAGCGTCGGCAGCCATGCGGTAGAAGCCATAATTCTACCGCAACAGCAATGGTCTTCACCCAATCAGATTTGTCTTAATCTATCGTCCCCCAAAATCTATCAGCAGCTTTTTAGTAGAACTCCCTGAATTTTTATCAACACTTGTTTTAAAATATGATAGAATTGTTCTTTGTGGTGATTTTAATATTCATGTTGATGACTCCTCAAACATCCATGCTGCCGATTCTTTAAACATCACTACATCTTTTAACCTTAAACAGTACGTTTGTGGACAGACACATAATCGTGGCCATACCTTGGACCTTGTTTTTACCCTGGGTGTGAGAGTTCCTGCCGTGGAATTAAAAGACATGAGTGTGTCTGACCATAAATGCATAGTTTTTACCTGTGAAACAGATAGCATTACCACTGTCCAATCCCACTCTACATGCTCTCACATTTTTAATGAACAAAGTGTCTCAAGGTTCTGTACACTTTTTAATAATCATAGCCCAATCCTGTCTGAACACTATCTCACCAACGAATTGACGGACTGTTTTAACTCTGTCTGCGCATCCATATTAAATAAGATTGCTCCTCTTAAAGTCAGGTCAAAACCTACAAAAAAGCAGCCTTGGATAAACCAAAGCATTCGTAACTGTAAGTCTGAGCGTAGGAAAGCAGAGCGGAGATGGAAGAAATCCGGTCTCCAAGTACATTATAATGCTATGAAAGAGCTATTACTCAACTACAATAACATGGTAAAGAATGCAAGAGCACAATATTTCTCTCAACTTATCTCTGCCCATCAGCATAACCCCAGAATACTATTTAAGACCGTTGATCAGCTGGTAAATCCGACCCCTCCCTGTGCCCCAGCGGAAAGTGACGCTGATTGTGAAAAGTTTTTTAATTTACTTCACTGATAAAGTAGAGTCCATCAGAGCATCTGTTACCCCTATCGGCACATACTCTAAAATCCACCACCCACTACAGAACACTTTAAATCATTTTACTCCCATGTCTTTGTCTGAGCTTTTAGAAATAACTTTGCATATGAAAATGTCCTCCAGTCCAGTTGATGTAATACCAACAAAATTTCTTCTGAAAATCATTAAATCTATCGGGCCCTGTCTGTTGTCAGTTTTTAACAGTTCTTTATCTTATGGTTGTGTCCCAGATTATTTTAAAACTGCATGTGTACAACCTCTTTTAAAAAAGCCTGGGCTGGATCCTACCCTACCGCAAAACTACAGACCGATCTCAAAACTACCTTTTATATCAAAAATTTTAGAGAAATATGTGTCCAAGCAATTGCAGAAACAGCAGAAAACAATAACATTTGTGAAAAATTCCAATCCGGCTTTCGCAAGCATCACAGCACTGAGACCGCCCTGCTCAGGGTGACTAATGACCTTTTAATGGCCGCTGATAATGGGATGTGCTCAGTCCTTGTTCTTCTAGACCTTAGCGCTGCCTTTGATACGGTCGATCACACCGTTCTATTAGACAGGCTGAGGCACTGGGTAGGAATATCTGGAACAGCCTTAAAATGGTTCTCTTCATACCTGTTAAACAGGAGGTTCTATGTCTCCATTAATAACCACATGTCATCTTTTGCTCCTGTCAAGTATGGTGTCCCTCAGGAGTCAGTGTTAGGACCAATTTTATTTTCTCTGTACATGCTTCCCTTGGGACATATTATCCATAGACATGGTGTTTCCTTCCATTGCTATGCCGATGACACGCAGATCTACCTGCCTGTTAGAGAGTTCAATACATGACTGCCTATGCGATATTAAAAACTGGATGTCACAAAATTTTCTGCAGCTTAACTCCAGCAAAACAGAGATTGTTGTAATTGGCCCCCTCAACTTAACAAAACAAATCCTGCCATCGCAAAGAATCTTGGCGTTTGGTTTGACAGTAACTTAAGCTTTGAGCAGCACACAACAAAACTTGTGCAGTCCTGTTATTATCATCTTAGAAATATTGCCAAAATACGATCAATACTATCTTTTAATGACACAGAGACCATTTTACATGCCTTCATCTCCTCACGTCTAGACTACTGCAACAGCCTTTTCACCTGCCTCAACCAAAAATCTATTAATCGGCTCCAGACTGTACAGAACTCAGCTGCCAGGCTTTTAACAAGATCCAAAAAAGACCACATTACACCTGTTTTAGCCTCCTTGCATTGGCTCCCAGTATGTTTTAGAATAGATTTTAAGATTTTACTGTTGACTTTTAAGGCTCTTCATGGCCTCTCTCCATCCTACATATCTGACCTCCTAGTAGCATACAAGCCAGTACGTAGCCTGAGATCCTTGGGCAGAGGTCTTTTATCTGTTCCCGAAGCAAGGCTGAAAACTAGAGGTGACAGAGCATTTGCAGTCAGAGCCTCAAAGCTCTGGAACGAGCTGCCTGATGAAATCAGGTCAGCAGAATCAGTGACCTCTTTTAAATCTTTTCTTAAAACATACTATTATCGGAGAGCTTTTCCTAATTTTTCCTAATTTTTCTTGATTTTATTGACTACAGTTTTTGCTGGTTTTATTTGTTTTCTTGTTTTATTAGTTTTTCTTGTTTTGTTTTTATTTATTCATTTGTTTTTATTTTATTTGTTATTAATTTATTGTAAAATGTTATGATCTGCTTGTTGTGAAGTTGCTGCCTTGTGTGAAGCATTTTGTAAAGTGGTTTTAGAAAAGTGCTCTATAAATAAAGATTATTATTATTATTATTATAATTGGGTCGCCAATTGGAGCACTTTGAGGGAGAACCGGCCACAGTGTGTGCACCCCTCCGTGGACTCAAAGGCGGCTTGGGCGTGTTTCAGGCCACGACACATCTCACACATCTGGGGAGTATCCCAGCTCGAAATTTTATTCCCGCAAGGGCAGGCTCGCACCTGTGATTTCTCATTTGCTGTAGTGGGCACATTAGCGGCAGCCATGGTCACTAGCAGGGTTTGTTAGCTGTGAAGCTATGCTGTATGTGTGCTATTGCTAACCTGGTGTGGCTAGGGGATAGCGGGAACCGACTGGGAGTGTTGCGAGTTCCAGGCAGATTATACAGCGGGAGTATTGCTACTCTATGATTTGTTAGCCAAAAGAAGCTAACGTTAGTTTGGTAAAGTATTCCTACTTCGGTGGGGTATTGCTACCGTAGAGTGTTGCCACTCGGTTTGGCTAGCTGCCAAAAGTATTGCTACTTTCGACAATTAGCAGCCCAGACTACTGTTTGGTGACAGGCTAGTATGAGCGGTCACTCTCGGATAACTGAGCAAACCGTAAAATAAGCGCCCGGTGACCGAGTTTTTGCTCATGTCGATGGACAGTTAAACTAGGTCACAGAAAGAGAAAAGGTTTAGAACTTCTGCTCGTAGCGAGAAGAGGTTTTTGAATGACTGGCAGCGTAGTGTCAGACCCTTTTTATAGGGGGAGGGTCTCCACCCTCCCTGACACTGATGTGCTTAGTTCCAGCCAATCCTGGCTGGCAGAATGCAATAGGAGCTTCTGATGAGGTCACGCTATAGGCGTTCCCAATGTGAGACACGAAACGAATGCTATGAAAGAGAACCATTCATGGTGAGGCAGGCGAAGACATGGTTAAGGTTAATAACCTGTAATAATGCTGTATTTTATTTGTCATCTTGGTGTTTGTGAAAGGGTCATCACATTTTTTTAAAACGGCAATAACTGTAAGTGCAAGAGGAGACACAAACCCTCGTCTCCAGAGTCATTGTCAACTAAGGTGCTACACAACCACCTACCACCCTGATCTCCATACCCTTAGTTTCGCCACATTATATAAACAGTAGATGATTCTTGACCGTTGGCAAACTAATAAAACTTCTTGGGAGCCACAGTTGTTAAATCCTAATAATTATTGTTTTATCTTTATTAAAATGACAAGGCCCTAAAATGTTACCGTCCATTACATTACTAGATGCTAATTTACTGTAAAATATGGACAGAAAAACTATTATAATGCTACAGCTTTTTAGAAAGCCAAATTATGGGCCTGAAATTCACCCCATCTTGCTAAAATACTGTGATGCCAGACACTAGTGTTTGCGTCCTCCGTGCAGTGTGTTGTTACGGTACTTGTTTAAGGTTAGGGAAAGATAGTGGTTCTGATTAAATATTGAAAAAGTCGATGCATCCTGTGTTGCGATTCGAGTAAGTGTTGACTTTCTCAGCATTTAACCAAGGTCACAGTCTTTCTGTAACCTTAACCAGAAGCTTTGAGTTGCATTATCATAAACATAAAACATTAAAAATGCATTTTCTGGCCCAGGCTGGAACACATGCTAGCTTGAAAAGATGAAGGGTTTCTTTTGAATGATGTAGAGCCTTCAACTAAAAGAAACAATGAATCAGAGTGTGCTTTATTTATTTTATGTACATGTCATTTCCATTAATTGATCTAAATTATTTCCCTTATTTTAAATCAACATGTAATCAATGTTGATTGAACAAGTAGAGGTTAGTGTCTGCATTGTCATGCTGTTTTGATGTGTTGAACTCACAAACATATGACTCTTTGATTCACATTATGATCCTTTGAGGATATGTCAAGTCAAACTTAATAAAAGGCTGATATTACCCGGCATCCACACATTGTAATGGGTTTTTGGATACTGAACTCCAATCTGGTAAGTAAAGTAAAAAAGTAAAAGTAAGTAAAAAAAAGACGTATTCAGACTAAGTATGGGAGAGCATCAGAGTCATTTGATTTTTTGCATAAGTGATTTTGAAATATAGGGAATCACTTTGAATAGTTGAATTTTGGATATCTCTGTTAAATTATATGGTATGTTGGTAGCATATTCTGCGATTAATATTTTAAAGGTCTAATCAGTGCTTTTACCTTGCAGGTCTTTATTTCATGTATTGGTGCTGGTAGTTTCTTATTGTAAACTCAAATTATGAATGTCAATGTCACAGGGATGAAAAGCTTCTTCGTCATTGGATTCCCTGGACTTTCACCACAGTATTATGCACCTGTGTCAGCGCTGCTGTTTTTCATCTACCTAGCTATCGCAATAGGAAATATTTTCATTTTAACATTTGTCATCTATGAGAAGTCCCTGCAAAAACCGACATATCTGGTCTTTTGCCACCTGGCACTGAATGACTTTACATTTGGCACTGTGACTCTCCCAAAGATCATATCAAAATATTGGTTTGATGATAGTATTATTTCATTTTATGGGTGCTTTACGCAGATGTTCTTTGTTCATTATTTAGGATCTGTGACTTCTTTCATCTTGATGGTAATGGCTCTTGATCGATTTATTGCAATATGTACTCCACTGCGTTATCCTGTCCTAATCACAAACAACATTATATCTGTGCTCTGTGGGTTTGCTTGGTTCATACCTTTGCCTTTGATGGTAGCTGTCGTACTCCATGCCCTCACTTTACCTTTCTGTAAATCAAATGTCATTGCTCAATGCTACTGTGACCACATTTCTATAACAAGTCAGGCATGTGGTAAGGATGTTAAAATAGTTGCAGTCACCTCTCTGTGTGTGGCCATGTTTTGTCTTTTGCTTCCTCTTGCATTCATCTTGTTTTCTTATGTTTCCATTATTGTGGTTATTTTGAAAATGTCCAATGCTGCAGGGCGCAAAAAAACCTTAGCAACTTGTACCCCACAAATATTCATCACATGTCTTTTTTACCTACCCAGGTGTTTTGTTTATGTAGCTAATACTGTGGGATTTTATTTCAGTTTAGATGTTCGTATTTTATTGGTATTGTCGTACAGTCTCTTTCCTGCTGCTGTTAATCCAATAATATATTGTTTCAAGACTCAAGACATTAAGCGGATGTTGATGAGGAGGCTGAAGAAAATTAAAATTGCAGTACAGATAAAAGCTGACAGATGAGGCAGAATGCACACGATAAGCCAACAGCAGGATTTAGTTTGCGACATTAAAGACAAACCCCATCTTCACAATTTGAGCTTTACACTTGACCTCCAACTTGAATTGTTGCTTTCCCCCAGCCTTCTCTCTTGGCCTTCTTTTTCTTTTCTGCACCTTTAGTTCACAGGAAACAGTCATGGCAAACTGCTATCTAATGTCAAGTTCCATCTAGTGCACTGAAAGCGGCACCTCTCAGGCAAGGCTTCATAGGCAAAATATGTGATTTAAAAATATGATCTTTACCCAACTTGCAAAGTTGTTGGTACACTATACCTTTAAATTGATATATGAAATGACTGTAATCCATTTAACTGATCATTGAGTTTCCGTGTGTGTACACATTTTAAAAATTTGAGCATGGCTTAGCTTGTATTTTTTAATGAACACAACCTTAGTAATTAATGTCCAGATAATTGTAGACCATGTTTGAGCCAGTGATTAAAATGACGTGTAAACTTAGTTGTACTTCAGACAAAAAACTTTTAATCACTTTTTGTATCTTTGTCTTGTTCTACAAGGTCAATAAAATACGATTATGACATTATTATTCCTGTCATCTAATGTTTTAAAATATATTCTCACTTCCCTGAAGGCAATAATAGCATATAAATGAATGTAATTTGCATTCTTTGTTTATTAATACTAGTTTAAATATGTGTAACTGTTTTTATAATTTCAAAATGCCAGATGATCTCATTGATGACTAACAATATTGCTGACACTGATCAGATGATCATTGTGTTTTCATGTGTTTGGGTATTTGTGTGTATGTAAATGTGAGAGGAGGAGAAACAGACAGAGAAATGTTATTGTGTGTACGTGGTGGTGTAGGCATACAAAGAAATCAGTGATATTCCATAACACACACAGCCTTTATTTTCTTAGTTTAGACATTCTACAGTAATAAAGTACAAGGTTGACCTTTTTCACTGATTTCATCTTTATGTGACTTGTATTCACCCAATGTGATGATCACTGACTCAACCATCTCCAAGTTGAGTTTACGCAATATAAAGTGAAACTATATGCCAAATATTCCAAAGCCAAAGTTACAAATTGCTGACAAAAAGACGAAACAATAATAATCATTTTCAGTGCTAAGAATTTTACATTTGGGTGGTTGGCTTGTTTGCCGTCTTACCAGTAGTTTGATGAAGGGTTGATATCAATTTTGTGTGTTTAGTGGTAAACCGGAGGCCGTTTCACCCAGAGTCCTGCCCTGAGTCTCGGTTAGGCAAAAGAAGCACTTTGGTTGCCATAAGGGAAAGAATGTGGTTTTGGTTAAATGTTAACAGTAAAAACATCCAGTCTCGTGCTTCAAGTCACATGTCGACTTTTCAATATGTAACCTCTATCTAACTTACATTAACCAAATGTATTGAGTGCCTTAACGTAACCATAAAAACATTAAATGTGCTTTAGTTGCTACAAGCAGATATAGTAGGAAAACAAAATTAAATACGTCATTAAACATTTAGCAGATAAGTTCAGTATGAGCATTTTGTGACTTTGCAGTTACGTTCATGAAAATGATTTACCAAAATGATTTGTTAAAAATGCCAATGTTGTTATGTATGCTGATGACTCAACTTTGTTCTGTGCTTCACCAACATCAGTGGAGCTGAGAGAGAATCTACATGTTGAGTTGCATAGCATTACTAAATGGGTGAGAATGAACAAATTAGTATTGAACATTGCCAAAACTAAATGTATTGTATTCGGTAGTAGGAACGTTCTTGCTAATGCCACTGCGCTCAATTTGTCTTTAAATGGGATATTAATTGAGCAGGTCACTAAAACTAAATTACTGGGTGTTAAATTAGATAATTTATTGTCTTGGTCTGATCAGATTGATCACATTGTTTCAATGATGGGTAAGGGTATTGCAATTGCAAGGCATTTGTTCCATCTTCTGTTATGATTGACGTTGTTCGGTCACTTGCTCTGTCACACTTGGAGTACTGCACAGTCATTTGGTCAAGTGCTGCTGAGAAACATCTAAAAAAAACTTCAAATTGCACAGAACAGAGCAGCCAGATTAGTTCTTCATTGTTCTTTCTGTGCTAGTGTGTGTGAGATGCAAAAAAGATTATCATGGCTGACTGTTGAGACTAAAATAAAATCTCGTCTTCTGTTATTCATGCAAAATGTCATTTGGAAGAATACACCACTCTTCTTTTGTAAAAACAAAAATACAATATACTGGTTTTAATCATAGGTATAATACACGACAAGTGAGCACTGGTTCTCTGGTGGTACCACACCCACGAACAAATTGTATGATGAGAACTGTTCTTTATAGAGCCTCCTCTGCTTGGAATATGCTCCCCACCAATATCAGACAAACCAAGAGTAGATTTTCTTTTAAAAAGTTACTAAAACGAAATTTGATGAATCTAACATAGATGTTATTGAGGTTAATGCTCTTTTGGAACTTTTCAATTGTTTGTAATTTGTTTTCGTTGCTGTGTATTTTAACAATTTAGTTTTTGTTTCCATTGTTGGTTATTTTTGTTGATTGTTTCATATGTAGAGTAATTTCACTTATATTATTATCTTTATATTTGGCTTGTTTTGCTTTTTCTTGTTTTATTGATATTGTTTGATTTTAAATTGTTGTTTGGTATTGTTTTTGTGTGGACCCCAGGAAGACTAGCGACCACTTTGTGGAAGCTTATGGGGATCCAAATAAAGAATAAAGAATAAAAACGCTTCTTCATTATGTTGATATAAAACGTAATTGGGGTGGAAGTATGGTTCTCTTACTGTAGCTGCATGTTTTTCATGGCTGTAGGCCACTGATTGGAAACCGCTTACTATTTTACTGAACATGTCACACGTCATGTCAACACTGATCCTAAGCAGAACTGGTGGAACTCATTTGGGAATGTGACCCTTGTGGATATACCTGTTTACATAAAATATAGTATCAAACAAGATGATAAGCACATGTTAGGTGGTACTGCAGTGAGATGTTGCAGTACTCATAGAAGCAGATCTACTGTAAGTTTTACAGGGTAAGATTCACACTTGAGATCCTCCACAGAAAACATGAAATCACACTGTAGTGGCTTATGCTTTGTTTGCATACTTGTCAGAATTGAAATAGTTAGGTCTATTGTAAATGCTTCCATGTAATTTGATATTTTTGTGTGTGTGTGTTCTTTGTGTATTCTTTCTATTTGCTAGGTTGTTATTGTGAATTCAAGTGATTATGCTCGACACTAATGTAACAAGGATTAAACACTTCTTCATCCTGGGATTTCCTGGACTTCCACCAGAATATTATGGACCTGTGTCTGCCCTGCTTTTTCTACTTTTCTTGGCTATAGCTGTAGGAAATATTTTCATTTTAGCGTTTGTTAAATGTGAAAGGTCTCTTCACAAACCTACATATGTGATCTTTTGCCACTTGGCATTAACTGACTTAATGTTTGGGACTGTTACTCTGCCAAAGATTATATCAAAATATTGGTTTGATGACAGCATTATTTCATTTTACGGATGCTTTATCCAAATGTATTTTGTTCATTTTATAGGGGCGACTCATTCTTTCATCCTGATGGTGATGGCTCTTGATCGTTTTATTGCAATTTGTGCTCCACTGCGTTACACAGCTCTATTCACAAACTCCACTGTTTCTGTGCTATGTGGAATATCATGGGTTATGCCAATATCATGGATGGTGGGTATAGTTTTAGATGCTCTTACTTTGCCTTTCTGTAATTCAAACATAATTGTACAGTGCTATTGTGATCATATAGCAAAAACAATGCTTGGATGTGAGAACGTACGAGAAGTTCAGATAGTTGCATTTGGTCTTGCCATGTTCAGTTTATTGGTGCCTCTGGGTTTTATTATCATCTCTTATTGTGTCATCATTGTTGCTGTCATGAGAATTTCCAGCTCTGAGGGCCGCATCAAGACTCTGTCTACCTGCACGCCACAGCTCCTCATCACATTTCTGTATTACATGCCCAGATGCTTTGTGTACCTGGCAAATAATGTGGGATTCACTTTCAGTGTTACAATTCGCATCGTTGTTGTAATGCTGTACAATCTTTTACCTGCTGCTGTCAACCCAATAATATACTGTTTCAAAACCAAAGGTATCAAAGAAAACTTAAAAAAGAAATTCCTTATTAGGAAAGTTAATATCAGCACAAAAACTGGATAAAATATAATTGCAATGTGTGCAATTAATAAAATAATATAGAGGAGCAAGGTGCAATTAATGAAATTAAGTAAATCAAGAGTCATTTTTAAGATTTTGCTGTTATGCACTGTATGGTCAGGCTCCTATTTACAATTTATAAAATGCTCAATGAGCCACAACGCAGCCTGAGATCCTCAAGCAGGCTGATTGTTCCAACTACATGCCAGGTTAGTAGGGGTGAATGAGCCTTTTTTTTGGGGGGTCTCTCAGCTCTGGATCTCCAGAGTAAGTAGCCAAATCAGAATTAACTTTATACCATCTTAAAAGTCACTTGTACTGGAAGACCTTCTTTTTACCAGCCTATTGTAACAATTTTGTGCTTTGTTTTTAATGTTTTATTTTCTTGTCTCCTTTTATATTTTCTTGTCTTGTTATCTCATTATGTTTTAGCATTTTTTATTGTTTCTCTCTAAGTTACTTTTTTAGTTTCATTGTAAAGTACTAACTTTGCATAAAAATTGCATAAATAAAATATATTACAATTTCTTATTATTATAAACATATTTTCTATTAGCCCGTTGTGTCCAAGAAAATCAATATTACTGAAGAATTAATTTGGCCAAAAAAAAAACAGGTCTCTCTCTCACACACACCCCAAAGGTAAAAAATCTGAATCTTAAATGCCTGCACACTATAAAATTTGTTGTTTGGGTGAAATCTGAGTTTAGATCAGATCATTATTATTCTGTTGTTCACTTTTCTGTGTGAGAGGAATTCAGTTCAAGAAATGGTTACACTTACTTAACTATAATATTTTAAAAAACAAGATAAATTCTTGTTATTTGAAAAGTATAGTACCCCTAAATTGTATTGCAGGTTATTTTGTACGTATTTTGAGTGTCTTCCAATGGATCTCCAAATAACAGGGAAGAGAGCTGTTTGCAAACTGGATGTTGCAGGTGGTAATGCACAAAGTTCAACACTGGACCAGGACAGACTAGGTAGACTGGGCACAAAGCTTCAAGCTTAGATGAGCGCAACTGACATTATAGGTGTCCACAGGCTTTAGTGTGCAGGTCTGTTTCACTCATGTCTCAATCACGTGGCAGTGTAACCAGCCATTCACTAGAAGCTCCTAACCACAGCAGACAGTTTGCCACAGCAGGTGTTAATTAATGAGCTTTAGAGGTGCTGGTAGGTGTTTCTTTTTTACCTTTGGACAGAACCAGGCTAGCCGTTTCCACTTGTTTACAGTCCTTATGCTAAGCTAAGCTAACCAGCTGTAGCCTTGTATTTAACAGACAGATATGAGAGGGTTATTAATCTAACTCTCGGCTAGAAAGCAAATAAGCGTACTTCTCAAAGTGTTACATGCTCGTTTTAAATAAGTTAGTGGAGGCCTGGCAAAGATACATCTAGGCTGAGGCCTTTTTGATCAATGAGGGTCATCAAGCAATTCTTGAATCCTACCTCTCATACCAAGATACAGTATAATTGCTGTCACTATTTTAACATGGCGATTTCAGAATGAATCAGCAGGATTTAAGACAATTTTCTTCCCATAGAACCATAGCAAAGAGACCTCCCATAGTTCTGCCTCATGACGGCAGAAAATGTTTGCCACAATATATATAAGTTATTATATACTGTACATATATATGTATATATTTCTCAATCAGACAGACTCACATTTCAAACAGCTTTGCAGCTATGCATGAACAGATTTCTGCTTCTGTTAGATGCATTAAGCATGACTTTTCCCAGATATCACACAGCAAAACATTGAGACCTCTGAATCGTTTTTTCATAATGTATGCAGTCAGACACTTGTGAAACGTGGGTGCACATGGGTGTAGGCTCCTCTGAGTGTTAATCTCCACACACATCATTAGACCAGTCTCTTTTGGAAGCATTTACAATATAAAGTGCGCCAAGATTGTTAATAGAACCAGACCGTAGTCTTTCAGAGTTAGAGTCTAATAGGTAAGACGTGCTGACAATATGTGACATGCAGGACAAAGTCATCATTGGGATAGCTTGTGGAATATCCTCTGAAGTACTACAAGGTTGTATCCTTGCTTTGATATTCAGTATCAGTAGTGACACTGAAGTGCTATTTATTCCGTCACTATTTTCTAATTTCACTTCCAGGTTTGTTTGTTTTATTTCATTTTCATATTTGTTGGTATGTACAAGTGATTATGACACACACCAATATTACAACTATAAAAGACTTTATTTTCACCGGATTCCCTGGACTTCCACCTGACTATTATGGACCGGTGTCTGCCCTTCTTCTCCTCATTTTCCTGGCTATTGTGGTTGAAAATGCTTTCATTTTAGCTGTTATTATGTATGAGAGGACTCTTCACAAACCTACATATGTGATCTTTTTTCACCTTGCAATGACAGACATTGCATTTGGCTTTGTGACTCTTCCAAAAATCATTGCCATATATTGGTGGAATGACACGGTATCTTCATTTGGAGCCTGCTTCACACAAATGTATTTTGTCCATTCTTTGGGAGCTATTAATTCTTTAATTTTGTTGATCATGGCTTTGGATCGCTTTGTTGCCATATGGTTTCCTTTTCGATATCCTGTTGCAATTACAAACAAAGCCATTTCTATTGCTTGTAGCCTGTGCTGGGTTTTAACATTCATACGTATGTTGGGGATTGTACTTCATGCCTTAACTTTGCCCTACTGCAACTTAAATATCATCTCACATTGCTACTGTGATCATATATCAATAACTCAGCTGGGGTGTGGTGAAGATGTTGCATATGTTAAAACTGTTTCACTTGGAAATGCCTTGTTCAGTCTCTTGGTTCCTTTAACATTCATCATTTTTTCTTACTTTTCTATTATCATAGCTGTTCTGAAAATGTCTCACACTGAGAGGCGCCACAAAGTCCTGTCCACCTGTGCTCCTCAGATCTTTATTACCTGCCTTTATTATGTGCCGAGGTGTTTTGTTTATCTCGCTCACAATTTGGGATTCAGCTTGAGCGCTGACGCCCGTATCGTTATTACCATGATGTACAGCCTCATCCCTGCTGTGGTTAATCCAATGATCTACTGTTTCAAGACTAAGGACATTAAAGAAGCTTTGATGCAGAGATTTAAAAATAGAAAAGTAAGCATTGCAAGTAAAAGCAAGTATACAAAATATTAAGTAATAATTCTTTAGATGAGCTATGGGAAATCATACAGTATGTGTTGGTGCAATGTAAGACGGCTGACAGAAATTTTGAATTTAGCAATTTGTTAACCTTTGTCCTTTGTTTAACCAGGGTGACACACTACAGACATATACCTTGGGACTGGTTAGTACTGCAAGAACAAAACTGTAGACCAAAATCAATAAATAAATTATGACAAAACAAATAATTTTGGTAATAACTACATGCAAATGTATAAATGACAGAAGCTGAAGTCATTGTTAACTCAAAAATGTTATTTCATCATTTGTTTTTCTACAGTGAGTTTTAATGGAGTTCATGTTTATTCCATTATAGTTCTTTTTATTTCAAAATCTATATTTTTCTATAATCATTTGTATATTTGATTAAGCTTTTTATGTTCAAATGAACATGCAGAGTGAAACTGAAACTGAATGACTAAGTAGAATTGTCCTGCTCATCTACCAATTCAGTTGAAAATCAAATCAACTATTTTTCTTTAGATAAATTCATCTTGTCTGTAGTTCTTGAAATCTAAAACTGTGATGGTCTGCACACTCAATAAAAATCCCACAGACTGAGAATGACTGTCTACACATTATTACAATTATACTACAGTTCATTAAAAAAACTATCTTTGTGTTTGCAAGTATGTATCTGGGAGAACACTGTCAGCATATTATTGATTATATTTGAAAAATGAATCTGCACGCTAATATCCTGGACATCTGTTCGCTTAGGTTTCATGTACTGTACTGCCCCAGCTAAAAAAAACAAAGAACTCTTTTGATTATACAGTTTAAAGGAGCGCCTCTGAATCTAGCCTTGAATTTGTCCACTAGATAGAGCCAAACCATCAGGGTATGTTAAAATAAAGTGAACACTGTGGATGCAAGTCACACAGGGTTCAGTTCCAGGCCATGTTTAATTCTCCATTCACAATCCACAAGGACACATTACTCTAAACATAACTTGAATTTTGACAGCCTGTAAATGTGAACTGACACAAGGAACATTTCGGCTATCTAAAATGTGTGTGTTTTGACATGTGCCATCTTATAATGTACAAGAAAATCATCTGCAAACAGCATCCTGAATATGCACGTATCAATTAATGCAGAGGTTACTGAAGAAACAGACAAGACTGGACATATAGAACAGTTAGTGACATATGAATAATTACATTAAACATGGTTGTTTTTACGTGGGTTTTATACATTTAAGCGTCATCACCAGATACATCCTCTGGCTGCTCTGAAGATGTAAAAATAAACTTTAATCAGATAAGTCATGAAAAGATCAAGAGTTTTGGTCTAAGTGAAAACATATTTCACTGCTTGTTCAGAACCTGGTCAAAGTCCAAACTAAAACATAGGATTTTCATGTCATTAATTTACATTATCAATTAATTTTCATATATCAAAATTATTTCAATAAAATGCAAGTAACAGACTGTATAAATAATTAATATTTTTCCACCTGACCCATTAGCCACACCTATATAATAAACCATCAAATAGTTTCCTCGATGTCACTTTGCATATCATAGCTATGACTGGTTTCAGTGGGTAGACATGCAATATCCTCAAATACAGGAGCATAGCTGCTAAAAGGTAGGTGCATATTTAAAATATTTTCCCATTTCTCAAACATACTGGAGGGAGCACTCTCAGCTTTCTGCTGACCTGCAGCAGAGTGACAGGTGTATTTTAAGAATGAGCTGACAGGCAAGATGCTTTGTTGTCTGGAGTTGCTCCCTGACGGGGATGACTGGTCATGTATATATTTCCTGGCGCTGATGATAGAAAACTCTCTGCACTCAGACTGCGAGCAGGTGAATGTGCTGTCTGTTTCACTGTCAGATGACACATCGACCATTGCGGTGGACTTGGCGGGTCTGGACCTCAGGGATGCTCGATGTGACATTGTTTGCTCCAGAGGAGTGTTTAGTTTACTAATTTCTTCAAAAGTGAGGCATTGTACAGGTTCCAGGAACTCTGGTTGCAGGAACCTCTTCTTGTAACAAGGCAGCGTATGCTGAGACTGCTCTGCATCAATCTTGGTCAACAACTGCTTGTTTAGGGAAGCCACATTTTGAGGCTTCGTAGGACTTTTTGCCTTCTCTTCACTGGAGCGGTCTTTCTTAAATCCTGCAAACAGCATCCTCAAATCTCCCCACCGTTTAGGATCAGACTTCACACACTTTGTACTGTACAAATGCTTGCGCCAGCTGAGCTTCAGTGAGGCAGTGTCTGAATGAAATGCACTAGAGATGCTGCCGATTTCATAATACTCCAGCTCACTGTTTGGCACCGGCTGAACACTTGACAGACTGGCATCACAGTAAAACTCCACACTTAACCTCTGCTGATCAGCACTCATTGAGTCATGTTGTTTCTCTTTTTCTGCAGATGCAGCATCTGTGATCGTTCTGTTGTCATCAAAGCAAAACGCCACGTTGTCTGTCCCTTGCTCTGTTTTCTGTGGCGAGCTAGCACTCTGACACGTTGCTTTCTGCCACCTCACTCTGTAAAGGGCAACAAACATTCCTATAATCACCAGGATGGAGATTAGAGGAAGAATCACAGCTATGAGCCACAGAGGCACGCTGCCCTGCACCTCAGAGCATCGATCACGGCTCTCTGGTGTGGAGATGCAGATATCACAGGTGTGGTCAGAGACATTATGTAAACAGACGCAGGACCTGTTCTGCACAGCAGGTCCACACCTCCACCGGTTTCGACAGTTTGCAGAGAGACAACCCCTCCTGGCTGTGTCCTCCTCAGAGCAGGGGGAGGGGAGGCAGACACCCGGGGAGCTGCAGCTCGACTGGACAAGAGTCGAGCTCGGCCAGACGTCCACCATCACACTGTGTCCACTGACAGGCAGAGTGTAACCGGTCACATTGAAATACTGCACACATCCAGTGAACCCTGTCATAAAAAGAATGAAGACAGTGAGGAAAACTTTGATGTTTGCTCCTCATTTAAGTAATTTTGCTACAAGTTTATTACAGATGTAAAGGGAAAGGGCCGAATATAGCACAAACTCATACGCTCTATTCCCACACCAAACAAAGAGACAACAAAACCTGATGTAACCTCCTGTATGAAGTGAAATAAAGCAATACATTGCCATGTAACACCCTTAAAGAATCTTAAAAATAATTGTCCAAAGTGAAAAGATCTACACATTTTATGGCCTTTTTATATATCTGGTTCACACATTAACATTCAAGATATAAAGAAAATATTTAATTTGTAAGAAATGATTACTGCATATTTACCTGACTGTTGGAGCTTTGAGTCACCTGTCAGAGCTGCACCAAAAATAATCTTTTCCACACTAACAGGAGTGAGATCCATACTTTGGTCAGTGATGTTCAAGACTGGTTTACCATCCAGAAGCAAAAAAGTGTTCTGTCCATTGCTGAACAAGGAGAGGACATGCCAAACCCCGTCAGCCACGGGAGAGTCCACAGTGAACTCTGAGAGGTGTCCTGACAGTGTGTCTTTGGAAATGTACACAGGTCTTCTGTCTTTTATCTAAATAAGACAGAAAAAACAAACAATTTTACACCTCAAACATAAATAAAATGAGTAAATCTGTGGATAAAAGCATTTCATACCTACCTGTAGCATAGTGTATCCTGTCTGTCCAGCAACAAACATTAACACTCCATTATCTTGGGTCTTGAACTTGATGTTAATCATGTCTGGTTCTTTGGTATTTCCTTCTTTTTCATTATCCAGCAAGTCTTTAAGCAGATAGTCTCTCTTGAATCGCTCCTTGATGACATACTCAATGTAGTCATTCCCATTCAATCGCAACACAAGCTCCTCAGACATTTCTATTCAAAAAGAAAGAAAATGAAAAAAAAGAGTATTAAAGTTAAGACAAAAGTCTAACAAAAATCAGTCCTGCACATTAAAAGGTATCTTTACCTTTGGCACAGTTGCTTCCGGTCAAAGGGCTTTTGCACTCACAAAGATAGTCAGACCAAAGGTCATAGCACATGCCGCCGTTCTTACATGGATTGCTGTGACATGGTGATGGTGTTGCCCGAGGACACCTTTATAAAACAAAAATGAGTTACAAAGACAAACTGCTGAAATGTACACATATATACAAAGGTAACCGAGAGAGACATTTTCTGTATTATGCAAAAAATCATTTAAGTCATTAAAAGAATTTATTATTATTAGATGGGGACAGAGAGATGATAAATGAGTTGGCAGAGAGGGGGGATGGCATACAACTAAGGTCCCCAGCTTGACTCAAAACAGGGACGCTGTGACCACAAGGTCAGCATCCTAAACACCACCAAGACGCCCTGATAATATAGTTTAAATTATAGAACCTCACAGTGTATTTTTATATTGCGAAAGTGAATTGTGTATATTGTGAAGGACTTTAAAATACTTACCTGTCAAGGATGTTATATGTTGCAAGGGCCATTGAAGGTCTCAGCAGGATGCCATTCACATGGATATTGTGAATGCATCCAACAAAGTCATGGGTTCTTATCTGAGCAGGATGCCATAAAATAGATTCAAATGTCCTCAGTCCTCCAAATGTGATATTACTGCTTACATCTAGTGTCCTTGTAGATAAAGACAGAGAGAGGTCATTAATAAAGATTAAACGTAAGGCTAAAAAGAAGAAATTATGAATTATGGGAAAGTAGCAATTATTATTTCACTGCTACCTCTCCAAGCCTCTGCCATCACTCTGTGAAAAGCAGAATCCATTGTTCTCAACATCTGTGCAGTTGTCCACATGCAATGAACCCATCTGTTAAATGCAAATAGTGCTATGGTTAGTCTTTGGACATTCACTTCTCTCATTCCAACTTAAAATGCCATCTTATTAACCTTGTGTATGAGCTGACATATTTAAAACTCACATTGCCAATTCTCCTGGCAGCGACACTGTGAAAATATCCATCTGCCACTTGTTTCTTTGTCTGCAGCCTCACAGGTCCTGGGCCCAGGTCATAAGAGAGGTGTATGGCCCCATCCAGTATCTCCAGTGCAAAGAACTCTCTGCTGGATGATCCTCCAGGGTTGTACAGGAGCAGAGAGTTCCTCTGCACTGTCGCAAACTCTAGAGAAATTAAATTAGTCCTGCGATCCAACGGGGGAAACTCCATGAAGGACAGCTCCTCAAAGCCATAACTCTGCTCCTCACAGTGGACTCCACTGACTCCTAAAAAACAGAATAAAACATAGTGTTACTACATTTTAATAAATAAGTTGTTTTCAATTGTAGCTTGGAAAAGTTAGGGTATATTTCATGAAATTTTAAGGAATAGTACAATATTTTGTAAATTATGCTTATTCGCTTTCTTGCAGAAAGTGAGATGAGAAGATTACCAATTAAATATATTAATCATTGCACTCATTTTGTACACATGAAAAGTGGCAGAAATAGATGTGTAAAGAATGAAAAAAGAGGCTCCTTTCTCTCCTGCGCACAGCTGGCCAATCATTGCGTGAAATGGGTGTGAATGTCGGATTGTTGGTTTAGGAAAGTTACAGAAATTGTGGGACGCAGACCCCCCCAATTCTGATGTCGGAAAGGTGTGAGGGGAGGGGGTTCTTCTGCACTTCTGATGGTGCTGGTGTCTCCGCTGGTTGCCTAGCAAAGGCTCCTGGCCAAGAAATAGTCAGGCTAGCTGTTTCCCGCTGTTTCCAGTCTTTGTGCTAAGCTAACCTAACTAGCTGCTGGCTGTAGCCTTATATTTAATGGACAGATGAAAGTGGTATCAATCTTCTCATTTAACTCCCCAAGAAAGCAAATAAGCATATTTCCGAAAATGTTGATCTTTTACTTTAACGATCCTTCACTATGCATTATTCTTACCAAAGGGACAATGACAAGAGAATCCTGTCTGTGAATTGATGCAGCTGCCCTGAACACAGGGGGTTGATCTACAGTGGTCTATAGACTGCTCACACACTTCTCCTGGAAAAGGCAAATAAAGCCCACAATTTAAAGAGATTCTGAAATCTATTATGCAGAATAATGTGTTTTTATATACCAAAGTACTACCTTCAAATCCCGGCACACAGTTACAGTGATATCTATCATGACTGGGAATACAAGATCCTCCATTTTGGCACTTCACCTTAAGGCATTTATCTATATCTGTAGAGCAGACAGAGCCAGAGAAGCCACTCTGACAGTGACAGTAGAAACTTCCTGCATTATTCACACAAGTGCCTTTATTCTCACAGGGATTCACCTCACATTCGTCAATGTCATCTTCACACAGTGTCCCGGTGAAGCCGGCTGGACAGGTGCAATTAAAAATCTCTTTCTGTGGTGACACAAAGATGACCGCCATACTTTCCAGAACAGCAACATCCTGGCTGATGTAAATGTTTTTGTTGCACGTTGCCCCATTTTGACAAGGGCTGGTGAGACATGGATCACTGGTGATGTGAGAAATCGTCACATTGCTCTGAGCCTCCAGTAATTTCTTATGGCCTGTAGAGATACCACTGGCTACCTCTCTACTAAGATATTGACCGTTGTAATTTTTAGCCGCAGCCAATAGAAGGATTTCACTGCCAATATGTTTCATCCCAAATACATGTGTCTTAGAGGCCTGTAGGTTAAACAGACTGTCCAGAGCTTTCACAAATCGCAAATACTTATTAGACAAAAACTCCTCCATTGAGGATGATGACACGTAGAATAATATGCAGCTGTCTATAGAAGCATTTGTGAAACCTTTGTAGTTTACATAGATGCTGTTGTTGACTGGGAAGTGAAGTTGGTCTGTAGCTTCGATAGTGATGTTAAATGTAGCCTCGCCTTGAAAAGGAGATGACCATAGCTCACATGTGCCATTAGGTACTGTAAACATATTAAGCGGTCCACTTTTGATGGCGCAGTTGAATGTATCAGACTCATCCTGATCCTCAGGATGGACGTTTCCGACCATGCCTCCTTGGAAATAACTGCCAAAATATTTCACCTCGATGAAGATATTTCTAGGCAATGAAGGGTTATCGTTTTCATCCACAACCTTGATGTGGATCATTGTTGTTGACGACAGCAGAGGGATCCCTGCATCCCTAACAGCCACCAGGACTCGATATGCAGAGATTTGTTCCCGATCAATAGTCCGTGTGGTGAATAAAACTCCATCAGGAGTCAGTGAAAATGCACTACCTGTTGAAGGATTTACCAACCAGTAAGTAAAAGGTCCCTGGTTTGGCAGTAAATCAGAATCAGATGCATTTAATCTGGCAACTATGGTGCCTTGAGGCTGATTTTCCTTCACTTGAACCTCAGTGAATGTGAGTTTGGGAGCGTTGTCGTTAACGTCATCAATAGTCATAATGACATTAGTAGTGCCAGTGGCTGGTGGAGAGCCATTATCAGTGGCTGTAACAGTCAGATTATAAACTGGCAACAGTTCTCTGTCAAGTGTAGAGTTTACTGAAATAACACCGCTGGATGGATCAACGGCAAAAGAGAAGTTTGTGTTTCCATTTTCAATATTGAAGAAGAAACGATTCCACTCCAAGATGGAGTCCTGATCCAGAGCACTCACGGTTATCACAGATGTCCCAACCGGGCTGTCTTCTGCCACATTCGCCAAATAAAGTGCAGAGGTGAATATGGGTGCATCGTTCATATCGATCACACTGATGTGGACCAAAGTCTCGTCTACATCCACGCCAGTTATAACACCAGAGTTCTTCGCCAGAACTTTTAAAACTACGTGACTGCTACCTTGTTTCCTCAAACTGCCAGTTGTGTATATTTCTCCAGAAAGTTTGTTGATTTCAAAGCCCATATATTTGTTCTGACCAAACATCAGGTAAAACACCTGACCTTCAGAGCCTTGGTCATCATCTGTAGCTGTTACTTTTCCAATCGTAGTTCCAACAGGGGCATTTTTAAATACAGAAAAGTGAAATTCTGTTTTGCTGAATGTAGGTGTGGACTCATTGACATCTGAGATTTGGATGACAACATGGGCCAAACTAAATAAAGTATGACCACCAATGTTTAAAGCTTTGATTGTTATATCAAAGATGTGCTCTCGCTCATAATCAAAGACGTCCAAAGTGGTGATTGTGCCATTTCTTGAATCAATTGCAAATTTATCCACATGGCCAGCAATAACAGAGTAGGATATTTGTGCATTTGCACCTGAATCAGCATCAGTAGCCTTCACATCTAGGACGTTTGTTCCACTTTCTGAGTTTTCGGGCACTGAAGTGGTATACTCTGAGGATGAAAAGACTGGAGGATTGTCATTCACATCCATAACTACCACTGTAACATTTAACATGCTAGTTTTAGAGACCCAGCCACCATCCATGGCTTTGATGTGGAGATGATAAATACCTTCTGTTTCAAAGTCAAGCTCTCTGGTCAGTGTTAGCAGCCCAGAGGCTTCTCCTACAGAGAAAGGTAAATTTTGATTTTCTGGGGTAATGCAGTATAAGATGGCACCATTGGGGCCATAATCCCTATCTTGTGCTTGAATTTTCCCAATTACTGATCCTACTGACAAGTCCTCAGGAACAGAGAAAGTGACATCTGGCTCTCTAAAGCTCGGAGAAAATTGATTCCTCCCAGTAATTTCAAAAGTGATTTCAGTCTGTGATGATAAAGAGGGGTAGCCCTGATCTTTCGCCATAACTAATAAAGTGAAAAACAAATGTACGCTCTCCATCAAACTTCGATTTAGCATTACTTTTCCATTGTCAGCTTGGATCCGAAAGAAATCAGATGCATTACCTCCATTTAAAACATATTCAATACCAACGCTGATGTTATTGACATCCTGATCTACTGCCGTAAACTGGGCCACCTCAGTACCAACAGCCATGTGATAAGGGATACCAATCAGAGGCTGCAAAGGTAAAAACATTGGTGGGTAGTAGTTATATGGTTCTAATCTCACTGTGACGGTGACGTTACCGTACAGAGGAACATTACCACAATCAAATGCAATGACCATAAATTGGTAGATTTCAAAAGCAGAATTATGTAACGTCAGTGGCTGCTTCGTATTGATTTCACCAGAGGAAGCGTTCACCCAAAACTCCTCATTCAGAGGATCAATAACGTACAAAATCTCAGCGTTTTGCCCCATGTCTGCATCTTTAGCAAAAACCTGCATAACAAACACGTCTTTATGTTTTGTTTGAGGGAGGACAGCGGTGTAAAAATGATGAGAAAATACTGGTCTGTTATCATTGACATCTGCGATAACTATAGTGACGTCGGTGCTAATGCTCCATGCTGAATCATTTGCATTTACTTTCAAGGTATAATGATCCTGCATCTCCCTGTCCAGAAGTCTTTCAACAGTGATGTAGCCAGTGGTGAAGTCAATATTAAATGGCATATCATCACTTTGGTCAATTATGGAGTACTTAATTACTGCATTGGCACCTGTATCATCATCAGTTGAGGTGACTTGTATAATTGTGTGTCCAACAGGGGAATCCTCAGGTACCTCTGTGAGAAAAATCTGTGAAAAACGAGGTGCGTTGTCATTTCTGTCTAAAACAACAACAATAACAGTTGCTCCGTCTTTATGAAGAGGGTTGTTTAGCTCTGCAGCTTCAACTGTTAAATTGAATTCAGGGATATTTTCTCTGTCTAAACTTGCAGTGGTGCTCAATAAACCACTTTCAGGGTCAATTGTGAACAATTTCTCAGTGTTTCCTTCTTTTATGTTGTACTGCACTGTGCCGTAACTGCCTGAATCAGCGTCAATGGCAAGAACATCACAAACCCAGGATGGCGGGGAGTTCTCAAAAACCTCACACCTGTACTCAACTTGGGTGAACTGAGGGACGTTATCATTTACATCACTGATGTTTATGTGAATTTCTGCAAACGATGAGAAAGGAGGCGAGCCAGAGTCTCTGGCTTCTATCAAGAAAGTGAACTCCTTTTTGTTCTCATAATCCAGAGGGTTCTCCACTGTCAACGCTCCACTTAATTGCTCCACATGAAACATGTCTTCAAAGTTTCCAGAAGCTAGATAAAAAGAGACGGGTTCAGCTCTGCTGCTCACTGCAGAGGCAACTGCCACTAATGTTCCCACTGGCTCGTCCTCAGAGAGGGAATAACTCAGAACGTCCACATTTATCTCTGGGAACTCAGAGACGTTCTGAAACCTGATACTGATGGTAGTGATGTCAAATTTAGGATTTTCTCCAGCGTCTTCCACATGTACATTGACAATCATATCTTCCCTTCTCTGGAGAGCATTTGAAGTGAATACAGTGCCGCTATATGGATAGATGAAAAACAGATCTGAACTTTGTCCATATAATGAATAATGTAGTTCTGCATTCATCTCAGTATCTCCATCTGTTGCTTGTACTGCACAAACAACTGAGCCTGTAGGAAAAAAACACAAAACATAAACAAAATAAAACTCTCAATCCTATCAAGTCCATGTTATCCAGGATTAAATATATAACTGTCAAGTGGAAGTAAAAACTGGAGCCATCTCACCTGGAGCCATCTCAGTGGGCACATAGGCCACATAGGGGCTGTTCATAAACTGGGGCCAGTGGTCATTAATATCTCCAATGAGCACAGTAACAAGCACTGAGCTTGACAGAGGCTGAGTGGGATGCTTATCACTGCCAATCACCATCAACCTGTAAATGGCTACCGTCTCCCTGTCCAGGACATCAGTTGTAAACAGCTCTCCAGATGTTTCTTCAATGGCGAAAGGCACATCGAGGTTCTCCAAGGAATAACTGAAGGAGAGTCAAAAAAATGCAATAGCAGAAGAGTGATTTCCAGTTGCTCTTATGCAGCATATTCAGCAAATACTCAAGAAAGACTATTGTGTAAGAAATGTTGATCCTAATGTTAAGCTACTATTCTCAAGAACAGACAAAAACGTGTATCTTTAGCAGTCATTTCTCGAGAACAAATTACAGACAGTACCTCACAACTTTGCTCTCAAATTTTGAGCGACTGTTTGACGTGATATTTTACCTTATTTCCCCACTGACACCCTCATCGATGTCAGATGCCGTTATCATGGCAAACACAGTGCCTGTAGGGCTGTCCTCAGGCACTATGGTGTTGTAGACTTCTTCAGTAAACTCTGGACGGTTATCATTGATATCATCCACTATGACATGTACGGTTAGAGTACCTGTTAGAGGTGGCACTCCTTCAAATGACAAAGTAAATAATGAATTAGCAAACTGTAGTGACACTGACAGTAAAACATTTACAGAACAATGTATTGTCAAGTTTATCGCATTTTAGCTTTTGCCTGAATCACCTGAATCAATAGCAATGATGGTAAGGAAGTACAATGATTCCATCTCTCTGTCCAGGCTGTGTAAAATTTGAAACGTGCCACTAGGAGTGATGGAGAATAAACCATCACTATTTCCTTTCTGTATAAAATAGGTAAGCTGGCTGTTGATGCCTAAATCTTCATCCAAAGCTGAGACCTGGTTTTAAAAAAGACATAAACAATCTAGAAATTAACATCAAAACATTCTGTAATCAACATTCAATGAACTCTTTGGTTAACAAGAGCCAGTAGCACCTGATGTGTTAGCTGAGAGGGGTCCTCCTCATTCTCCATTACATGTATGGTGAGTGTTTCTGGAGTAAAGAGGGGTGCAAAGTCGTTGACATCCAACACTGTGACACTGATAGCAACAGTAGAAGATCTGGGTATACCCCCCTGATCTACAGCTGTTATGATTAAGGTGTAGTTTGAATCCCTCTCCCTGTCCAGTTTATCCATGACTGCGACGACGCCTCGAACCGCGTCCACCACAAACGGACTCGCCTGGGTCAATATGTACTGCACTTGTCCATTTGTCCCGATGTCTCGATCAAGAGCCTGAACCTGAAACAGGCTCGTTCCTCTGGAGGTGTCCTCTCTGACTGTCAGGCTGTAGGTGCTTTGTGAGAACACGGGGTCATGGTCATTTGCATCCTCAACGTGCACCGTGAGATTCATAGTGGTTGCCATCCTGGGTGAGCCTTTATCAGTAGCTGTCACAGTAATAGTCAGGCTATCTATCTGTTCTCTGTCTAACGCCTCCTCCAGGTATATTTTTCCACTTCTGTTATCGATGCTAAAAACTCCATCAAAAGTGTTATTCAAATAATATAAAACTTCCCCGTTGGATCCAGTGTCTTCATCCTCAGCATGTACAGTCATTATAACAGAATGAAGTGCAGTGTCCTCTGGTATACTGACTGTTTTGGCTGACACAAACAATGGAGCATTGTCATTGACATCATCAACCACCACAATAACACACGCTGTGCTGGTGAACTGTAAAGACCCAGGCTGGACACAGTCATTGGCTGTCACAGTCAGATTATAGAGGTTTTGTCTCTCTCTGTTTAACTCTGTGTTCAGGCATAAACTACCAGCTGGGTTTATGAAGAACACTTCGTCTTCCTCTCCACCGACCACTCTCAATTTCAAGTCTCCATTGTCACCTGGCAGAGCGGAAAAGGTGATACATGACGTTATCACAAATGATGGAATCTCCTTCTCATAAAGCAACAAAACATTGCACTTTGCACATGACGCACTGACACCTGTTTGCTGCTAAGTGCATATGCTTATGATATACTTTAATCAAGTATTCATAAGCAATAAATAAAAGTGGCCAAGGCTAGGAATTCACTAGCAAATGTGAAACTAAAATGTGCAGACTTTAGCCTCCAACTAAACACGAGACTTTCAGGCAGCATTTTGAGCAAGACACAATGAAATAAATAAATAATCACAAAGATAAACAAGGTTCATGTCTGGATTTAAATTGCCAAATGAGGCATGTGTAGCCAAGAAATGTGTTAATAGTAATTATGCCTTTTCACACTCATAACTTGGAAGCTTCAATTTTCTTTTCTTGCTTTTTTTCACACTGCTTGCCATGTACAGGTCAATCCAATATATGGGGCCACATTTATCATTGCTATCATTTTCATTGCTATGATGAACTGAAAGATGTGGATGAGGTTGATGCTAAGTACAGAAAGTGTATAACTTTTGGAAAAAAAAACTGCTGTCATGGCTGTAGCATACTCATTAGCTCTGGCTGAACTGTGCGATGCAGTGAGGATGTGACCCCCATTAATTGGATAGCCCTTTAAATCCCCAGCTGGAGCAGCAAGTCCAATATGAAAAAAAGAGGATACAGGACAGTGAAAATAAATTAAATGAATTTCATCAACAATGCTTATTAAACATGTCGATGCTGCTATAGGTAAAGGCTGCATCAGACAGCCTTTGGCACCCAGAGACCTGTACCAGATAGAAAGCCAGTTCCTCAGTCATGGCCACTGGAGAGAGTAATTGCCTTTAAATACCGTAGGAGACGGCATCTTCTAAATGTTGGATGACTTTCAATTGCACTTTTGCACTTACCCTCATCTTTATCCGACACATTCAGGGACAGGAAGCAAGTGCCAACCCGTGCATCTTCCGGCAATGATGCAGAAAAGGTATCCTGACTGAAAACAGGGGGGTTGTCGTTCACATCCAACACATTGAAGTACACCCTGACACTGGATACCTGTGAATCCCCCTGCTGCACCATCACAGTGAGTATGTAGAATCTTTGTGCTTCGAAATCAAGGCTGCGGGATAATAGGAACTCCCCTGAGAGGGGGCTGAGGAGGAACAGGTTCTCTCCGTCATCCTCCTGCACCGAGTATGTGATAGGCGTGAGACTCTCAAACACTATTTCCACCTTTCCCACAACTGTTCCTGTCAACACATGGATAATGCATAATCACTGGGTGATCTAGTGACTGTGGAATAAAAAGCAAACATTTGGCAACATTATTGTCAAAAACAGAATGACCTTAACTATCCTAAATATTAGACCTGATTATAGTATGCATCTAAAATCACAAGTTCATTAATAATATTTCAAAAACTATCATGTAATACTATAATTGTTGTCAAATTTACATGGAGAAAGGCCTCTCTGCACAGATGACTAACCTGGTACTGTGTCTTCCTTCACTTCAAATGAATAGACAGTTTTGGAGAAAGCCATCTGTGTTCGCCATCTGTTCTGAGAGCGCAAGCTGACTGTGCCATGCTTGGGCACAGGATCAATAGATGTATAATACCAGGAGGGAAGCGTATGCTGCCCTAAGACGATATCTGCAAACTGCCTCTCACTGCTCACATTCACTGTATTTCCAGATGAAGGTTCATGAGAGTTTGTAGTATTAAACACCTGAGGAACCATAGAAAAGAGAAAGAAATGACTCCCAGTTTCTTGTTTGAGTGAAATATGCATAAACAGGCAACTTTTGAAGAATTTAAATGATAGATAGTCTTTATTGTCCTACAGGTATATTTGTTTTCACAGCCTTTACATATCCCACAGATTTAAATGCACTGTAATCTTATAAATCTAATAAATTATTAACATTTAAACAGTGATTGAGACAGTTGATCAGTTATCTCAAAAACCTGCTCTCACTGCTGTAACATATGAGCTAAGAGGCCAACTTACCAGGAAATTAAACAATAAAATTGTATATTTTCTCCATTGTCCAGTAGAGTCCATTATAAAGTTTAGTGCCTCTTACTTGGTCATGATTGCAAAATCAAGCAAGAGAATAAGATCCTAAACAAAACAGACATGGCAGTAAAAAGCAAAGTCCTGGAAACTGCACAGCAATACCTCCACACAAGACCAACAAATGGAAAACTATAAAAGCTGTATCCATAGTGATTACTCAATCTTCTCAGCCTGTAATCCTGATTGACACGCCCCTTTGACATCACTCTATGCAAATCCTGCAGCGGAAAAAAAGTTCCTTTGGGGCTCCAAAATGCAGCAGATTGAAAGTTTGTTGTTGTTATATGTATTTCAAAAGAAAACATGCCTCGTAATCTTTAAAATTAATTAGTCCTCATGCCCTTGCTTTCCTCATAAAATGAACCCATATTCTGGGAAGTAAAAAAGTAACGAGCAATAATATAAACAACTATGTTTTGCTGAATCAGCCTGTTTTACATTCTCTCCGTGGGTTTTGCTATTGAGGTTCCTCAATGTAGAGATGAAATGGACTCTTTGAACAGTTGCCTCCAGTAAGGTGGCCTAGAGGGAGCCTTTCTTGCTGCATGTCAGATAACGGGATTCATTCAGAGACTGCAACGCGTTCATTCAATGGGTGAAAGGAGAGAAAAGAAGAAAAAAAACTGCTGCTTTGAATCACAGGTTTCAAAAGAGAGCTGACATGACACTGTAGCACAGAATGTTAAAAAGGAATTTAGATGAACAGATTGTAGTTTCTCTTTGATATTCCTCTTATATGATTACATTTATGGTTTACTGAATTATTGTTACTATAACGCATAATGTAACTGGTACACACAGGACCACCATCATTACTGCTTTTTCCAGAATAAAAACAACTGTTGTAATCCTAATGTTAACTACATGCAGGAACACTGAGGAAGAAAGCCTGTTTTTGTGTTACACCCACTGAAAGGAGACCACTGTGGCTTCATTCATATTTGCAAACACTTTTGAGAGGAGGACAGCTCTTTGTAAGGCAAAGGGCAATGCTGCTGAGAAAAGTCTGATAAATGGACATGTGAACCCCCTTTAAGTGACTGTGAGGCCACCGTGACTGTGAGACTGTCTCCAATTACACGCAGGGGGAACTCTATCCCAGCAAAGGATCACAAAAGGTCCCTGCCTCGACACACTGGGGAAGTGCACACACAAAACACAAAAAGTACTTTTCTCTGGACACTTTGGTAAGACTAAAGTAGACACACAACACTTAATTTTATTTTTTGGATGTGGCCAGTATAACTCAACCAACAGTTTGGATTCATCCTCCTTTAGTCACAAAAAAAACACTACTAATTCTTATATATGACTATTTGTCTTGTTGGTAAAGTGTGTCTGTGGCATGGATTGAATTATACCCCTTCAATAATACAACGTCGTGACATTTAGGGACAAACAATATATGCACTCTGTATGTTTGGTACAAAACTAAAATAGGGACATTGTCTGATGAAAAATAACTAGAGTGTAGAGCCTTATGTGAAGCAGAATTTAGCCAAAAGTCAAACATCTCTGTGTGCACAATTGCGCTCAGGTACATTACGATCAGCTACAGCTACAGTGATAAGCTGGCAGGTTTACTTGTCTCCCTGAAGAGAAAAGACTTTGTCTGTTGTCTGTGATTTACATGAGGTCAATTTCATGTTTTATTGCTCATTATATGATGAGTTCTTCTGGATGAATGATTATAAGAAACTTGGGCTGTGATTTTATCTGTCGAGCATGGGACAGAAGACAAAGTTCTTTCTTTGCACTGTAACGTATGAAGTTATGTTCATGTCTGACAAATGTTTCACCAATGCAACTGTATTTTTTGGTGTCTTATAAGTCCATGTGGGCTGGGTACATAACACAATAGTCTGAAACTACCAATAGTCTAAACTTTTAACTGCATATACTGTACAATTTACTTCATCATAGCGCCACCTTCTGGATTTAGGTTGCTCAAACTACAGTACAATAATCAACCAGGGATTACACTCACTTTTCAAGGCAGTTTGGGAAAAAAACAGAATTGTCGAAACCTAGCACAAGATGAAATACAAATCAGACAGACACACGAACACACACTTATTTCCATGGAAATGCAATAATCCTGCAGGTTTTTAGAACCAGTAAAGTCTGCAGAAACTCATAATTTTATGATGTGATTTTACGTTTGATTGTGCTCATATTACTTGCTGTTACCAATTTCCTGTTATGCTGGCCAAACATTTCCCTGAATCCAACTATATTTTGTTTATCCAGAGGCAGTTTCTGTCCAGACATTTACAAAGCATCAGAAACTGTAAGTAAAATCGTGCTGATACCTTTTAGTCTTTTTTTTATTTTATTTGTTTAAATATAATTTGAGAACAGAAACGAAAGAGCTGTCACATTATCTTGCACTTATTCACTTGTGCAGCCATCAGCTATACTTTTTTAATGAAAAGCCTCAAACCCCAGAATTTTGAATTATCCATGTGTATACTTGATAGAATACATATTTTACATGTTCTACACTCGGGTCTTTGATAACGGACTGGTTGCCTTGGAGATGTTGAGATAACTAAAATTAGATGAAGAAAAAACAAAACTCTTAAAAAAAACGACCTTTATTGAAGACATTCTTGAATGTCGACAGCTGCATCTGATATTAGAGTGGTATTCAAAGAATAAAAAGACATTGGGACAGCACATAAAAATATTTTTCAAAATAAAGAAAAATACACTACCAACTCAGAAATCTCATTTTTGAGTTGTAACACCTAGACTAGTTACTTCCATTTGTAGTTCTCCTAAATTGTTACGTAATATGGCAGGGATAAAGAACTACCACTAGAAAATCCCAAACTTAAAATATGTAGTGTTAACTTTACAAAAAAAGGAGAATAACACTGTACATCTTAAAAACATTAAATATACACATGTTCTTGTTCAATCTGACTTCTGTTTCAAGATGGTGAATTAAGTATATTAGGGTTATATGGCATAAACAAAACTTAAGGTCCCATCCCTATGCTCAGGGATCAGCTACTCATCATCCTCATCATCGTCTTCGTCCTCCTCCTCATCTCCCTCATCTTCTTCCTCGTCCTCATCATCATCATCTGCTGCAGCAGCTGATGCTGAATCCACTGTGCCCTTCGTGCGGTAAGCAACGATATCCTGTAGAAAGCACAACAAATGTGTTTTTAGTGCTACAGAGAAGCCCAAATCTTTTAGGTTTGGACCTCAACAACAACAACACAATATGATTTTCAAATTTCACAAAAACAAGTCTAGCTTCGTCTATTTACCTTGTCGTATTTCTCTTTCAGCTTGGCAGCCTTCTTCTCATACGGCTGCTTGTTCTCTGCAGATGAGCTGTTCCACATCTCTCCCAACTTCTTTGCGGTGTCCCCAATGCTGAGTCCAGGATTCTCACCTTTTACCTTGGAGCGAAAGTCTGCACAGAACAGGAAGAATGCAGACCTGTGGGGAAAGAATGTGTCATTGTTTAAGAAATCATAATCCACTTAGCACTTATTGTCAGAAAAAAAAATTAAGTGTGGAGCAAGTTGATTATGATACATACGGTGGTCTCTTAGGGGCGTTGGGGTCCTTGAATCGCTTCTTCTTCTGGCCCTTTGGAGGAATGTAATTCTTCATTTCCCTCTCATAACGCACCTTGTCTAGTTTGGCCATATCTTCAAACTTGCCTTTCTCTTTTGGTGACATTGTCTTTGGGAAAACACAAGATGTTTTAAACAACCTAGAAGACATACACTGCTCTAAAGAAAATATTTGATTCAGAGAATTTTATTTTATTTATTTATTTTAAGATTCAGATATTGAGAGCAATTTATTTTACCTTCCATCGCTCAGAGCATTTCTTGGAGAACTCTGCGAAGTTGACAGAGGCATCAGGATGTTTCTTCTTATGCTCCCCTCGGCATGTTTGCACAAAGTAGGCATATGAGGACATTTTGCCCCTCGGCTTCTTTGGATCCTTTGGATCCTTTCCCATCTTGGATGACTAAAAATATATATGTTTTATGAGAAAAAAATATATATGTTTTATGAGAAATGTATCCAAGTCTATTCATGCAGCGGCAATATCTAAACATCCCCCTTGTCAATTGTCTGCCACTTGCTTTGTCAGTTCCATCTATTGTTTAAAATGGGTGGTGGGAGGAGGGTGTCTGGGGTGACTGATAATCCATTGTATGTAGAGGCCAACATGATTTTTAATTTTTATACTACACTCAACTAGACATTAGTTTAGCGGTATGTTACTTCCAGCATCCGTGCACAGTGATACAGTACAGTGCTAGTGAAAAACAGCATCTAGTAACTTTAGTCTCCCACTGATATAACGTGTAGCCATCCGGCTTGGGGATGCAGATGAATACATTAGCATTAGCTTCCACCGCCTTTGATTGTTCGCTAGCTGTTAGCCATTATGGCTCCGCTTTTGCTTTGTGTCATCTTGCTTTTAGCGTTAGCCTTTTAGCTAGGCTAGCTAGTTTTAGCCAGCTGGTATGCCACAGTGCTCATTTCATGTGACGATTATTAAAATGGTTGATTAATTTAGATTGCTAACAATGGCTAGCGGACTGGTATCACGTTCTTCTAGCCTACTAAACGGCCTCATATTAACATAACTGGCCTGTCTAGATAATGTAGATTATTGGATTTAAAATTTCTATTAAAGTGCTGAGGATCTCGGATAAAGATGCTCCGCCTGCATCACCGCATCCGGGCTGCCTCAGCACCAGTCATCGATATTAATCTACGTTCACCTTTTAGCTAGCGTTAGCTTTTATGATAGCAACACGGCCAGACCAACCAGCCACCATGGTCAGGCTAGCTATATGAGTTAGCTCGTCGCTGTTAGCTGGTAACACGTTAGCGGACGTTACGCTAACCCGAGCATAGTAGTTAACTTGGACATTGGGGGAGTTGTCCTCCTCTTTGTTTTGGTTATTATTTATGGCCGCAGCTAATGTCAGCGTTTGGTAACTACGTAGTTGAGTTAGCAAGGCAGTTCTAAACATCAGCAGGAGCTTGATTCTGTGTTAGCATCCTATCCAGCTCAGTCACGCATCTAAACATGTACAACACCGATGCACATTGTGCAAACCATAACGCAGCCCACTGTTTCATTCAGAATAGGTACACACAAGTCGCTTTGTTAATAATTTAACGTTTAAGATGCTTACCCCTACAACGCTACAAGAGGCCAGCTGTACGTCTATACGTCTCAAACAATGGGACGAAAAGCACCGTCAGTCAGTGCGCGGTCTTTTGGCAGTGTGAGGATCCCTTTGTGTTTATCCCGTGTGTTGGGCTACGGCTGTCGGACATTGGTTGCCGTCAACTTCTTGGAGTATCTTATTGGACACTCACTGTTTCAGTCCTGCTTGTTGTCCACAACACGACGGAGCGATGGCGCTAAACTTGAATGACAAAAGAAAGATGGGAAAGATGCATCATGCATATTATATGGCAAGCCGTTTTAACATTTATTAGCTGGACTGGATATTAATTACTGATATCTGCAACGTCATTTTTCCTAGTTAAAGATCTCATTCAAGATATCTGTAATTATGTTTTGACTAGTTAAAACTAATTTTAGATATCTGTAATTACATTTTGCCTTGTAAGATTGGAACTACATTTGCCATTCATGTGTATGGGGTTTTTCATTACAACTATTTTAACAATTAAGATTATTAGATGACTGCCTGGTTCAGTCTGTGGATTAGTTTGAAAATAAGACACGAAATGATCTGGAGAATTTCCTTCTCTGAATTTTATCTTGTATCTACAGTAAATAAACTTACATATTTGGAAGATATCAATATCATAAATTGTAAAAAGAGATGAGTTTCCTGAAATAAAGGGGTGGACAGGGTGCAAGAATTTGATTTACTTATATATATATTATTATATACAATCTATCATTTTATAAGATGATTCCATGTTTTGTATATAACATGTTTATCTGCAAAGTGACCAGTGACTATAGCTGTCGTAAATGCAGTGGAGTAAAAGGTACAGTATTTCTCTCTGAAATATTGTAAGTTGAAGATTATAGCATAGAATTAAATTACTTTATTAAATTAAGTAAAGTTCATCAAGTAAATGTACTAAGTTACTTTCAACCACTGTCAGAAACAGACATAACTAAGGCATCTCTGGCAATGTTAAATTTTTAATGCAACATCTCCCCTGCTGAGCAGCTCACAGCGGCCATTCAAATGTTGTAGGTCTCCATAACCACAGCACCTAGAAACATCCTGCCGGGATCAGCTCTGCCTCTGTACAGATTAAGTCAATGCCTGAAAGAGAAACTTTCTAATTGGTATTTACACACATGGCTCAAAGTTAGGATCCACAGCTGTCAATTACGCTTTTCAGCAAGCCATCCATGGAGTGAACTTTTTTCTGGAAATGGAAAGGTTTCCATTACACTGAAAACAACTATAACAAGTTACCAAAACAGTGGTCTCCAATGGCAACCAAAGGTAATGTTAAACCAAGGATAGTTAAAGATTGAAAGAAACTTGTTAACTAACTTGAAAGTAACTTACTCTACGTTTTGAACTGCAAAAACATGTTACATTTGATTTAGCAGGCATCATATTATTTCCCTACATTTCTATTACATCTTGGTTTACTGTAATATGCTAGCTTTATCTCATTATGTTGTGTAATTAGGCTATATGATAGACTGTGGTACATTATAATGTATATTTTTAGTTGGAATAATTCCACAGTATTATTTTGGACTGTTGCAGAGTCACAATTTATTATAATTACTGTAGTTATACTTTAATTTTCACTTACAGCATTGTAAATATTATTGTGTCACATTTAATTTCCCTATTCATGCCCCTTTGCTTCAGGGTAATTTTGGTTCCCACCTGTTGTTGTGAGTGTGAGTGTAAGAAAGGACGTAATTTCCACTGGGGATGGGGGGACATGTTACCCTCACTTTACAAAATCCTATTTTTGTTACCCTCACTTTTATAGTTTCAGGTTGACTTTCTTACTGAAGTCTCTCTGAACCTTGTTCTCTTACTGAAAAAGAAGAACTAGAACTGAACATTAGTCAAAAATAAGAATGTAAAGCACAATTGTCTTTGTAGTAAAGATGCAAATACAAAAATAATCTATCAGAAAGTATCAGGAATCTGTTAAGGAAATTGAAAATAATTTGAAATTGGGTTACAATGCAGAGGCTTACATAGCATTTCTAGCTTTTGTTATTCTACCAGTATTATGGAAAACACAATAACCAATTTTAGTGTAATTTGTTATTTGCTCGATTGATTTAAATGTTTTATTTTTTTTACTTCATTGTTTCCCCCCACTTCTGAAACCTACATCCTTGAGAGTAAAAGTCTGATGTGAACCCTGAGATAGGTGTATTTACTGTCTTGCCATGTTGGAATTGATTAATAAAGATTATTCAAATAGAAGGTGCACCCTGCTTATTACCTGTAGCCCGGAGTGACTGGTGTACACTTCATATCAAGAATTCAGGGCAACGATCTAATAGTAAAAATTTTTTGTAGAGAGCAAACAGTGGTGGGATCCATATGAAACATCTCATGGAAGACAATTTGTCTACCGGCCAAACTCAGCTGCAGAGATTCTGCTGTAAGTTCTATTTATGGGCTTCTGGTAACGTTCTGAATATGCATGCAGAATTTGTGTGTTTGTGTGTGTGAGTGTGTAATTGTATGTCTATGTTGATGCAAATGTAGGTGCCCAACGTCAACTTCATTTATAGACTCGTATTCACAGTCTGGACCTTTTGGTTCAACTGTGTATAATAAGGATTTTTGCTGGAAGCCAGCCTGTAAACCTGAATGCCTCCACACAGGAACAGCCTCCGGGCAGAGGAGAAACAACCCGCATCCCAGTCAGGTTGGTATTTAGGCTGTGTTAGCCTCAATTTTACATTAATAGTTCAATGCCATGCTTGACCTCTCACAGTGTATCGTAACCTTTAAATCAAGCTATTTTCCCCAAGTCTTTCATGATGTGGAGGCTACCTAGGGACGGCGCACAAAGCTCTGAATATGTCAGCTTCCCTTGGAAATGTGCCCCATCTGAGGGGGAGATCCGTAAGGCCTTGACAGCACAGTACCGCTCCACCTACAGATGTGACTTCATGGGTATGCCTCAAGGTAGGACAAGTCTGTTGGATCAGTCTTTTGTACATGAAAGCATCTCAGAACATACCTGAACAAATTACATTCAAGCACTCAGGCATGTCTAAATCAAACCATCACTGTAAACATTATATTTCTCTCTACAGCTTATTTTCCTGGAACTTGTTTGACACGATATGATCATATTAATAATGCAGAAAGAAGGCTTGTACCTGTGCACAGCAGGCGTGAAGTGCCGCTTCCTACTGAAACAGAGATGAGGGACAACTACCGCAAGCCAAAGCAAAAACCTGAACTGCTGGGCAATCACTCTCACTACAGCTACAACACAGATCTTATGGCTTGTCGTGGTATAGGTACTGTATGCTAAAAAAAAAACTGATGTAAACACAATAAAGAGTGCTTGCAATTCACCAAGCCTAATGATTTCTATCAGTTGATTATCCTTTCTGTGTTGCAGTTCCAACTGTTGTTCAAAGGCAAGTCCACACTCAGCAGAAAAGACCAGATTTGACAAACTACGACAGGTTTTGTGGAAAGAGCGTCCCTAATGTCACATGTGTGATAAAGTCTCTGCTGCCACAGGAACTGCAGCAGTTGCACAGAATTTTACCTGAGGAGGGTTAGCATCAACTTGTGCCTTTGAATGTTTGAGCATTTTAACAGGTTGCTTACTGATTTAGATTTTGACAGACAGGTAATTCATGTTTTGTGTCTTTTGGCTTGGCAGAAAAGGAGGCTGTGAAAACAGTTTTGAGTACAGATGCGTATCCAAACAACATGGAGAAAGTGAATAAACTTCCAGCAGTTATGCTTAATTCCTGCTCACCAGAGTGGATATCAAGCTGGCCAGGACCTCTCTGAACCTATGTTGTTTTTTTCACAGTAGGGGGGGAAAAAAAGAAGTAATAAATACTATAACATAGTATAATATAATACATTGTAAATTTAAGTTTTTGTGTGGAACTTGTGTGTTGTGATAATTAAACATCTCTGCCTGATGAAAAGATATTTGTCTCCTTCATGTTTCATTACCCCATATTCTGCTGTCTGACATTATGCAGTCTGTTTGCAGCTTGATAAGAAGACAGAATAAAAGCTGCATTGCTTTAATGCGTTCTATCTGCACACAGCATCACATTTTTCTGTTTTGTATTGCGAACGTTTTCCAAGTCTTTCCAAAAGGAAAATTAATTATCTTTTTGTTTAATTGAATCATTCCCTTGGTAGTTGCAATGAAAATGTAAAAATGCTTCAACATTAATGAGATAAATTAAACTGTGATTACCTGAAAATTGTACAATAGCTAACTGATTAAGTTACAACATAAACAGTGCAATACATTGTTAGTTTTAAACAGCATTTAACATGGTGACAAAGCTGTTTCTCTGTTAGTGCAGAGTCTTGTCTTTAGTTTTGTAGTCTCAGTTGTCACTCTTGGTTTCTTAGTTACCATGGGGCCACCTGCTCTGCTCAGGTGTAATGTTAGAGTGAGTGTCGGGTAGACTAACGTGAGATCTGTCTGATTAAGATCTGTTTGGAGGTCTGACCGAGGAAATGTGCTGCACTAAAGTCTGCTTTTTACATCACATCAACCTTTAAGATACACCATCCAACCAGGATGCCATTGGGGAAAAAGGTTCGCTCTTCTTCAGCTTCAGGAAGATTACAAACCCAACATGTGACCAGGTAATCTGCTATTATGTTGCTCTCCTTACTCCCATTGTAAATGACATGTTTATGTTGAGATTCATTCCTATTCAATACCAATTTTGTCTTGATTCTACATTTTTTCCACTAAGAGTTTTCATGTGTAGACAAGGGATAATGGGACAATGGTTGAGGCTTTGCCTTGTTTCTCTGTCATGTTCAAAAATGTTTGCTGTTGTCATGGTGCTTGAGTTGCCAGCTGTGGCAGCACCAAGCAGTTACCATGTAGTACAGGAAGTGTGATGGCCTGGAACTTATAATCACATTCCTAAGATATTTATGTGTCGTTTCCACTGGCACTTTTTTTTTTTTTGTAACAATGTTTGCTCCCCTCAGTCAAGTAAAGATACAATAACATCCTTCTCATATACTTTCAATAAAGGCCAAAACAATATTTACCCATAATAATAATGTACTACAACAGTGCACGCATTTAATCAAAATAACACCTCAAATCCTCCAGCATCCTCTCTGAACTGGGGAGTACAGGAGAGAGGATGAGAAATACTTCTGGGCCAGGTAGTCGGGGTGAGAAAGTCACAGATGACTTCTCAGCACCAGGACGAGTGGGCGTCAGCGAGGACAGAAAAGAGCCTGAGCCTGAATGGCTGGTTCGAGAGCTGCTGAAACAGAACAGGCGAAGACACTCTGTCACACTTGGAGATCAGGCTCAAATCATGAGACAACAACACCACAGTAATGACTCAACACGCAGACTCTGCAGCCTCAAGGTACAGTTTTCAAAACATCCATCTGAAAGTGAAATCAGGAAAGTAAATGTGACCTATCTGAGCCTATCGGCATCAGAAAGGTTGTCCTAAATCTAGATTATTACGTTGTCATGATAAATTTTCACCCTTCCTTAATGAGTCCACTTTCTTAAAGTTGCTGCTTTTAGCCTCAAGGTGTCACTAGAGTGTTACATTGCAACGCTTGCCAGTGTCAGACTCTTTCCAAAGTGCTTAAACTCAACTTTAACTGAAGCATATCTCACCACCAGCAGAATGAATGTGAGGTAATGCCAAAAATGCCATTTTAAATCAACTTGATGATCAATTTACTCACAGCCTGACAGTGCATCGGGCAGAACAATCTGTCCCAGAGCCCGGGATGGCCATGTTTCAGGCCAAAGTAAAACAAACATAGTTGCTGAGCCAACTACTTTAAAGGACCCCAGTAGATTCAAATTCAACCTTTCAAGCTGACAGAAATGATGGAATGATGTAGGAGGCTGGTGCAAATACACCGGTTGAAGTTTGTGGGTTTCAGTAAATGTGGCATAACAGATTAGGCGGAACAGGCTCAGGAGTTCAAAGTTATGCAGCTCTAATAAAGGGAAGAAAGAAGTCGAGGTTATAACACTTTCAGTACTTTCATCACTCTGATTAAACAATTACCTCGGCATTTCAGGAGATACCGTGGGGAAACCTCGACCCTAGTTACATCCTTGAGGAATTAGGCTGTTTATCCCTGTTATTTATTAATGATAGATCAAAGAGCGTCATGGATCGAGGACTCGTTGCTAGGAAACTTGAAATTCAAGAGAGGCCATAAACACAGAGAGCATGGCCCGTGATCTGGCCTTGTGCAAGCATCTCAGAGACATGTCGTAGCCGGTGGTGGCTTGTGGTGGCCATTAAAGATAGTCATCAATACTCAGAGGTGGAGTCCTAATCATGTGTGGTGATAATTGTACAGTGTTCATTGTACACTGTTAATATCTCCCCTCTAACCTTGATTTGTATTTTTAGCACTCAGACTTTATTAACTGCCTGGTGAGTGGATTTGAGTGGACTGAAAAAAAAAATGGAAGGAGCATTTTTGCCAGTTAAACTTAATTAGTGGTTTTATTGTGCATTGTGCTCTTTTTCATAGAATATTCATAATCAACCTGCATGATAGAAACTGGCTTATGTCATGATACAGTGTGACCATTTTTCCTCTCTCCAATAAGATTGATGAGACGATATCATTCGACAACCTCCAGAAACTGAAACTAGCATTTGAGGTACTGTGTAAACCAAACTGCATCTTTTAAAAACACACTGACAGTCTGGTTTTTCATTTCTAGAAGAGTTGACTGTATTTTTCTTTGTAAAGGAATTTGAAACGGCTGGCTTGAGATCCATTGATGCGAAGAACTTTGGACGTATAGTGAAGAAGTGTTTGGGTTTGCCTAAGACAGTAAGACAGTGTGACATTACTTTTTATGTCTGTCTCAGATTCTCTCATCTTTGTGTTCTCTATGTCTCATGACTTTGCAAATTAAGGACAGGCCTTTGCAATTACCTAATTAATTTACATTAAGTGTCATTGTACTTTATTCTTTTGTTCTTTGAATTTCACAGAGCAATGCACAGATTCAAGGGTTGTTTAAGAAGATTGCTTATTCAGGCAAAGGAAGGATTTCATGGGTGAGATGAAATTCATATTTGTTTCTTATGGAGCATGCAGGCTTTTCATTCAGTGTAAGGAGAATTGGCTTGCATGCTAACTGCAGGAATCTGCAATAAAAAAAGTTAGGCCACTATGAAATACGAGAGGATTATTTCAGCAACTGTAATTCAGTTAGGATTTGTAGAGCAAGTGTAACTGAACACAATGATTCGGGCTAAATCAGCTTTTCTAGTGCCAAGTTAACTGTACACTAACACATTTCTCTTGTGCTGACTCAAAGGCGATGGTTTCTCAAGTAATAGCCTAAACTGGTATTGACTCTTGACGCTTGGCTTGAGTTTTAATATATTTTCAATGTGTTTTTCTTTGGCTGGATACTTAGTCAATCTTTACAGGTTGTATGGATTGTAAAGCTGAAACATTTTGTCCTGGTTTGTACATTTGTAAAGAAGTGATTAGATGATATTTCTAGCTATCTGGGGCCGTATTCACAACTTTCTGAGAATACTCTCAGAGAGCTCCTAACTTAGCATAAGTTGATAACAACTTTATGACTATCTATTATTTACTAACTATCTTAATGACTATCAACATGAACACTAACAGTTCTAACGCAAAGTAATGTGATGCAGGGTGAGTTCTGCACACACATGCTGCAGGAGTACAAAGAGAAGCAGGAAACTACAAGGCGCAGTAAGCAGGTGGCTTTCACTCTGCCAGCCACCATGAAGGCGTTGTGTCATGGAGTTCCCATCGTCAACATCCACTCCACCCACGATGGCTCCATTGTAACAGTGCGAGAAGACGGAGCTGTTTGCTACTGGAGCCCTGAGCTTAAACCACTGAAGACCAAACACATGTTTGTATGTTTTAACTTTTGTACATTTACCTGAATGCTGTAAGGATAAGTCTAGGTGTCATTCTTTATTTTTCGTATTGATCTGTAATTTCCTAAAACAGCTAGGCACTGTAGTTTTTCACAAAAATGACTCAATCAGGAGTAAGTAGTGCATTTGTTGGAGACTATTTTTAGTGGCTCATTACTACACTTGGTGCTCTAGTGGGTATTTACAGCAGCAGGACGTGTGTGACGATGGCTCAAAAAACAAATTACAGTGTCATGTTCATCGTAATAAAGGAACATGTCACCCACTGCTCACAGATGTGTTTTTAATAGTTTTTGGATGACAGTGGAGGTCTATGGATGAGGGAAATTAGATATATCAGGCTTATAGGCTACACATGCAACACTTGTTAGTCGGATCAATTCATTGTCTGTTTGCTTCTTTTCAGGGGATTTGTTGATGATAAGAAAAATACTGAATATCACCAGACTTAGCCTTTAATATTGTCCATATGTATGGAAGGTGTAAGGTGTTCTCTGAATGTATAGTAAGGACAAAATATCATGAACACACTATACAGTATATTCTATGAAATATTACATTAGCAACTCACAGCTGAATTAGAGCTGAAGTTGAGCTTTTCCTAACACAAATTAATCTTCAGGTCTGGTCTATTGGATTGCATCAAATTATATTGCCGTTATTTTGTCTGCCATGTTATATCTTGAATTTCCTGATTTTTTTTAAACATATTAATTTGTTCATTTTTTTACAGAATGGTGGACCTGCAAACAGGAAGTCTAAGTGGGCAAGTGATTTTACTCTGATGACAGAGTACAACAAGTTAATGATCGGAACAGGGTAATATGAGAAAAGGTTTAATAAAATGACATAAAGACCAAATTATTTATTGAGTACATTGATTACTCTTGTTAACTGCAGGTTCCAGACTGTTCTAGCTTTGTTTATTGTGCGTGTCTTCGTTATCTTGCAGGGACAGAGAGATCCAATTTTATGAGCTTTCCTCTCTGGAGCCTTATTGCCAGATCAATGCACTCGACACAGTGCCTTTGACATTAGACTACGGGTGAGCAACAATACTGCATGTTAACACATCTTCCAAATGTCACAGTAAGTCCCACAACACGTGATGGTGTGTGTTTTTCCCTCATAGCTGCACTGGCCTTGATAAATGTTGTATTCTGTATGGAGACACTGAGGTAGGTCATTTTGTTAAATCCTGATCCTGAATTCTCAAACAAAAATCATTCATTATTTCCAACGTGATTAATACTGGGAGAGGTACATTTTTGTGTTTGTGTTTCAGGGATGTGTGACTATTATTTTAATATCCTCTGTTGGAGATACCCTCAGGTAATTGTGCTTCTCTAAAGACCTCCTAGACATATTCACTCTTATTTCTATTGTTCAGTTAACCATCATACACTCTGTTATTCAGTATTATTTGAACAGGAACTAGAGGACACCATAACAAGGTATCATGAACACATTATAAGGTGTTATTAGTATAAACAATTTTTTACAGTGTAATTGTATCAGAAAGTTTCAAGCATATTATATTCGAGCATATATACTACCAGCTTCTCAAAGTCAGTGAATAGACTCTTTGATTTTCCACACAGCCGGGTGACCAAAGAAAACTCAGCTGAGCCTGAGGGAGACATCCACTATTAACAGCCAATCAGATTTGTGTACTTTCTTGTTTCCCTCACAGATCATGTTCCTGGCTGATCAAAAGGAATTTGTTAGTGAAAAACAGAAACAAGAATATTTCCTACGAGTCAGATACGTTTGCAGTGTGTTTGTTGATTCCCGAGCAACATAACACTTGCGCTGATGAGTAAAAAGTTTGGGACTCTCTACTGAGTAACATGAAAGCAGACATGGCACGGTTTTACAATAAATGCCACATCAGATTTAGAATCAGAGTGGCTTATTTAGATGTGCAATTTTCCAATATTGTAAGTAAAAAGAAATGTTTGCATTCATACAATAACAGAGCTACTTTAACTGAACAACATGAAGATCATGATTTGCTTTCTTGAGTTTTTTTTTTTTTGAAAGTCATGGCTTATTTTCATTCTGAATTGTGATACACATTTGCAATTAATCAAACTTTCATTTTTTTCTTTATAACATAAGAATCTCTTGATTGTATGTAAATATGAAATACTGAGCTTTGATAGGCAGATATTTAGAGCAGTATAAGGAAATACGTTTATCTTCAATCACATTTAGGACTAAAATGTTATTTTTAGTTATTTGAAACAATTGCAAATGCATCTGATTTCATCATTTTCCCAGGCAGTAAAAACCTTTGGGAATCTGTTTGTGTCATACAGTATGTTAGCTGTTCCAGTGAGTCAGTATTTAGTGATTCATTGATTGGTAGGTCATTGTATTGCGCATGCATTGCGGGGAACACCATTTAAAATGTTCTCTTTTGTATTGCTCTTTTTTCAGTTAAATGTGGCACCTTTCAATGAATGTGAGTTTGACTGATTGCATATCTTTCACAGTAGTGATCAAGCAATTCTTTTTGTTATGGTTATACTGGAACAGAATTTATGGACTCTGTGAAGTCTTGAAAAAAGTATTTGAGACTCGTATTAGCACGGCCACTTTAACGTTGTGGTGGAAAATTATACCTTTACTTCCTATAGGTTCCCTGCCAGTCAAAGAAATTACATGTTGTGTACATATGTGAGGCTGAGGCTCGGAAAATGTGACCAGTTCCAGGTCTGATTGTACATCTCAATTTCTCTTTTTATAGATTGTGGAATAAATTACCAAAGATTGAAAATATACCCAACATAGCAATTGACAATGCGATTCTTTCTCCGAATGTGACGTTTGTCAGATGGAAGGTTCATGAGGACTGGGTAACACAGGTGACATTTTACCTTTCCATGTGTATGTACACTTTACCTTACAAAGAAATATATTTACCTTCAGCCAAATGACAACTTACAATATCTGCAGAAGCTGTGTAACTATACATATTGTTCAATGGTGTGGCATTTTATTTGCATTATGAACATATAATCCTGAAATAGCCTCTCTATATTTAGGCAAAATATTTTCAAAGTTTTCAAGCTGTTGTCTCCTCATCAAATGAAGAATCTTCATCTCTCGTTATAGGTAATTTTTGTTTAGCTTGTTTCTTTGGCTTTTAACATTTCATTTGGCATATGTTCAGCACCATCAGGATAACAGCAAACAATCCAAGACTTTCATTATCGTTATTTGGACTTAAATACACGTCGGTTCTTACACATGCTTATTGTCCTTGACTTTACTGTGATTTAAGATCCAAATAAAAAATGGCACATGCAGAAAGTGATGGTAGAAAGCATTAAATCCGTTCACTCTACAGTGTGCAGTAATTAAACTCGGTGTTGAACATTAGGCAGTCTGGTAGGAGAGCTGTGAGGGATGACTCATGATGACTCATCTATCACAAATTCACCAATCAATGCCAGCATGTGTGTATATGTGTGTGCGTGCGTGTGCGTGTGTGTGTGTGTGTGTGTGTGTGTGATCGCCTATGTCCACTTGCCAGCTTGGTCATTTATTCTGATAATGACTCCAAAAAGCATGTTTTGATCGATGCTCATGGCCTCGTAATGAAATGCTTTTTTCCCCCCCTTCCTTCTTGAGGCTGTGTGCTGCCTTTAACAGACGCTGAGCAGCAGCTGAGTGAGATCAGAGAGGCCTGCTATGAAGGTAAGACCAAGAAGGTCCAACTGAGCTGGACTCCACAGCGCCGGGCGTCACGTGACCAGACAGTTTTCACCATCCACAAAGGTGTCAAGACTTTTGACCTCTGTCAGGAGCACAGCTTGCTGGTCACTGGAGGCATGGACAGACTCATACGCATGTGGAACCCCCATTTTTCTGGGTGAGGAACCAGAATTCAGTGGGCTTCCTGACAATTCGATCCTCTAAAATGTCACGGTTTTGTAATGCAAGGCATGTCAGATAGCTGCCAACACCACTGATTCTCATCATTGATCATTTTGGCAGATTAGGTTTTGTATTTGGTGGACATCACATTGCGAAAGAAAGTCATTTAATTTGATCATCCAACCTTTAGACTTCAATATTTCCTAAAGATAAAATTTGGCAAAATGTAATATTTTTCTAAGACACTTAACATTAACTTAAAAAGCCACCTCCTCTTGGTTCTTTTTTTCTTTTTAGGAAACCAACTGGTATTTTGAAAGGCCACTCTGCTCCCATCATCTATGTCTGCATCTTCTCAGAGGACAGTCAGATCTTCTCTGTCTCCATAGACAGCACAGTGAAAGTGATTTATGACTAATGTTTTATCTTTCACTTGTGATTTTGTTTGTTCTAAATGATTCGAATGAATACAGCATTCATTTTACTGTATGTGCATTAACTACTGCGGTAGTAGTAGTAAAGTTTTGAGACGCTACTTTACTTGAGTTTTCCCATTTTATGCCTCTTTTTACTTAAATACTTCACTACAATTCAGAAGGAAATATTGTACATTATACTACATTTATGTGACAACTATAGTTACTAGTTACTTTTCAGATTAAGGTTTTACACACAAATGTATAATCAGTTTATAAAACATGATGCATAATTACAGCTGGAACTACACAGCAGTATAAAAAGCAACATAAATTAGCTTCACCTCAACCAGCTATAATGTTTAAGTGCTAAACACTTGGAGCCAGTCTGCATGATAAGTACTTTTACTTTTGATACTTTAAGTACATATTATTGCTCATACTTACTTTTACTTAAGCAGAATTTAAAATGCAGGGCTTTTACTTGTAATGGAGTGTGTCTTTAGTGTGGTATTGCTGTTACTTTTATGTGAATACTTCTTCCATCACTGTTCTCATGTTCCCATTTCAGATCTGGGATATTCAAGATCAGTGTTGCCTGTTTACAGCAGACCCCAAAGCAAGCGGGATTCATGGTGACATATCTGCGTGCTCGTATTCCTCTGCTATGAAATCCCTTTACATTGCAGCAGACTGTATGGCTGTGCTCTCCCTGAAGATAAGGTTGGCTGTCATGCCTTTGTGCTTTATTCATCATAGAATCAAATGTACTCTGAAGACATTTTGAAAATATTCTTCCTTTGAACTAATTTAAGGATGATGGGTTGTGATTAAACATCCCACATTCACCCAAAAGATATGGAATTTAAGATTTTCTTTTCTTCAGAGATGACTGTAGCTCCTTAATATTCATCTACATGTTCATTTTATCTTTTTCCTCTGTAAGGCCACGGCTTCACAGCCGTCTGACTGTCTCACATAATGAGCCTGTAATGTGCTGCGGCTACAGTGAGGAGTTTCGTCAAGTTGTCAGCTGCACTGAGGGAGCTGTGAGTAAATTAGTACTTTGCAACATCACGGACACAGATGACCAACTTCATATTTCCACTGAAAAACAAATCCAGTCTGTGTTAAAACAGGAACACAGCCATCATATTTACCTGACCCAAAGCTGTACAATTAACTGAAAATGTTACTGGTTTCAGGTGGTGAAAGTCTGGGATTTTGACACTGGGCGTCAGGTTTTTGAGTTTGGTGGCACTCATGACCTGTCTGCCATTACGTGCATGACTTTTGACCCCAAAGGGAGGAGGTAGAGTACATGAAGCAGCTTGTTAAATGTTTCACTTTTCATAAAATATATTTAGCCGCTACTTCATCGCACTACAGTATGTTATTGTGTTTGCAGACTCATCACAGGTGGAAGAGATGGTTGTTTAAAGATCTGGAACTTCAACAACGGTCAGTGCCTAAAGACACTAAAGAAGGGTATGTATTGCACATTTTCATTACTCCCTCAACACAAAAAGTTTGAAATATTATATTATCCAGTAATTGTGAAAAATCCCTTTGAATCTTTCCTGTAGATGGTGAATGTCACGAGGTGTGCGACTGCATCTTTCTGAAAGTTCACAGGAATTTGTGAGTAATGATGTGATATTTGGCAAGTGATCTTGGCTCAGTATAAATTTGAATCCATGCTGAGCTAGTGCAATTTATGCTTGAAGCTATGTGATGTCTGTCGGCCGGGACCGGAAGATTGACATTTACACAGTGAGTACAAAAGAAAAGACATGAGTTCTAGGTATTATTTGTCACTTGGGTTTCAGAAATCCCATTCCAATTATTTCTCCAATTCCTCCATCCCTCCATTGTATTGCAACCCATTTGCATTTGTTTACATTGTTATTACCAGCTGAACTCCATTCTGAAACAGCAAAAACTACTGATAGTTCATGCCACACACATATAGCCTGTTTTGAATTTCATTATAAAACCACAAGAAAGCATGGCGGATGACACTTCTTGTCATTGTCTGGTTAATAAGAATTTTAATGTAATGGGATGTATTACCAGCTATTTTTAGGATTCAAACATACCAGAATGTATTAATGTGGAGATGTAAAATGTCTCCTGTTTGCTGACTGTGCATCTTTATTTTGTCAGGACATACCTGAGGACCTTCATCATGTCCAGAGGCCGCAGCCTTCGTGGCAGGATGATCTGGTGATTAATGAACAGAAAACTGTCTTGACAACCTTGAGAGAAGATGTTCAGGCAGACCAAAATAATAAGTAGTTCAATGGGCTCTGACTGAGAGTTTGTATTCCCCCTGTGACATTTATTTTAGGCAGGCTAGATGACAGCAGTAGAAACACTGGATGGATTCAATAGCTATTACTCCATTTCTAAACAGCACAGCTTTCTGTGTTGAAAGTGACAAAAGGACAAATTGGGTCTTTTTGTTGAGAACTGAATGCATGATCAAAAACACATCAGGCAAGTGCACAATGTGTGCTAGCTCTGTAGTTATTCAAGTAGCACATTATTTATCTATTTATGATCATCATGGCAAAAATATTAAAAGAAAGTTTGTTACTTTATACTTCTACTCCACTACATATCAGAGACGAATATTGTACTTTTTACCCCATTACATTTATTTGACAGCCATGGTTACAAGATACTTGCAGAATCAGACTAAGATTTTACATACAAAACATGCAAATATGATGTATTGTATATATTTAAATACCCAGTAGTATATGAAATAGTTCAATTAGCTCCACATTGATGGCAAAACACCATTAAAATGCTGTGTAAACACTAACTCATCATTGTGCATCATATAGTAGGGGTGCTTGGCCAGTTCTATTCATGCTCTGCCTCAGCCACTGGTGCATCTACAGGGCTGTGAAGATAAAGCCTCCCTGCTGGTTCTGTGTTCATATTACATGGACACACCGAGGACACTGTAGTCTTTGGTCCTAAGAATCATTTTTGCTGACTGGCTGGAAAGCTCGGAGAGAGATGGGTAACAAAGCCTCCCTGATCTCTGCCCTACTGTGCAGCATCGCCTGCAGAACATTTTTGAACTCAAGCAGCGAGTTACCCCATCCCCCCATCTCCCTTTTATTCTTTGTCTTTCCTTGTTCCATTTCTCAGTTTTGGGAATTTCTTATTACATATTTTGAAATGCTTTGTCATCTCCCTGTACCCATATTGTATAATTTATACAGTGTAATATATAATATTTATTGATCATATTCAGTAAAGTTTTCTCCCATACACATCCTTGTTGATGTCCTCAGATCACATAGCTTTTAGTCCCACTGCAGCCAAGCTTTAGCCTGTCGGTATACCTGTAGTTTATGACAGGCTCTGCTCCAGAGCTGTCACTGAAATGTAAGGATGGTTTTATCATTGACTCAGTTCAGAACACAAGGTGTGCACCAAATGCCCTGTGCACTCCCACCACAGCGTCTCATAGGGTTACCTCAGCATTTTATCCCATGGCTTTTTCTTGCACACGTTTTTGTTTGCACATAGAATTATATCAGGATTAGTTTCAGAACAAAAGCTTGGGAACATGATTATTGTGTATTCAAAAGGCTATACAGATATTTCAAGAATCATGATACGATCCTCTAAAATGTCACAGTGTTGTAATGCAAGGCACATCAGATAGCTGCCAACACCACTGATGTTCTTTAGGGATTTCTAATTCTCATCATTGATCATTTTGGCAGAGTAAAAGGTAAAATCTGGCAAAATGTAATATTTTTCTAAACAACTACTACTCTATAAACAAGACTACAGCAATCCCAGCAGCTCTGTGAGGTTGTACTGAGTGGTGCTTTGAGCTAAATGCTAACATCAGCATGCTAACATGCACACAATGACGATACTAACATGCTGATGTTTGGCTGGTATAATGTTTACTATCATGCTAACATTTGCTAACTAGCGCTAAACACAAAGTAAAGCTTAGGCTGATGGGAATTTTGTTGTAAACTAAAGTATTGGACAAATGAACATTTTGACCTGATGGTGGCGCTAGAGGGAAGTAGGGGATTACCAAAAATCATTGAGATGGTTTGTCTGAGCTCAATGGATGTCTGTACCAAATCTTATGGCAATCAGTCAAATAGTTGTTAGGATTAATTTACTATATTTACTAAAAACTAAATTTCTTTCCAAAGACATTTCTTCCATATATACTATATATGTGTGTGTGTGTGTGTGTGTGTGTGTGTGTGTACAATATAACACATTACACTGATTTAAAACATCTAAACAGTTAATAACCATTACAGATCAAGCGAAACCTCCCTTTATTATCAAGTAAAACAACCAAATTCAATAATGAATGCAGCCTCATGCTCTCAAAGCTATATAATCAGTCACCACTAATATCACACAATAGATTACAGTTCCTTTATCTGATTTTACCTGTGTAATGTGGTGAGGTTACCTCTGACAGCAGGGCACAGTTCTCTCTCTACATGAGCTATAGGAGGGAAAATTGATTCCCACCAACGCTGTATGATCCATTGGAGGAGGTGATAGTGAGTCCACTTCCATCTTTTTCATTATAGCTGGTGGTTGCATTCACCCCCAAAGAGGCCCATTATCGGAGCAGAAAGATTGCATTACAGTGGCCAGTAAGAAAAGTGACCCCTTTGATTATCTACAGAGCCCTCCCTTGAAATTGTTTTTCATTAATGGCCTGCAGGAGGAAGATCAATGGGTTGTTTGATATATATTGGTCCCTTTCCCTTATCCACTGAGCCTTGGGTTCACTGTGAATGTTTCTCTTCCTTCAGATGGTCAGTGTTACATCTTAAAAATTTAAATCAGGGCCCAATTCAGCTAAATATTTTGCTTTGGCTTGGAATACAATTTACAGTAAGTTTACTAATCAGTGTCAAAAATGCCATCTGCTTTTCCTGATTTGTGCAGTTTCTTGTTGGCAGCATCGCTCCAAGCAAAATATTCCTGTTGAGCTTAGTGAGAAATAAGCACATAAAGCACAAGATGAATCGCTTTGCATCGGTTTGAAGTGCAGCAGCAGCCGGCAGGAGTAATGTTTGGTTTGTCTGCTCGCTCAGGGGTTTGACATCAAGTCAGTCGTTGATCCAAAATGTGTGACACACTTGGCCCGAGAACTGTAAGCAAAATCAAGCCTTCAGTGAAAACTCTTTGACATTCAAAAGTTTTGATCCATGATTCCTCTCATCTGTTTAATGGGACTCTCTGCAGAGAGTTAAGGATGGTTAACAGACTGGTGAACTTTAAGATATTCACTTATTCTGTAACGTGTGCAAACTCCTTGATCATTTCAAAATGAATATGGTTAAAGAAGTGGTTCGACATTTTGAGAAATAATCTTTTTTGCTTTCTTGCCGAGAGTTAAACGAGAAGACTGACACCACTCACATCTGTAAAATGTCTGATAAATATAAGCTACCACCAACAGCCAGTTAGCTTAGCATAAAGACTGGAAAAAGGCAGAAACAGCTAGCCTGGTTATGTTTAAAAGTAACCAGTCATTTTTAAACAAAGTAGAAACATGTTAATTAGTGAGCTTTAGGGCTAGCCTAGCAGGCAGATTTTTTTTTAACCTTCAGACAAACCAGGCTAGCTGTGTCCCACTGTTTCCAGTCTTTGTGCTAAGCTAAGCTAACCGACAGCTGGCTGTAACTTTAACGCACAAACATGAGAGTTGTCATGTCAATCTTCTCATCTAACTTTTGGCAAGAAAGAAAATAAGGTTTTCTCCCAAAATGTTCCCAAACATTATTCCTTTTAGGATGTATGATCTGTACCATTAGTACCATATCAGACTGATAGAAAATACTATTTGGTTTTGAAGAAGTGACAGTAGAAACTTTGCACTATCTTTGCCAGTGTAAGAGATAAACACACATTTCCACAGCTGGTTTAAACATGCTGAAGTGATGGGAAAAGTAATACACTATGTCTTTTTATGTCCAAACAAAGACAGGAATCCTTCATAATAACTCGGTCATGACTGGAATGGAAACAAAATGGCCGAGGCCTGTTGAACTGCAAATTCATTTTGACTTGGCATTAATTAACTTTTTATCCTGCAATTGTTAGAGACTCACACTTTGTCTTTCCTCAGAAAAACGGCCATAAGGAGGACATCCTTTGTGTGGCGCAGTGTCCGCCATCTCTCGTAGCCACCAGCAGCTATGATGGAGAGATTATAGTGTGGAACGTGGTTTCTGGACATATACAGTGTCGGTTTGTCAGCCCTCTTCTAGCAGAACACCAAAATGTTGAAGGTGATTTTGGAGCTTCAAAGTGAATGATGAATGTATTATATAAAAGCTCTGATGCGATCAGAACATTGCATTTGTTTGAAGTGTTTTTCTGTTACACAGGACTGGATACAAGTGTTCCAAGCATCATTTTCCTAAAGAACTCCAAGTTACAGCAGTTTTCCCCGGCTACAGCTCTCCTGTCATCTGGGGCCATGGGTCAGTGTTATGAACAGCAATAATTACAGCTCATGATTGCTTCCACAGTGTCTGTCAATACACTGTTAATTATGTATTTTCTCTGTTAAAGGTTATATAAATCTATGGAGGATGCTCAGTGGAGGACAATTTGTGGGCAGCTTCAAAGCTGTAAGATTCAATAATTTAACACAACAACTTGGTTTCACTTTTGGATATCAAGAGATAGGACTCCAGTTTTACTTTTCTTTCTCTTACATTCAAAATTGCTGATTAAACAGTAAGATAATTTGTGGTGCACAGTTTCTTTGCTTAGTTCTAGTTTTTGAACAACTAGCAGGTAGCCTACCTTCCTTGCAGCTACATAATGCAAAGCAGGGAACCTTAATTTTGGGAGGTGGGTGAACACGGGGGCATGAAGCTGAAATAAAACATGTGCCTATGAAATCCTCCTAAAGAAGGCAGAAATTGTGTTTTTAGGCCATAAAACAAAGATGTTCATATTTTTTTCACAAAAGGCCCACAGAAAAACCCCTAAAACATTATAGCTCTGCTATCATACCCCACTTGTGTTTTGTTACCTAGCAACAATGACTCTTTTTTTTTTAGGTGCTCTTTTCATTTTCATGTACTTTCATTTCCTCATGATTAGTTTCTGCAATTTATTGCCTGGCACATTTTGTATTATATTATATACCAGAGTATTTGAAGAGGATTATTATCTGGGGGAATGTATTAAGTCTGTCTGCAAGGAAGGTTAACATTTAGTCACCACAGGGGAGAAAACTGTTTGGTGTTAGTGTTTGATTCTATCTCTTTAATTCTGTTAGTTTGAGTGGAAGAGAGCCATTGCCAAATAATGAATGTGACTAGTTGGTGATATGTCATATAATAATAATAAGAAGAAGAAGAAGAAGAAGAAGTTTAATTCATTTTTATTTCCATTTTGCAGTCTAGATTCCAACAAAAGATTACAAGACTGGCTAAAACAGACAAGGACATGTTGCTGTACGCTGCTGACCGAATTGGTTACATCTATGTTTACAACATGGAGAAGTTTTCCCCTGAGGAAAAATCACTGAGAGGTAAGCTGCATTTATTTCTTGCCATTGACTTTGATTAGACGTACAGTGAAAATATGTCTATTAGAACATGCAAAATTTGTGAGAGTGTTCCTGTTTTTCACATTTATTCAGCTGAAAACTTCTGGCGCGCCCACACCAGCAGAATTACTGGGTATGTAAAATACACAACACGCATTGTCATGGTCAGTCACAGATTCATCTTGTCTTAAGTTTAAAATGATCAGGTAACTGCAGTCAAACAGCGATTAGACTTTGGGTTGTCTCCTTAACTTTTAGCTAGTTGTATACTGGGTACATCCTTAGTGGAACCAATCATTCTCAGTCTGGGGTGTCAGTGGCAGCAGGAACAGCATAACTTCCTTCTGCTGCAGTAGACAAACAAAGTGTAGAAGAGACTGTGTGTGGGAAGGTCTTAAACAGATGATCAGTATAGGTGAGATGCTGCCCGGGGTGCATCTGCCATCAGACATACCAACAGAGTGGATGATTTAGAGTGTTCTGCCAGAAATGCCTTCTCCCATTTCATCTCATGTCTCTTTATTCTGGTCCAGCCTGCAGATTGTTGACGTTGATCAAGTGGTGCTTACCTCGTCCACTGACTACACTGTGCGCCTTTGGAGTGCACATGGAGAATTCATAGGTGGGTGTCATTTTGCATCTGTCAATCCCCTCTTTCTAGACATTATTAATGTTCATGCAAATATCATTAATCTTGAGCATGGTGCAGTGCTTAAGGTGGAAATGCTGTTATTTATGGGCATGTTCACTTCAGTGTGACAGTACACAGGGCTGGATTAACCCTCTAGGGAGCCCTGGGGGTAAAAATTAGCTGTTGGGCCTCTGCGGTCCCCCTTTCCACTCACTCCCTGTGCATTGTGTATGTGCCCTGCCATCTTCAAGTACCCATCAAGTACAGTGCACCCAGCAAACTACATGGCAGCTTAATTATATTTTGCCTAGAGAGCCGGTAAACAACCAGTACTCCTACGCTACAATAGTACCTGCCCCCATGTTTAAAGTGTGTCAATTACATTTTGTTAATCACACAGATTAATTTAGGAATATGCACCATGTAAGCTCAATATTACCTAAATAAATGAATAAAGATCTTAAAACTAGATTTTGAGTCAAGCAATTCAGTCAGGTAGTCATGCAGGACCAGCCTAAAGGTCAAAACATTTTTGGGAAAATTGGGATTTTTCTCACTGCAATGATCTTCAGTACAATTCACATTTGTCTTGATATTTTTGCACACCTTTTTGAAAAATAGTTGCACTTATAAAGTATATAAAAACAAGTATATATATATATGTATACATATATATATATATATATATATATATATATATATATATTATTAGCAAGTACAGTATATAAAAGCAATAATGTGGCATTTATTTTCCAAACTGATTCATAATACTTAGGAAATAAAGATTACATTTTCCTGTGGGTCGGTAGGAGGTGTGCTGCACAGCAGGGCACTGCTGCAGAGAAATGATTTCAGATAGATTCTGACATTGTGACATTTTAAGAAGCCACAGTTTTGACTGTGTTCCTTCAGCACCATGTCGTACAATTTGGAAAAACATTCAGTTGGAGAACTTCTGCCTTTATCCACAGGGACCTTTGGGCAGTCTGAGAGCTGGAGCGTCCACATCTCCTCTTCCTGGAAGCACCCTGCTGTCCCCTATGAGATTCTGATTGATCCTCTGAGTATGCCAGATCATGAAATTCTGAATGTAAAAACACATCCTTCTGATGCCATCATTCCTGACAAGACTGAGGCTCATAGAGGGGAAGTAAAGGTGAGCTGCATTACTTCACAAATGATTATCTGAGCTGTGTAAGGTACAATTCTCTCTCTGTTTTATCCCCCTCCAAATGTTGAACTGAACTGAACTTTGTGTGCTCCTCTTGCGGCATAATTGCAGTCAGAGATGCACAGCAAGCTGAGACTTCCTCCAACATCCATCAGTGACACAGACATTTAGGATTAAAGAGTAAGATTAAAAAGCACAAAGAGAAACACAAGAGTGGGTGAGTTATAACCATTACAACAGCAATGACTACTGTACATGTGGAATGCAAGTCTTACACTTACACTTACACACTACAGATTTATATTTAGAGTGAGTGTGTCTTCTTTTGCATTTCAGGCTCTGTCAGGAAATTGTCAGGCATACTAACAAGCTATCGAACCACTGCACTCTGCAAGGCTTTGATACTGTGGAGCCACCAAAATCTAGTGAAAGACCTGACCCCTCCCTCGCTGGTATTGATCCTTTCATAAGCAGCACTGAGGAACTGGAGTCAACTGAATAAGATGAAACTGTATTGATCACAATTGGGAAACTGGGTCATCGCAGCATCAACACTGTAAAGACAGAGCAAGGGAAAATGAAATAGAATGAAATAATAGTGAGAATTAGGGCTGGATGTAATCATAAGCAACAACAGACCATGTGAAGTAAAACAATGGATGAATGAAAGTGTTAAATAGAAAATGTGACAATGACCGAACTGATTCCATTAATCCAATGAAGACTGCACAAGTGCTCCCCGGAAGGTTTTGCAGCATCTACAGCTGCTCACGTTTAAAAAGGAGCTGAGTGCTGTCCCACAAAATTGCTCTTATTTGCATTTTGAAACACACAACTGTCCAGGTCTTAGTGCTGAAGTGAAGTAAAAGGGGGTTGGGAACTCATTACCATTAGACTAGAGCAGAAATGATGACTTGACATTTATGACTGTAGACTGTGAGGATGAGCACATTTTCCTCAGTGTTCCTGAGACTTAAATAAACCAGTTTAGTGAGTGATGTTTTACAAAAACACACTAATGTGTAAAGCAATAAAAATCAACTGCTCATAGATATTCTTTATTACAACCAGGACAAATATTTAAACTAATATGCATGTAATAACTTTTTTTTACAGATACTGAACTTCAGCCCTTCATCCTTAAAGCAGCTATATCCAATATTTTTTATTATTATTACAGTGGATCATATGAATTTTTGTATGTGAAATCGCTTGTAGAGACAAAGCCACATAAAATCATCACCCGATTCTGCAGTTCCTCTCAGCTTTATGGACCTTTATAGCGTCTTTAAGCAGCTCTACTGTTTTGGTCCGCTCTCACCGCTCTCATAGTGTTGTTTTCGGAGCTGTTTTCAGTAAAAAAAAAAAAGCTTTAAAAACCAACTGCACACTACCTGGTCAGCACCAAACAAACAAAGTTAGCTACTAACTGGTGAACACAGTGGAGCATTTAGCAGCTAAAAAGCCAGATATTTCCCTCAGGAGTTGGTGGAGACCAAAAGAGTTCAAATGTGAGTGAATATTGGACTTACATTCATCAGGTGGACACAAACATGACTCCAAAGAAATGCTTATGTTGCTCCGTAACTGCTGGATTTGTAAATAGGCAACTGTTCACTAACATGTAGCCATATCAGCTTAAAGGTGATAATATGTCTGTGTTATATTTACATCTTGTTTCAGTTATAATCCGTTATTGCAGGTTTAAATGTAGGAAATTGTTACTGAGCCCATTGTCCAGACCTGATTCTCAAAACATGTCACATCGTTTCAGTGATAATGACTCTAGTTTGCATAATACATTTCTTTATCTTCGAGATGTGATGTACTATCTGTGTAATAAATGTATTGATTATGATCTTGTGATGGTGCTCTGGCATACATTGTATTATTAAAAAAAGCCTGCATACTTTAAAATTTGTCAACCTTATATTTTATAAACGATCATGTTTATCATAGCACATAACACAAAGTGAGATATCTATCTGACACTGGAGTTTGCCACATTAAACACCACCTGTGGAGGCTACGATAGAGAGGATAGAGACTCTCATGGTAACTAATAAGACCATACTAAATGCTAGGGACAGTAATGTTTTAGAACATGTGACCGTGGAGAATAGAGGGCTTTTAACCATGCATTTTAGGTATGAGAAAGGGGGAAATGAGACATATGAGTGCAGAAAACAGTCATTTTTGTGCAAGCAAAATAAAGGGTGGCATAACAAAATGGGGTGTATTGTACAGTGTGTGCATACAATTGCATTTTGCACAGTCCATCAAGTAAATTGTCACTATGGTATTTATATTTTGTTGGGCCACCGTTCATAGAAATCATACCCATGGAGCTCTTGAAAACCTGCAATTTATCATCCTTTGTGTACTACACACAAACATAAACACACACGCACACACACCTGTACTCTCGCCCTCCTTTCCTTACTGGGAAAGTATGAGGGCATCCAATTTAATGTTAACAAACAATAATTACAAGAGTAACCCGGGGGAGGTTATACACACCACATTTATTTTTTGATTACACTAACTATTAGCACTTGCCCGAACCCTATAACCTAATTACCCACACAGATTCAAAGCAGTGGGACCTATGAATTATTCAGAAATGCTCAGTAAATATAAGCACCTTCAGAGAGAGAAGGAGTAATTTCGAATGTGAAAGCCAAAAATATTCTGGGTGGGAAACATCGTAATTATAGGTCACAACTTTCCACACATCCATGTGTTTTAGTTACACCCAGGCTGGAGGAAAACAGTGTGATGTTAAAGGATGCTGAAATCTGTTGTTAATTACAATATTATTCTTACAGTTTTAGGCAGATTATCAATATTTATGGACGTGAGCGACACCACAGAGCCGAGGCTTTCATCACATTAAAAAACATGTATCTGCTTCAGTGACAGTGAACTGCAGCTTCTTTTGCCAGCAGTCATGAACCAGAAAATCTGACTGTATCTCTGTAAAATCAAGTAACCGTCACTGTCCACAAATTTGCTCTTTCATTTACTGTCACTGGAGAAAAATTCAGGCTGACGCTGTCTTGGTTTTCTTGTTTCTAGCTGTGGGAGAGACTTGTTCATAGTCACAAATCTGGACTGATCTGTCAAAGTGCATCTGAGTGAATGCTGCCTTCACAGAATGGCAGAAATACTGTCTCTACAACTGAAAGTGGAACACCCATGTTGCCAAAATGTGGCCTTTATGGGTCTCAAAACACAGAGGCCATGTCAAAAACTAAAGTTCAAAGTTAATGATATTCTGTCGAGTATACATAAACAGAATTCTTGAACTTAAATTGTTGCACATCACACTGGTGTTTTCATAAATTACTGTAAGTAAAGCATCCTTACACACATTCTTGCTTTTGATCATTGAAGGGCAAAATACAATACAAAATTAAGTGATTGTGGTGCACACATGACTGACGGATGATTTAGTGTTCCTTCTCTATCATTTAAAAGCAAAATCAAGCCAGTGGTGGTCAGGGCTTGGACACTTCTTTCATTTCTACAGCATCATTAAGCTCTCCGCTCCATTACAGCCTTTCAGAAAATCCTTCCCTTCAAATTATATAGTGTATTTCAAAACTGAGCAAATCTGTGAAAGAAACACAATTTCACTTTTATCCTGAATCTTCATGCCCTAGGAAACAATCTTTGCAAAACTCCTGTAGCAGGAAACACACACGGTATAACTAAAAACACAAATGACGTTTCAATTAAATTTAGACCAGTAAGCCAGCATGAAAAATTTGTCAATAATATGTAAAAATGTCAGTTTTGTTCTTAGATGAATTCCCATTCACCACATGACATCACGTTTCACGATACAGTAGCACATGGCAACATAAAGCTGTTGTTTTGGGATCATAATATAACACAAGTAGCCCAACGTCACCATATTCTCCAGAGAACAAAGTAATGCAATTATGCAACTAGTAATTAAATAACTAAGCGTCTTTACAGGCCCAGTCCACCTACACAGGTGTGATCAGTTATTGTGGCTAATTAGAACTCCACGCAGGTTGAAGCTATGCTGGGAATAAATGATTTAACCAATCGCTATGTATGTTACTAATAAGAATGACAAAGTTGTCCCACTCTAACAAGTTCAACTTAACTCAAAGGAAAGTAACACAGATGTTAATGAACCACAGTTTGTCTATTTCAGGTCTATGTTGGTGTACCATGGGTTTGAAGGGAGTTTAATAAATAATTTAAATAAATAATGTAAATAAAGTATGACTTTAGTAAATACGGGTGACAATTCCTTCCCAAAAACTGAGACACCATCAAAATATGTAGGTCTTTAAAATCAACAACAAAAGAAGAATCAGGGGAAACTGTTTAGATAAATTGTTCCCTGCAGCTTCTCCAAGTGCAAGCATGGTTTCCAACTGAGCATGTTTTTAACTGGAAGACACTGAGGTTAAATCATTAAAAATGTTCTCTACTATACAGTGGGTCTACACATTATCACCGTCAGGGACATTAACTGTGGGCCCTGACTGGCCTTTTTCACGACAGGCATTTTGACTTGACATTGCAAGAAAAGCACAGGTGTTATTTATAACATTAACGATGGCTGCATCCCATTTAGGTGGTCCAAATCCAGGGACCACTGGCATGGCTCACTGGGAGACCTAACAGAATGGAGCCATCATTCATTAATGCAGTTAGTTACACCTACAGTTAAATGAGTAAATGAAATGTGAGGCTTTTTGGTTGCTAGTCAAAACAATTTAGAGGGGTGAGTTGTGCTTGGGGAAGTTGGACTCCTGACTAGAATTGCAGTGATGAGTGAATTAATCGATTAGTCCGTCAAATATTTTGATAATCAATTAAAACATTTTTCAATTCAGGCGGTCTGCTGCTTTGCTCTGTTTTATATCATTGTAAATTGAAAATATTTGGGTTTTGGACTGTTGGTCTGACAAAACAAGACAAGAAGAGGTCACGATGGAGATGAGCATTTTTCACAGTATATTTGATAATTTATTAAGAAAACAATGAATCAATTAATTGAAAAAAGTTATTGATAATGAAAATAATCTTATAGTTGCTGCCCTAATTCTGACCTCAGTATTTCTAAAAAGCTGTCTACGGCCGTGTTAAGGTTCTCTCTGTATAAGTTGCAGTTCGGAACAAACTCTATAGCTACAGATTGAAAAAAGCGCTGTTACACGGTCCATTCTGTCATTATCTTCTCTTAAATGCCCAACAAGATCGTATTTCCACGTCTAGTTGTCAGAAACAGGAGTTTCACAAGAGCACTTGAAGGCAGCAGCACTAAGTGTAGGCTATGTGTGTGATTTCATTTGCCTCCCCTCTGGTCGGGCTGCGTGTCAGCTGAGCTCAGTGAACTCATCCCGCCAGCAGAGCGCGTCCCTGCGCCTTGTACAGAAAATGGGGAAGCCTCCTGCCAGAGCACAAACCCACTCCCCGTTTTCCGTGAAACTGTGAACTGTTGTTTTTTTAAAACACTGTCAGAAAGCCCATGCTCTGCGAGCTTTCTACACCACCTACACTGCTCACAGGACTCTCCCAGGATGCTGTCGAACAACCCGCACATCGGGCACAAAGTGGCAGGCTGTTGGATTTTCCTCTCCCTCTGTAAGTACTCACTTTACTTTCTAATCTGCATGTCAGGAGGCTCGGACCAGGCAGCTGTGAAGGACGCAATGACACCCTCAACAGTAAACAGTTTGTCCTGTTTTCAGAGGTGAAGCGTGTGTTTGGAAAGAAGCGACAGTGTAGCGCTGAATACATGTGTTTTCAGCGGCGAGAAGAGACGAGCTGTGAGTGCATTTGCAGAACTGTTGGAGAAGTGCGGAGCCATGATTCGTCTCAACTTCCTGAGGAGTTGAAAGGCGATTTGCACGTACTGGTTGCCATGTGGGTTTATGCAGACCGATGACTGGAAGTTTACATGAGAGTTAATCACAGGAAAAGGTTTGAAAGCCGTCTCTCTTGGAGTCACGGCATTTCTGCTGAAATCAGTTCACACTCGCGTCAAGCGGCGTTAAGTAGCTCCTTCCTGACACATCGACGTTGCCCTAGTGGGAGTCAAGACCGAGGATGAATGCACCTCAGGCTAGAGCTACTGTAGGCTTTACCAAGTCAGGTTTTCCTCTGTCACTCTGGATGTGCACCGGGAATATAGAAACATAAGTAGAAGATTCAACAACAGCCGCAGTTATGTGATCCATACAGTGATTTATTCTTCTTTTTGTTGCAATAGAAGGGGAAAAATCATATCCACAGTCTTACCAGCCAATTGAAAGAGTGTCATTATACTTTTAATGAAACATGTAGTTAAATTACCTGCAGAAAAAATTGTAAATTACATTTTTTCTCTCTTCCATGGAGTTGATTGCTTAAATGTCAAATATTTCAGGTGAATTTAATTTCACAGGAATAAAAGCATGTTGTAACCACTACATGACTTTGCATACAGTGCTATGTCTTTCACCATTAAGAATAAAGATCTCTACATACAGTATGTCCATGCATGTCTTCTGCACGTACAGAATATATTCAGTGATGTGTCACGTCCGTTGGGTGGGGTGCAGTGCTCAATGTGTGGCTGCAGCTGTGGAGAGAAATACAGTGAGTGACCAATATTGCACCGGCCCTGTGTACTATGTGGATGTCCTCCAGAACAGAATGAGATAAATGCTGAGCACACAAGACTCTGTCTTGCTTTGCTTGGACTGAAAATTGTCACAATGTAAAAACAAAAACAAAAAAAAAAGGCCAGAAGGATCTGCAAATATTTTAGTACTGCAAGAAACGGCGACATCTGCCTGGGTACATAACACAGGAAATAATTAAATACTGTCGTGTTTAAGACCACAAACGGATAGGCTACAGGCTAACAGAGTATCTATGAATCTTAATGCTGCAAGAAATTGCTTCCAGTCACACTGATTTATTATTAATTGGATTCGACCTAGGATAATCAGTTTTTGACCTACACTCAGTCACTCTTTCACATTCCTTCTCCGCTTACTTTACACTTGATCATGCTTATGTCATGTAAAAAATCTGCTAGTCACATCATGTCTATTCACCTTTCACTCTCAATTCCTGGTTGCGGGTCAAGAAAGTGAGGCTTGTCTCAGTTTAATCTGTTTTGGATATGGGTGAATTGTTGCATTTTAGCTTACCTGAAGATGCTGCGCAAAAACATTTACTTCAGAACTACTATTCAGGCTTGTGGATATGCCAAAAATACAGTACAGTCTGGGCAGTACGGGGAGTCAGGGTCACTGCTGCAATCCACCCTGTGCACGAGCGAAAGCTGCGTTTGTGTGTTTGGCGCGGAGTCAAGCACGTTTAGCTGGGCTCTGACAAGGCTGCTTGTCTGCTCCCCCTATATGTAATATTCATGGACCTAACATCAAGACACAGCCGAAGTCTGGAGAGCGTCCAGTTTGGTGACATTAGGGTGCCACCTCTGCTGTTTTTCAATGATGTCGTCCATGAGGCTTCAACAGACTGTCATTTCTGATGTGCACTGGAGCGGTTTGCAGCTGAGGGTGACGCAGTCAGGATGAGGAGCAGCATCTCCAAGTTTGAGGCTACAGCACTCAAGGAGTCCACATGAGCCGCATTTCAATTGTGGCACATGTGGTCGCTCCACAAAGTCTGCATTTGACTGTTGATCTAAGAGGGATACTACAGTGATGTACAATATTTGGGGCAGGGAGAGTACACACTACTACAGTACTAGTAGTGTAGAAAAATTGTGGATTAGATTTTTAAATCTAATCTGTGTTCTGATTGTCAGCGGCGGTCACAAGTTTTGGGTAGTGACTGAAATAATGAGATGGCAGACACAAGCCGCCACGTCGAGTTTTCTCTGCAGGCTGGACGGCCTCACTGTGGGTGAGAGGGCGAGGAGGTCTGTGATTCAAGGGGACTGCAGGGTCCAGCTGCTGCTGAGGCTCCCGCACACTGAAGGGAGCCAGCTGAAGTGGATCAGGCACCTGGTAATGATGCCATAGAAAGAGGCCAAACTCTTTCAGATCCAGGATATGCTGGAGAGATTACTGGATATTACTAACTGGTCTGGGAGTGCTGGAGGATCCCACAGGAAGCTGGAAGGAGCTGCTGGGGAAAAGGCTCCTCTGTGCATTTGTGCCTGACTGAGTAGCTACTGGCTAAGGGATAAATGGATGGATGGAGGTCTTAGTCATGATATCAAAATGAATCATAATTAGAAAACTTTAATTTAACTTCAGCTTCTTAAAAACAGTCTAGTGGTATGAGGGTGCAATATACATTTGTCTACTGTCCTAGATATTTTCCCTTTTCATATCTGTGGTTGTATTAGGTCAATGTGGACAATGCTGCAAATCATGTTTTCTCTATTCAACGTCTATGAAATGTCAGAAAATGAACTCAAGGTGACATCTTCAAATTGTTTATTTTGTGAAACCAACATTTAAAAACCCAAAGAGATTCAGTTTATTATCATATAAGACAAAGAGAAGCAGCAAATCTTCACATTGCAGCAACTGGAACCGGAACACCTTTGGCATCAATCATCAAAATGTTAGCCAATACATTTTCTGACAATCAACTAATCAATTAATCAGCTTAACATTTCAGCTCCACTATTAGCAGGACTGCCTTCTGGCAACAATGGATTTTTTTTACGATGTTTGCATTAATGTGACAAAGTACTTTTTAATTTGTCAGGTATTTTCCCAGATCAGCCAAAAACAGGCATTCATTTCTGGTTATTTTAACCCCATTTATTTCCCATAAAAATGTTCAAGATAAATATCGATATTGTGATTATAGAATTACATACACTACAACTAGAGGCTCTAACTGGGTCAGGAGTTGTCAGTATGGGTTCTAGATGGCTGCTGGCGGTGCTTGAGTGGGAATAAAAAGTTTAAATTTAATATGACACAATGCCAGATGAGGCCTGTGCTTCCTGAATGCCTAACAGTTTGCAGAGCAGTTTTCAAAAATACAAGTCAAATGCATTATTACAACTGTTTGTGCAGTGCAAACTGTGTGCCATCTGTGCCAGTTCTTTGAGGAGCTACTTTTGTTATACTAGTGTTTGCTGCCTCTGTCCTCACAAAGTGTTTTACTCTTTGCATAAAAGAATTACAGAAAGAAGCTCTGGCCATTTGAAATTAACTTTACAGATATTTTTTTTTTTTTTACCAACAATGAAAAATGGGTAAACCTTGATATATTATATCGACTTACCATCTTTTTAAAACGTGTTCAGAGTGAACACAAAGCAGATTTTAAAGGGAGAGTGGTTACACACAACTGAAAGAAGTAAACCAACATGGATTTGTTCGAGGCAACACAAACTAAGGTCAAGACAGGTTTGCATGAGTTCAAAATGTTTCTCACTCAGCTGTACGACTCCACTCTTTGAATGCCCACAGACAAGAATAAAACGGTCATTACTATGACTCCATAACAGAAATAATTGGAGTTCTTGATACGTTTTGAGATCAGTTTCAGACTGAGCTGTTACGCTTTCACAGGCACGAACCCTATCACCAGACAAGAGCATCCATATTGTTATGTTTAAGGTTAGGGAACCCCATGGTTAAGGTTAAAATAGAAAGGCATACATTCATTGAACATTTGTGCCGGGTAGCCATCACTCATCTCCTGCATGAAAGTCGTACTCGCTACACATCCATACAGCACCCTGGCTTCCACACACAATACTTTCCACCTCGCTTCGTATAGAGCAAACTGCTTCCTGCATTGGCACAGAACAGTGGTATTGGACGTAAAGGTGCAGAATCATCCAATATGGACATAATTCATAGGTACACTGGGCTGCACACACATTGTCAGTTAGCTAGCGGCTACAGCTAACCTTTGTCAGGTTGGCACTAAAAACTCTGCAGCCATCAAATATGCGTGAATAAAGCAAGATGAAACGTTATTTTCCTTATTGTCAGAAACAGAGCGACATGAGAATCCCGTTTGAGTCCACTTTGTCACCACCAGTAGAAGTCCAACATTAACTCGCCTTTTATCTCTGATTGGATTTGCCAACTCTATACTATACTGTCCTCGCCAGCCACTCCACGCCATTTTGTGCCATGCAGATAGCGTTCTTCTTTGAACTCGAGTGCTTGGAGCTGCTGTCTATGGCTTTTAAAAGGGGTTGATAAGAGGTGAATCCAGGTTTAATGGCCCTCAGCTTGGGGTTTTGTTTGTGCATTGGTCTCAGAAGAGTTTTCTGGATGGCAGCCCCACTGTAGATATCAGCATTGTGAAGCCAACATGATTTTAGATTTTATTGTCTTTGCCAGATTAAATAACTGTTTTTCGGGACCAGTGCAGCTGCACTTTGGGCTCTTCACTATTCAGCCTCTTTGGAAGCCATTCATTTTTCTCATTTTGCTTTGAACACTCACACATGGACGTGGTGATTATCAGAGCTCTTTTAAAGCTGACACTGACTGCTAATTAGCATTCAAGTTAATATAATACACCTGCGTAGCTGCCTTTTGTTAATGTGATTTACTTACTTCAAAGTACTTTCATGTGGTGTCTCCATTTTTTTCCCACTTTCTCTGTACCAATTCAATCCTGAATGAAGTGGAAAGTTAAGTTAGGCATGCAAGCAAATCTGCTTTATTTCTAAGAATCCATTAAGATTTTTACGTTATAGACAAGTAGCATAACCATTCACCTCTGAAGAAGAATTGTAGTTCTGTAAAGTTAAGTATGTACCCACTATATATTTTATTAGTTGTCAGATTCTTTGAATTCTGCTAAGATACACCCATACCGACCTGATTCCCTCCCATTGTTATGAGCACTGTGTTTCCTGGCTAATTGCATCGGACGTCTGCTTTGATTACAATGACAATGTAAATTTCTATGCTTGTTGAAAAGCATTCAGCTAAACTATTCAGAGCATTCAGCATGTAGAGTAATTTCCAGAGTTTCTATAAATCAAAGCGAGCAAGTTCCCTTCAGTGTGGCTCAATTGAAAACATGGTTGGAAACAACAGACCTGATTATGCAGGCTGAGGAGGCGATGAGATGGAGGTGCTCCCATCAGCACTCCTGACATTATGTAAGGAGTTAACTCTCCCTCTCTGTGCTTCTCTGCCTCTCCCTCTCCAGGGTGAGCCATGAAAAGATGGGAAGTTTGAGCAGATGTAGCAGAATGTATCGTAAACTTGAATGTATTCCTGTAGGAAGCTCTGTTTCACGCCAAATATTGCATTTTTAATACTGACAGAAACTGGGATGCCAGATGACAATGTAGTCGTTCGACTCGCTCTACGGAGCTCATGATTTGCTGCATCAGATGTTTATGTTTGTGAACTTCACATGGCAATTAGGATTCATGGACATTAGATAATAATGTGTTTAGTCTGGTTTTGGTTTAGCTGGCTTTTTGTTTTGATAAGAAACAAGTTAATGACTGTTAAAAATATATAATAGGTGTTAGAAACATTTATTTTGAGCTTGACAGTTCATTCTTGGCCTTGGAGATAGTAGTCGACAATCTCCACTCAAGGTCCACTTACTTGCTGTAAGTGGTAAGGGGCTTTCAACCATATAATGTGGTCTTCATTAAGAGAAGTTTCCTCAGTTGTCATGGAACTGTAGATGTTCAAACTTTACATTATTCTGAGCCCTTTTATGGCTTCTAAGTTGAGACTGAGAGTTCATTCAATAATCAGTGATATTAACAATGTTATTATTTATATTAGTACTTATATTTATTATTATTCTAAATATGAAACCAGTGAAAATGTGTATGAAAAATGCAAAAATCTCTGTTGAAATTTGTTTTATAAGACGCCACTTGCCGCAGAAACATTCTGTTGTTTCTCCGTTTATGTTTTTATTATTTCAAGAGACTTTGGTTGATCTGCAGGATAATCAGCAGCTCATTTCTGTTTTCTCCCCTTTTTGTCTCATTACTTTCTCCTATTGGAAGCATACTCTGAGCTGTCCTCATCACAAAAACACTCTACTAACTGTAAACTGCAGTCAACAGTGTCTTCTTTCAGCAACAAACAAAAGAAATGTTTCATGTGAGCAAACATAAAAATTGTGTGTGAAAATCTGATTTTCTCCCTTTTGAAAATCTCGATGTGAAAATGGGGTAAAGACCTTAGGCATAATCACTACCTTAATGTAGGTATTTTCTGCTCTTTTAAAGGCATGTTATATGTGTGCTTTTCAAAGCAACATGGAAAAATAATATTCCTTTGGCTCGCTTGCAAAATTTGGACTGTTTGAAAAGTGGCTTGCATCCACTGTTGTTTTCATGACTCTAATAATTAGGTCCATTACATTGTTCATTTGTTTTGAACTGGTGGCGTCACTCCAGGCTTTACACACTGAAGTGTTTTGAAGTTAACTCTGCTCTTTGAATAATTTAAGAAGAAGTTTCCCTTGCAATGGGTGGAATTAACATCTGACCAAATTACTGCAGATTGGGTCATAAAAGCAAAGCCACAGAGATTTTATCTCTCTTATGAAATATGTACCTTTTCATATTGGACTTTTTTGAGTGTATGTTGTATATTGGATATTACATTATAGCAGGCATTTCAGCTGGCTTGTTCCTAAAAAACATATCTGCTGCTTTTAGGTTTTAATCAACACTCTCAGTTGCCCTTTAATGGCTGCTGCAGCGAGTCAGGAGAGGAAATTTAACTCTTTCTCGGTTCTATCACCTAATTAAAGTCAGATTTAAAGCCGACTGATGTTGGAGGGCAGGCAGCCTGATTTAATATAAACTGCTGTATAAATTCATTCTCAGCGGCACTGCTGTTTTTTGATGTATTGATTTGAAATCCTGGGAATCTCTCTGTGAAGATTTTCTTGTCTCAGAATCGATGGCAATGTAATTGGATAGGAGCTCTCCTGGCTCTAATTACAAACTCAGATAGATGAATGGTGATCTCAGAGATACAACATAGACTCGGCATGAAGGAATTCGCCTCTGAGTTATCTTTTAAATATATATATTTTTATTTTTCAAATATAATAACATAAAGCAGGATGTTCTGTTCAGCCCTGCCTGTGTAGGGCAGCTTTTGGATATAGCAGTGACCCAGCCTGAAGAAAAAAGGAGAGGGGTTTAAAATGATTCATTGCTGTTTGTATCATTGTCTAAAATAATATATTTTTTCTCTCTCTGTTCTTACAGTTCATATCAACTTTTCTGCTGGCAGCTCAGGAAAAGGCTCACAGGTAAGAAAAACAGTTGACACATGTGATTCTTTATTTCCTGAGTACAAATTAGTCTGAAACCTTGCGCTGTTGCTGGTTTCTTGATAATTAGTGTTAATCATTCCTTTCCTGGTCACCTCACCTCTATTAAAGCCTTAATTACCTGACGAGCAGAAACTGACAACCATGTTTAATTTGCTCTTCAATACAAATCCATTCGCTCTTTCCTTAAGAGGAAGATGATTTTCTTGCTGTTGCATTTTCTAAGTCTACAGTTGCTGCTCGATAAATAATTAACACGTTCACTTGCTCTACTTCTTATTGGTGTGAGAAGATGTTGACAGTAAGCCTCCTGGCAGAGGTGCTTAGCATCACCGAAATGGGAAATTACTGTCCTGCTTTTCACCCGCTTCTTTCCCTGCAGAGGAAGTTTTGCCCTTTAACTTTGTCACTTTTTTCTCATATTGTTGTAAACAATGTCAGCCAGTAATTGTCTTTAACTAAACATCCAGTGTTATCTAAGTGAAAATAAAAGGCATCCTGAAACAATTGGTTCTCTGTTAGATTGCATTTATGAGAAGCCCACAAAGATATTGGCCTCTAATTTAAACAAAAAGTCTGTTTTCTTCCCTAAAATAATTGTGCCACATTATCAGTGCCCCTTTAAGAAAGGATGCTCAGTCAAAGTACTTTTTTTTTTCTATAAAAGAACGATTAGGGACAGCTGCCTGTCAGAGTGATAAAGCAGGGATTTAAATGACATCCATTCAGGAGAAGAAACCCTTTTAAGAGAATGGAAAGAGCAGTCTTTTTGCAATAATGGAAATATAATTTAGGTATAAAAATCTTGTCTAATGTGCTGGAACAAAAGACATTATAAAAGCTGAGAAACTGGTTTATGGAGTTCCTTGTAGTCTAAACTGTTACAATACGTCTATTCTTAGACATAAATGTCTACAAAAAGCATCAGAAAACCATATTTTTCTGTCGTTTCCTCCGTTTTTGACCCTGACATGTGGCTGCCAGTGCTTTTGAGAGCTCATGGGGGTTTGTTGCCTAGTTACCACGGGACCACAGCGGTAGTTCGGCTCCTTCTCCATTTTGAATATCACTAAATTTTGACAGGTGTTTCCCAGACAGAGAGTGGGGCCAAAATGTGTTTTACACCTTATATCAGACATTGTATTCAGTTTGTCATGTGTTTTTCTCACCAAGCCCAACTGCAAATTGGAAACCAGGTTGTTGCCCCCTTTTTAGATCTCCTGAGCTGGAGAACAACATTAACAAATTAGAAAGGAATACAAATTTTTAGGTCATGGGAAATACTCCAGTATTAACATCAGGGCCATGGCGGGAGGCCTGGCAGTCATTTACATATTGTACACAACATTTTGCAACACATGCTTATAAATTAGTGGACTCTAAAGTAAACACACATGATTTATTATTTTGAAAGGAAACCAGTCGCTGAATAAAGCAATTAATTATTGCTCTTTCCACAGAGGATTATTGACTTTCTAACAAAGTTGCATTGTACTGTACGTGGGACTTTTTTGTCAGTGTAGCTTAAAACTGTTTTTTAGCAACGAATCAAGAATTATAAGATACACATACAATACAATACATATCTAAGCTTCCAGATCAAAAATGTATTATTGGTTTGGACAATACAAATCAAAAATAATTCTGATTCCTGCATCTCCAATCCATGTTAACAAAGATATTTGTTATATTTATGGGATTTGGTTCTCAGGGACTTCAGTGCACAACAGCCATAACTCGGTTATTAAACACACCAAACATGATTGATATTTCTCTCAACTATACAGAGTTGTTCAGAAGCATAGAAAGGTAGTTCTGAGTAAATGATAGTCATCGTGCTGGCTTAAACACAGTGTTTAATTTAATCTATTTTGATAAAGACCATATTGGTGTTTTGAGGATTTAGCCTATTTATAACAAATCAAGTTACTCTTTATGTAACTTCCACCCATTCTTCCAAAATTATAGATTGTTAGATGTTTGAATCCACATTTCCTATCTTTCAGTCAGCCACTTTAAAGTCTTTGCTGTTTTAAAGAGCCCATTATTAATCATAAGTATGTGGTTTATCTACCTGGCTTCTGATAAGGTGAGAAAATGTGTAGATGGATCTAAGACTCTATAGTAGCCTATGCTTTGGAAAATGTTTGACAGTGGTGTAAACTGAATTGCATTTAATGGAGTCAAACCACCAATGTAGGCCTTCAAACCACTGTTTGATCAGTGCACATTTCACATGATTTTTGTGCCAGTGGTCAGCAGCATAGAAGACCTGGCAGTGAATAAGAGAGGATTCCCCATCTGACTTCAAACAGCTGCGCTCATCCCATCACAATTAAAATCTGGCTAAATCTGCAGGGGCTCCTGTAGTGTGTGTGATATGGGTAACACTGATCTCAGAATGCAAAGTAGCAACAGCCAAGTAGCATTAAACTTACAACAACATGTTTATAAAACTGATACATACATTTCCAGTGTGATTCTGCAACCCGTGGCTTATTGTTTGCTCTGTTATAATTGAGGAAAAGATCATCATCTGTTTCAATTTTCAGGCAGGATTTCAAAAGGTACATGATCAATATTGTTGCATATAGCATTGCTACAAAAGGCTTATGATATGTAAAGTAGGAAACAAGGTTGCAGCAGTAAACATTAAAGTGTCATTTTCAGTGGCTGTCTTTGAACACAGTCTGTGGCTTGCATATGGAACAAGTTTTAGTCTTCCCCCTCCTTTGAAGACGGCCTGGAGCCTCTGATGACTGGCATCAGTTTGAACTCAGTATGACTTGGAGAAGTTGGCGAAGGCAAGCACAGGTACCGTGATTATCTGCAGCTTCAGGGCTTCATAAACCGCCCAAACAACAAGTGTACTAAAAGTTTGCTAATGTAAGCAGAAGTGCCTTGATCTCATGCACTCAAAGAACAGCGAGAGGATGCATGAGGACTACACGGTGTGAGAAATTATTTACAAACTTCCTGCTGAGGGTCCTGCAAAGCCACTGAATAACTTTAACTTGTTAAAAGTTCACCTGACAGTTCGCGCCACTTTGCCACCGTTCGGGGCTTCTCAAGATACATGAGGACACTTTTAAAAGAAATTGCAGGGCACAAACAGGAAGCTTTATTCTGAAAGGGGCGGCTTCACCTTCAGGCGATGTTGCTAGATGGGGGGGGAAAGCAACAACCAGGCATACGACACACACAAGAACACAACCAGTACAGCAGAAGTAATTGAAAGTGCTGATCTTTGTGAGTCATTGAGTTCTTCCGTGTGTTTTCGAGGCTAAATGGTAGCTTCACAAAGTTACATAATGCAAACATTTTCTTAGGTTCATCTTCAGGCTGTGCAGATTAAAACTGCTCCACAGACAGCAACAACACTTTTATTCAAATTCCAAATTATGCCAATATTACACTAAATAGTGTCCTTGTAAATTTGTAACCCAGATAGGAGACATAAGCACTTATTATTTGCCCCCGTAACCAACCTTGGTCAGTTCCTTTGTCCTTTTGAAGAGTACAGATCTTCATCTCTGTGTAGGCTGCGCTCAATCTTAAGTGCCATTCAGTTGTTGACATAATGACCAGTCTTGAAGGAAAAGAGCCATTCCCTTTCTTAATGACACTCAATTCAAGTCATCATGTCTGATTGGACAATAACATCTTCTGTTGTTCGCAGGTGATCATGTTTTCTGCCAAACTTCATTTTGCAAACATTTGTGTTTAAACTCTCTTTATCTGTGCTGCCTAAATGTCTGTCACTACATGCAAAAATAGCTTTTCTTTTTCCCCAGCATCTCCTCAGCATGGACAGTTCAAAATCAAATTTAAGAGGACATGTGTGAGACTGATGTCTGAATCATTGCTTCAACTCCTCTGCAATGACCTTATCTCAGCAGAAAAGTCAGATTCTTTTTATGAGATTACAAACCTGCATGAATGCTGCCAGTGTGCACCTGAAGATCCCACTGCAATTGGACCAAAACTGTGAATATCAACAGTTGGCCAGGCGGTATCTGTGAATCTGTGGTACTTTTAAGTATCTAGAGGATTAGCTGACAGCATTTCAACAGTACTCTGAGTAAAGTTACCCAATTTAACATAAAGTCCAAATTAAATCAGATTTAGTCCTTTTTGTAGTAAAAAAAAAAAGTCAGTTTTTTTTATTGACAATTGTTTTTTATTATTAGAGGGTCATGTCAGTGTCTGTGTTTGATTGACAGCAGCTGGCAGGCTGAGCCCCATCAGGGGGAACCAGAGACAAAATAAACATAGTTGCCCTGTAACTTACAAGCAAACATTGTGTTGTTGAAGAGCAAGGACCACACCGGCATCTAACAGTGACATTTGCATGTACATTTACGTGCTGCTTAATGTGCTGCAGCTGAGCAGCTGATTAGCTATCTAGCCTACAAATTGACGTTGGCAGTGAAATTTTCCCCGGTGAATGTTTGTTTGGTGGCTCGTTCAACAAGGTACATAAGGTGCAGGACAAGACATGTGTTCATGTTTGTAAGTTAGATCAGAAGGAGACTTTAGCAGGAAACCTAATGTGGTTGTTGTTCAAAGTCTGTGTCTGTAGCAGGCTGCTGTCTGGCTGTTAGTCAGTGTAACTGTCTGCCTTTGATAGAACGCTGACCTTACTGCTTTATGCAAGATTTGATTGGCCCTATCTAAATAATGTCTCCATCTACTTAGATGGTCAGGTAAGGTAAGAAGTAGGTAAGAACTGCAATTTAATTTCAGTTGCTATTTCAACTTAAATGATTTGTTTTTCTATATTTAAGACACTACCCACTCTTTACTTGAAAAGGTTTTTTAAAACAACTTTTTCTATTACCTTGTTATATTTATAGAATTGTGCTCACTTTAATGAGTGTTTGCTGTTTTTTTTTTTTTCTTTTGAGTTTAAGCGATCATAAGATACAGGTTTAGATTTTGACCTGACCTTTTGACCTTTTGACTCATGTAATGTAATCCACATTTACAGCAATGAGTCCCATTCATGAGAAATTCTGATAAGGAATCCACAGTGCTGGGATATTGTCCAGAAAACTGGAGCTGGAGTAAACGTTACCCCAGCTCTAATGGTTCATGTGTGACCAAACTCTTTCAAAGTGCTATGGCTAAAATCTGGTCAGAAATATCTCTCAGCCTTCTCATGTAGAGGCCAGGGAGCATACTGTGACCCTAAATAACTTACACAGCAGGACTTGACAATAACGGTTGCCCCGTTGCCCAAGGCAACCAGATTTGGACCACTGTCAACAATTTTGTGCGGTCTGCTCGCCTCTGTTGGCAGCAGTTTTTCCTGTGCTTAGAAAAACAAGGCTGAATCCCTCTGTGTACAGTTTTCTAACTAAGTGAGAGTGCCCCTGTTGAACTGTTTTACTGTGTGAGGAATTGCAAAATTATGGAAGAAAAAAATATAAACTTTATTTAACAACAAGAGAGGGCAGCTAAAACATGTTAGAGGAGGAAGAAAGCAATACAACAGATGCACCTATAGTATATAAGAACTAACCAAAACTGTACTCAAGAATATGACCTCAGAAAATCCAGATTGTGGCAAACTTTTAATATTCTTTACTATATTCTGGACAGCCAAGGACCTTTTTCAGACTCGCCTATTGTCTCCGGATCAAAAGCTACTGTGATGCGACAGAACTGTCGAGCTGTGGATTAAACCAGGCTTACAGGAGTTAAATATTCAGCCTATTGTAATTTATCCTGCTAATTACATTACCTTGCAAATGTGAAATTTAAATGCAGTGACATTAGTGGCTCACTCTCACTTTTATTCTGGATTATTAATGAAGCTAAGCCACTTGTTCTTAATCAAATCCCTTTTATGTGTGCGTTTGTGTGTCTGTCGCACAAAGGGAGAGGGAGAAAGAAGGAAAGCTAAAATGAAAATGTTGTCATTTGAAGTAATTTAACCCATAGATATTAAATAATTTAGACAGGTCATAGTGCCCTACTTCAGTGTTCACTGCTACCTACTTTACTGAGGACGATGGTGCTTGTTGCCATGGATACTATCCAATTTTATAAGCAGTGCATCTTATGCCAGTTAATTGCATATTAAAGTTACCTTAACTGGATGCATATAATGACTTTTGTTTTGCTCATCTGCATAGTGAAAATCAGTAACAGCAGGTGCAGTGATGTAGTGATTAGCTAACATTAGCAGTGTTGCCAATTTAGCGACTTTCTCACTAGATTTGGTGACTTTTAAGACCCCTTTATTAACTTTTTTTTTTTTTTTTTAACCAAAAAAGTGCCTAGCAACAAATCTAGAGACTTTTCGGGCAGATCTTAACTCCTCACCCTTGAAGAGAGTTGCCAATATTTCTCGGTGAATGTTCAGTGAATGGGGGAGAGCAGCAGCACGTTCAGTCGACCAATCAGCAGCCAGACAGAAACGTGCGTGAGCTTTGAATGTGCCTACTTAACTACCAATCACTGATTCACATTGTATGTGTGAAGGAACACCTTCTCCTATGTTTTTATTCCTATGATTTAACTTGATCATCATCAAGTGATATATATATATATATATATATATATATATATATATATATATATATATATATATATATATATATATATATAATTTGTTTTAGTTTGTCTTTTCTCTCGTAACGTATTAAAAGTGAAAACACTACTTGAAAATACAAACTAGTTGGTAAGCAAAGCAGCTAAACAGAGTTATGTTAGAAAGAAATAACAAAAACAATGCTGTTTTATTTCATGTCCTCTGCATGGATCATCAACTGGTGAGGATGCCGACTTTTTGCCTGATACATGCAGCTTTAGCTTTTAGCACGATATCATGTATGTAGCCTTCAAGTGCATATTTAAGACCCCTTTTACCAGATTCTCCTTTTAAAACGAGTCAGCTGGAAACATTAAAAAGTCAGGAGACTTCCTCAACCAATGAATGAAGCTGGGCAAGGCTTGACAGGCTTAGCAACAGTAACTAATGGGGAAAAGTGTTAGTATCATTAAGAGCAAGTTAACAGATTCACTTGACAGTTTTAGGTCTTTATTCCCCACAGACTGTTATCAACAGGTTTTTTCTCCTAATTTCTAATTGAAGTCAACAAAATTCAGAAAAAGGCTATGCAGAAAACCTGACAAGAACAGCCTGCTGATGTTAGGCAGCAGACTTTTCAAGTCATTAAGTCATTACACATTAAGAGCTTTCCCTTGTGTATGAAAAATGACTGTAATGAATGACATTTTAATCTGTCAGTTCTTTTGGCACCCTGGCATGGAGGACACCGTTTTAGTTCTTAAACCGCTCAATAGATACGAAATCATCCTCAATATGAAGCTGACAATTGGCACTTTACCAAGAAATTATTTCATTCCTTAGTTAATGTAAATGTAGAGCGAAAACATGAATAATAGTGATCAACTCCTCAGGTGTTTGAGGTGCTCAACATCCTTCTAGACAGCCAGCTTCTGTAAACATCACACATTCTTCTCTCACATGTCAAAATTCAGAAAATCCTGCAACCTTGAATCATTCTTGCCATCAGTGAACAGAAAGCTAATGTGACCTGACGGGTCACTCACATCAGTGGAGCGTCTCTGCCCTCGGGGATTGAGGGACGTGTATGCATGTGAAGAGCTTCCAAATCAAAGGCAAAGGATCAAAGGGTTGTTTTTGCGGGTGTCCTTGATTACATAACAATCACATTAAGTAGGTTGAGCATCGTTCACAGAGAGTTTACACATGTACACCTCAGCCGGGAAAACCTTTGCCGCCATGCTGCTGTTGTTCTGAGGTTAAACTACAAGAGGCGCAATCTTTCTGTCTGTCTACATCAGTGCTGTGGTGCCTCAGATCAAAAGCGCTCAAGGCATGGTGAAACTAACCCTTTCGGATGGACAGCGTAGACTCATAGCAATTCCTTTTTTAACACCTATGGGTGTCTGATTTCCGCTGCAAATGGCTGACAGCCTGCTGTCAGATGGGATTAAGGAGAGCGTTACCTGCGTGCAGAAGCGTAGAAGGCCAAAAGGAGCCGAGTTCTGTGAGCTGAGAATAATTCATCTCTCAGTAATGGCGAAGATGATGTTAGACCTGATCTGAGTTCACTCTGCCGCAGAATATTAGATCATTTACCAGAGAAAGATTTGTAGCCCTTGTGCCACTCAACTGCAGGGATTTTGTGAAGTGCAACCAAGGAGCAAGATTTAAAAAGGTATTCTGTTAAAGGTCCAGTAAGTAACCTTTTGACCATATAAATGAGGTACATTCATTGGGGAAAATACATCTGATTAAACATCAACACTGTAATAAAACAACTGTTGGTCATATATTTATCTTCATTAATACTTTGGTGTGTAAACACCGAAGACAGTGATGGAAATAAGTCCAAGACTTTATTGTTTTTTCACTAACAAAGTCTGACATGTTATATTTTATTAGAATATTGTCAATAAACCAAACCGAAAAACTTTGAATTCCTGAACCCATTTCATTCTTTAGTGTTGTTTTGAGTTTTGCTTCTATTGATAACAGGATAAATGAAGATGATTTGACATCATTTCAGAATATTTCAATCTCTCCTGTAGTACATTGGAGGTTTATAATAGATCTTCCATGTAAAATATCACTGGTAAATAGAAAAACGTAGGAAAGCATAAAAATATGTATGAATACATAATCCAGGTAGCTTAAGCAGGTGTTCAGACTCAAAAATAGCATTGCATTAATAAACACAGAGGGCTGCATATGTGGGGGCGTGTTGCTACAGGTACAGGTGAGAGGATGAAAGATGATCCCAGATGTCCAGGTTGAGTAATGCATCCATGAGTTTGAAGGCTAAACAGACGGCAAAACACTGCACCATTGTTTGTAATACTGTAAGACAGGGTTTTACATCTCTGTAAAGTTATCACAGCAACAATTATTTTACCCTCCGTCACGTCGATCCCCAGTAATCAGTAACAGTAAAAAGTAATCTGCAGTACAAAGAAAGTGTAACTGAATTATGTAACTGGTTGGCCAAAGCGATGCCTTCCTGTTTGATGTGTTGTGGAAAAGCTCAGCCAGGTTGAACATTTTCGCCAGATGACCCTGTGTTTTTTGCCGGAGGCAGCTGCGTTGGAGCCCCTGCTGTGCCAAAAGAGTGGTCTAATTGAAATGAATGAGGAGGCTGCATTTTTTGTGGACTCAACACAGTCTGTATTACAATAGCTCATAGAACTGAAATACACAAGAGATTGATGTAACAGCGCAGGCTAGACTTAGAGATTTCTCATTAAAGCCTCATTAAAACCTGTCATAAAACATTAGGTCTTATTTAGGTTATGTGCTGTAAAATCATGTAGTAGACACACATGCACAGACACACACACACACATACACAGTTGCACACGCACAATCAATATAATTGGTAACGTTTCACCGACCAGTTAATTCACCACACTGGAGGTTTTGATTTATTTTGTTTGACAGTGACAGTGCAATGATTTACTGTTTCCTCTCTGGCCGAGAGTTGAGTTGTGCTGGAGGAGACAGAGTGAAAAACGTTGCACTGTCTCAACTACCATATTCATCCAGAAAAAGTCCTGCTCTCTTTTATTTGTTTTACGATTATTTCCCTCCTCTTTTTTAATAATATATATATATATATATATATATATATATATATATAAAATTTTATTTTTTATTTTTTTCTTCAAGTTGGAAAGATTTTATATGAGTAATTGTCTGATAACGAGTCTGATTCTCGGCTTACGAGATGCATTTTTTCCTTGCGGTGCCTTCTCTCTTCAGCTGAGGAAATGATTTCAGAGGGGTAGTGTGTGATGAGATGAGACAGAAACCTTTTGGGCATGACTAATGCTACTGAGTCCAATTAAGCTGATGTCTTGTACCCACTGAATTAAATCACCCTGATATGATCTTGTCTGCCTGTGCATATATTTGCCTCTAACTGATCACCTGAAAAAATTAGAGAAGACGGAGATCCTCACATGCACGAATCATCGCTGTGCATATTTTTATGACTGGTAAACTTTCTCCTAGTATTTCTACATCTGAAAATGTGCCCGCTCGATGCTTGTCAAAACACTCGATTCAAGATTTGATGAATATAATAGGAAAGGTAGGAAGTGCAGGAGACGTGCCCTACAAAAACTAAATGATGTGTAGTCATGACAGTTGCAGGAAACCATTCATGGGCAGGAAATTGACTAAATTAACAGTTTGTTTTATATTGTGAAAATTGCAAGCCCTCTAAATGTGCTGAGAAAGCGGGTTACATATAGGCTGGTTCACACAACTGCCACCAAACTACTGTGATTCCCTGTAACCGCTGCACCACACCCGCTGAGAGTGAATTTATGACTTAGTTAAGCTCTCTGAAGGCTGCAACTGCTTGCCAGTAAAATGATTGTTAGTCTAGAGGAAGTCATAAATCAAAACAGGCCTCGGTTTGTCATTATCTATTAATACTCTGCCGCTCTAGAGCTCTGGAAACAGCCAGAACTTGCACATTCTCGCTTTCTTCCAAGACTGAAAGATTTCCTCTGAAAGATAGAGGTAAAAGACAGCTCTTCAAAGTTTGCTCAGCTTTTGATTGATTGACTCATCCCTCCATGGTCTGCCGCGTGCGCTGACAGCTCTGGAGGTGGAACAGTGTTAAAGGCCTTAATTGAGCCGAATGCGCAGAGCTTAAATGCTGCAGGCACAAAACCCACACAATTAGGAAGGACTAATGACGTGGGGTATCACCCATTATTTCTCTAAATAACCCGTAGGGTTTTCCATATTTAGTATCACTAAGTCTTAATTAGTGATTAGGAAGAGGAAATAGAGCATTTAGCTGAAACTGAGCATCTTCACACGAGCCATTTTTGGACAGTTTCTACATCTTTTGTTAAAACAAAAAAAAGTGGATGTATGTAGGTCATTATTTGAAGACTTGCTTGAACATCTTTTTTTTTTTTGTTGCTCTAATTATTAAAAAGTTTCTCTGTCTTTTCAGAGCCAAGATGATATGCACGTCATCCACAACAACCAACTGGGTAAGTCTTTTTTTTCTAATTATAGTAGTGGGTAAGGGGGTTACAAATTTGGATTAAGGAGGGACCCTGAAATGAATGAATTGTGTACTGTAAGTACTTTTATAATTACCCAGTACATATTAAACAATTACAGGGTACCAACAGGCTTAGCCTTTGTCCTTTTAGCAATAGCTATAACAGCTTTGTCATGAAAAGGAGCCAACACACGTGCGCCACTTTCACGTAATAGAACATATATAAATAAAATACATGTAATATAAATATAAAATATGATATATTGACTTTCTTTGTGCATACACCTGAAAGGGGGAATAGCTCACCACACTATTCTTTATACTGTATGTTGTCCAATAAACTACAGTAAATTACATTTGGTAAAGGTAAATGCTCATTCATGATATGATGATATGACAGAACATAAAAGTTGGTCTTGGTTCTTTACTACTATCAGCTTTGGTTGTCTGATGGATCTCACCAAAACTATGTTACAATATTTTACCATCATTTTGAAAACATACACAGATGTATAGCTACAGCTATAGAGGTACATCTTTCTTCCCAGACTTAGCCAAATGTTTTGTTCCCCGGCAACAAAAATTGTCATCATATTAATAACAACAACAACAACAAAAAGCTTTTTACAATGTAATTTCCCAAAGTATATCTATAATTTTAAAATAAATGATAATATAACTAATTTCTTTGCAGTGACAACAATAACCTTTCTGGTCTTATGATCCAGTAACAATATTACTGTGCTCTATAATTATTAAGTAGTAGTCAATACTTTCAGTGCAACTATTTTATTGATACCCCATATATACTAAATAATTACATTGTAATTTGCAGCTGCAATCTAAGGTGTTACCAAATACCATTAAATATTATATGTGTATTCATATTTGTATTCATGTATATCAGTTGTATTGCTGCTGTATTTGATAGTACCTGTGTTCAAAGCTGCTATTCATAGTACTGGTCATATTTAGGACTCTGTTATTGTGCTTGATATTTGGATCAGTCTGAATCAGTGGAACTAATGTGTAACGCTGGATGACATTCAAAGGGCTGAACTATAACTGAGTATTTTTCAGTTTTAAGAGAACTGTGTGCTCAAAGGATTGAAGTACATTATCACTTGATATAATCATGAATAGTAAATCTTGAAATGAGAAATGTTGGACAGTGTGAAATTTAAATAGCAAATGCTATTAAATGAAAATGGTTAAGGCCCTTTGTCTGCCTTGAAAATTTAATCATCAGAGTTCCTTCTTCCAGTCTTTCATAAGTATAGTGCCATCTCTTTATCGATTTGACAGCAACCAGGAATTTCATAAGTAGAGCAAATAAAAAGATCTCATGCATGCCTTTCATGCTTCAGGGGGCTCATACAATCCCCATCTGAGAGTGATTTTCGGAAGCCTGCAGAGGAGTTTGGAGCCAGTTTTCTGGACCTCTGCCTGTTGTTCATTCAACTGGGTCACCACAGATGCAAAAGCACACAAAAGCAACTTCATAATGCTCTCATTTGGCACCTCAGCACAGAGAGGAAATACAAACGGACAGCTATCTGAAAAATGGAGCTTCACTATCTGGCACCACCACAGTAATTCCCTTTGTCACACCAGAAAAGCTACGCTCGCTTGCAGAGAATATTGTTTGTGGGCAGGAATTCAGAAGATGAATAAAGGAAAGTCGGACTTTCTATTGTTTTAACAATACAACAAATATCAAAAGATATAACTGGCTTGGTTATTTTAAAGGAGCTTGGTGACCTTTTAGAAGGTATTGAAAGTAATCACTCAAACAGTGTTTCTTTAGAGGGAATACAGAGTGCCAAATCTAAATAGAATGATGTCTAAATTTAAGTCTGAATAAAATGAGCCACTACAGTTTATACACACTGCAGATGTACATTATTATATAAGAAAACACAGTATGATTCCTCTGGCCAGATTGTGCTGCATGCAGTGTTTTTAAAAATGCAACATGCTACATCTCAACAACACAGATTAAACCTTGGAGAACATCACCCACCCAAATGCCTCGGGGAGAAGAAATCGATCAAACCAGCCACAATATAAAGATACATAATTGCATTGTTAAAATATGAGTGCAAAAAAAAACGTGCATAGATGCATATTTTCTCCATTGGTGCCCACGGCCACAAGTCTCTATTGAACATAACCTCCTACAGCACAATCAACAAATGGAAGTGCTCTGTTTTTCACACGTTTATTTCCAAGATATTGTTTGGGCTTTCATTGTAGCTTCACTGTGCCAGCCTAAATGTTAGCCGACAGGAGCGCACTTCTTCAATTGGCCATTAAATTTAGTTTATAATATTACACTAAAACTGCATCTATCTTCTTCTTCTTCTTCTTCTTCTTCTTCTCTAAATCAGTTTATATGAAAGGATATCAAAACAATATTATATTATGTGTCACAAAAAACAATAAACATCATAATAATACAAATTATGTAAGACCTTTTGCCTGTCTAGCCCAATCATTTCAGTCAATTCACTTTATTTCCAGACTCGTAGTGCAAAGAAGAAAAAGATCAAATAGATAAAATTATGTTTTATATGCACAGTCTCACAGTGGGGGAGTCACAGTAATGAATAATAATTCATGTACAAGGAACTTTTATAATTAAACCAACTTTTAGTTAATATAGAAGGTAGTTTCAGATTATGTCTAGTGTTCTAACTTCATGCTACATGTGCAGTATATGGAGGTAATGCATTTGGACAAGAATAGCTGTTAATGAATTGAGAAAAGTCTGAAGTTTTAACCGGGTTTAGACGTTTTGATGTCTTGTCTGCCAAGCTCAGCTTTTTAAGTAAGTAGATCCAAGGCAATAATGTTCTTATCTCTTATGTAATGTCTAAATGAGGCAGTAAAATCCTGTTGGCTATCCACCCAGACCACAGTAATGTATTACTTACTTTACTATTGGTACCATTTTATATTCTGTTTTCCTTTAAATTTGGGCGGTTAATATATTTCACAGACTTTCTTTCATTTTAGTTTCATTAACAGTCAGTGCAGAAGCATTTTGATCTGAGATATTACAGTTGGCTGCCTCTTTATGACATTTGAGTCTTTTTCCATCAAGATTTCATATTGCAACTTGTTCCTAAAGGATTTAACACTGAGACCCACTGAGACCCGGTAAGGAAATCACATCGTCCTACATTAGAAGTCATAAAATTCCACTCTCGAAATTGAGTTTTGTTGGTCAGATTTTGTCCTCCCCCCCACGAATAGTAATGATACTGATTTGTGGAACATGAATAAAATAGAAGAAAGTAAACAAAAGATTAAAATCAGATTCTAATGCTTCATACTTGGTGCTCTCCAAGTGACTGCACCCCCTGAGAATTAACGTGAACTTTCTTGTTTCAGCCGTTAGTTGTTTGTGTGGGTGGAAAGAAACCTTAATACAGAGATCATGACGCAGGTTTTTATCTCTGGTCAATCATGATTTGATCTCCTCTTGGCTCCATTACATTATGGTCTAGTGGTGCTACAATGGTGGAGAAATTGCTATTTCTGCCTCTTCTACTCTCTTTTCACTAGAGTTTCTTTTGGTCATGACCAGTAGCTGTGTTTCTTTGTAGGATTGTTGAAGTAGTAGTAGAAATAAACCTGTGCTCTTTGACTAAGGAAATAGCACTAAAATCAGATGTTTATTGTTGGTGTTGTAGAAAAATAAATGACCTAAAGGTTTGGTTCTTTATCTATCTGAGAAAGAAAAGTGTTTCAGCAAAGAGCAGATGCAAGGTACGTTGCCAAAAGCAGTTTATTTTTTTTATTTTTTTAAAGGCGGATTTTTCTTCTTAATGTTGTTGTGTTTGACAGTTGAGGGTACAGGGCAACCCTCTACCACAAACAGTGAACGGTATTGCTTGAGAAGAGAGAATGTGTGCCAGAATTTAAATCTGATTATCACTATAACAATAATTAAGCCCAGGAAAGCAGTGCTACTGTCCCCTCTGCAGCTGTATTATATTCATGAAGTGGCTGTGAGCCAGCTTCTTGGGGCCAGGAGGATATGTATTGTATCTTCAAGATGGTATAATCCTCACAAGATGTTGACTGGTCTTCTTGCATACCAAGTAACATTCCCTGTGTATTTACTTTTCTATATTTTCTTACTCTTACCCGCTCACGTTTCCTAATGCCTGGCATCATACCAACTCTATTGTCCCTGCTTTTCTTTATTTATTATTCTGAACACGGCTGATGACTTTATTTTCCAAATTAAAAAGAACATCATGCATTAATCCTCAAAAATGTCCCAAACAGTGCTGGTGTATAATGCTGTATGGGGTATGATACCATGCATCTTCACAAAAAAAAAAGCTTTTCAGAAATTAGGAGAAATCAAACTTATTTTCAAGCGGTGCCTCATCCATTTTCGAAATACTATTATGGATAATGAATGGGTTTCATAAGCAAAACCTGGAATCTGTTCTGCGTTAATTGCCTTAGCTTCCTGAATTATTGATGCAAAGTGAGGTTTAAGGGTTGAGTTCAGCACTCATTAGTCTTCAGCAGAGTTGTCCATGGAGTCATGAACTCTCGAGAACGTCTAATGAGCGCGATTATCACAGGTTGGAGACCCTTTTTTCCAACCTTTACGTGTTGCATCTGCCGTGTGATTGTTTTGTATGTGTGTTTTCACGTTACTACTCTGAGAGAATTGTAATGAGCTAATTTTTACAGGAGAGTGACTTTTGCCTTGGATAGCTTTCCCCTCGTGCATACATCGTCTTTCTTTTTTGTAATCATAGTGCATCTCCCTATCTCTCTACTGGTTTGCTTCCTCATTTCACTCCCTCTCTGCTATTTTCCTCTCTGTTTTACTGAGAGATATTTATGACACTGACCTTTTCGGCAGTAAGCTGAAAGTTAAATACACCATGCTCTCTATTGATCTCGTGCAAAGCAATTAAAAGTCTGTATTAATATGAGAAGAAGGCTGATAGAAAATCGTTTCACTTGCTGCATGACACATAGGCCTGTGCCACGCTAGATGATTGCCCATAGGGAAGGTAAATTATTTTTATATGGCTAAATCAAACTCTCAACAGCCTAAAAAAGTTGGCTATATTGAATTTGGGCTTCCAGATTGAATATCACCGGATGTCTGTGGATTGGCTATTAAATCCTGGTGCTGTCTGCTGTGACGGTCATGGTTAGTTTGGTCTGGAAACTGCAACCCAATTCTCCTCGGTGTAGCATGTCTTTCGGATGCACCGTTTTGGACGTGAGGAAGAGAGAGATGGAGGGGGATTTTTAGGAGTAGGATGATTCTGGGCTATCTTGTCTCGGGGAGTCCAATGATGTGAGTCATTGGAGTGTAGCAGGTTTTACACCAGTGCAATCAGCTGCTGGATGGGGAGCCATGCCTGTCGACTATGGAAATGAGCTATTGACATCCTCTGTCATCTCTGAATGTGCTGGCGATGAAGAGCTCTGGATCTGTCTTGACAGTTTCATTGTTCCCACAACAGCATAATGGCCCCACTTGCAGAATCTTATCCCTCTAGACTTTTTCAGACATTTGTCATTGACATTGCACTATTGATCTGCTTTCGATCCTCATGCTCCTCCTTCTTTTTGAACTAGATTTAAAATCCTGCTCTCCCAAACTTATCCACACATTCGGCCTTGCAATGGATGTGTGTTTATTTAACTATGGGGATGGAGATACTCTCAGCTGAAATGAAACATTCTTGTGACAGCTCTGGTGACTACACACACCTGCTCTGTGACGCTGATGGAGATGACAGAGCTGCAGGAGTGCCTAGAGGTCAGTGTGCTCTCAGAACGTCTGCCATCCTGCTCTAAGGAAGTGTCACTATTGATTTGTGTCAATGAGGTGACAACACTGCAGGGTCAGGCGACTACGAGAGCACACAATCTACATTCAAGTGCAGATATTTACTACACCCTCCTGTATGTGTGCATACACCTAGAAATACAAACACATTTAGTTCATCCTTGTTTCTTTAATCAGTCTGATCCTCTGCCTTCTTTTATGCAGAAAAGGCGAGGAAGTGAGTACACACAACACACAAAGCCTTCACACAGAGTTTCCCATTGACCAGATGGTGACAGCCTTAAAACAGTGGCTCCATGCATTGAGATACGCATCAGATCAGAGAGAGGAAGCACTATTCTCCTATGTCTCATTTCATCCAATATATTTCAAGGCTGATACAGTCTTTTTTTTCTATGGAGTGGCCTCTGTGGAATACTGAATGAGTGAGGGGAGATAAACGAACGCTAGACTCATGCTTTCTAGTTCCATCAGCCTGGCAAAATAAAATCATCTGCTCTGAGGTGACCGGGGCTTTGGCTTCATCTCCCCAGGAACCTTCAGTCTCTTTCATTCGAGGCATATTATTATCAGCCAAGAGGCATCCTTGGATAATTTCACTTAACCACTGAAAGAAAAGCGCTTTGTGGCGTGTTTGGCACCAGGGTGCTGCTTCACATCTTTGCCCTACTATTAAATAGATGAATTGATTGCATACTTTCACCTCTGGGAATACTGCTATTAATACAACTAGAGTTGCTACTGCTAGCTCTAATAGCATTACCTCTTTGACAACAGGGAAAACAGAACATCCAAGCAAACATTAAATACACCATGTCAAGCACCCAGTCACCCTAACAACCATTGCAATGACCGCAAACTGCCTAGTAAACACCTGGCAACATCCTACTCGAATACACTAGCAACTGCCAAGTAAAAAGCAAACAAGCAAGCAAACTTAATTTATATAGCACTTTTTAAAAACAGAAGTTAGAAAGGAATTAACAGGAGAGAGGAAACAAAAAGAGGTAGACAAGACTAAGAGTCTACGCAGCCAAGCTAGCAGCCCTGTGAGGCTTTTCTTTGGCACAGCATTGCTTTGGAATAAATGCTAACTTGAGCATGCTCACAATGGCCATGCTAGAAATGCTTTTGTTAAGCAGTATAATGTATACCATTTTCAGCATTTTAGTTTAGCATGCTAGCATGCTAACATTTGCTAATTAGCACTAAACACAGGGAATGGGAATGGGAATGTCAGTAGTTCTGCAAGTATTTAGCCATAAACCAAAGTATTGCACAAATTAATATTGTCAGGAGATCACCTAAGTTATTACAATTCATCCTGAGGGTGACATTAATGTCTGTACCAAATGCAAACAATCTAATAGCTGTTGAGACATTTCACTAAAAACCACAAATGTGGACCTCATGATGGCCTTAGAGGAAAAGTGTGGGGATCACCAAAGCAGGATTCATCATCCGGGGACCATGGGGACCAGAGCCGCAAGCATGAAAATTTATTAAAACAACGACTAGACAGTGTAGAAGCCACAAATTTATTTTTAAGTTCAAAAAGTCAAGAAAAATACAAAAAAAACAAATGGCTTTTAAGATGATTTTTAAAGATGTGCACGAACTTGGCTTCTCTAAAACTTAGCAGGATACAGTACCATCTACCAACATCCCAGCGACCACATCAAACACCCAAGCCTAGCCACCTCCCAACACCTTAACATCCTCTTATAATGCCCTAGCAATACAAGGGCAAGGTACATTTCTCTTCTCAGCCCAGTGGCATCCTTGGATAATCTCACCTATCCACTAAAAAAGCGATTTTGTTGTTTTAAATCTAATCTATTTTATATCTATAGCCCTTTTAAATACAGGTAGATGTACTGATTGCACATTTGTACTCTGGCATGGGCAAACATGAGTGTCAAGGGAGTGCACAAAGGTGATTGTTACCTGAAAGGCAAAGGACACAGAAATGATGGAGGTGAATGAAGAAGGGCGCTATAACAGGATTTTTCCGTTTCCCCTTTTCTCCACGTTGTTTGATGATTAATCGAAACCCATTAGTGTGGAGCCGAGGCCAGTGAATTCAGTCTTAATTAGTTTCTTTTTTTACCCCTCATTCTCCGTTGCTTTGACATGGGGTACGCATTATCTACACAATGAAGGATTGGCAAACTGCTTATCTGATTTTGCTGTTAGTCTCATGCAGCTGGTATTATTGCTGTACTGTGCAGTATCAGGAGGCTGGTACCTCACCTGGGGCTTTAAAATGAACTGCTTTATGTGAAACCAGATGCACACACACGTACACACACATAGTCGTTCATTTAGCAAACTCGGCAGAAGGACATTTAGAGGTGGTGTAGTGGTATTCGCTCTCTAAGCTCAGCTCTCGGCGGAGGTTAGATCTGTTGGGAGATGGACATGCTGAGATTTAGCAAGTAAATCCCCCCCCTCACCAGGGCTCCAGGATCAATGGGATCTTTGTTATGAGCGAAGCAAAGGAGCGACACACCCACCAACACTTAATTAAAAAGATCTGACACAGATACTGTACTCTGACATAGTGTCTGCCCCTGACCCCACTGCAAATATCTGAACCCAGGGAGGGAATAGGTTCAAGTAGTGTAATTGAGGAGGAGGCAATCCATCTAATCCTGCCATTGTCAGCACTACCCCTCTTTTCTTGTATTGCTTTTGCACAACTATTCCAATGGGAATATTATAGACCTGTCAGCAGTGGCTGGTGCTTATTTATGTTTTGAAACACTAAAATACACTTGGTCAGCAAATTTTGAAAAGCTTCGTGAGAAAAACTCCTTGTGGTAATCATAATTTATGACATGGTGTACCCTTTATGACTATATTGTGTACATATACTTAAGTAGCTAATTAAAATGTATAAAGCAAGTGAGAATTATTTGGCACAAAGCCTGTTGTGTTTGTTTGAGTTGAAATTAAAAGGAAAGTATACACAAAAAGCCCTGCACATCTTATTACTGGGAATAGCAGTAAAGCTCTGACATCTCTTCTGTTTTTCTTTTTACTTCTCACCTGGATATTGGCTCCTACCTCTCAGCTCTAAATCCCTGAAAAGCCTTTTTGTTGTCACAGTCATTTCAGCCAGGTGCTGCAGACTTCATTTTGATGTGAGGGACAGCTTACAGGATTTAGGAGTTGTCAAATGTAATTGTACAGAGCCAAAGACAAAATGACAGTTTTTTTTTAATTCCCTCCCCCCTGGTCTTTTGGTCTAGTTTTGATTGTACTGGTCGTGAGAGCCACAGGGTTTATGTGGACTTGTTTGTGCAGCCAATGTCATTCTTCACTGAGCTGTGTCACTATTACTGCCCTGTAAATGGATTTCACATGAAGAGGAACTGCAGCAAGCTAAGTCAATGACAAAGATGGTATCTAAACATATTGTCAGCATTGAACTAGCCTGTATTAGCAGTTTTTAAACCGAGAATATTGAGCTTGTACCTCGCTGTTAACCTTGGCCTTAATATGCAGTAACAATACTGAATTTTACTGACAATGCAGTTGTGTCATTCAGCCAGAAGTGGACAGCTGGGCTTTGTCAACCTTTTGGGTGTTACGTTACCTCAGAGAAAGACTCTTCTGACTGCTAATCTTTTATTAGGTAACACAGTCTGGGCTGTGACATTTACATACTCTCTCCCCAAGCCAATTAAGTTCTTGATGTGCTGGTTATTATCACCAGGCCAATAATGGCGATTAGCAAAAATCACCTCAGTTATTCCAACCGTGGCTCTTATCTTGCCTTGCTCTTAGAAGGTCATCGATTGCCATGAGAATCTTTTTTCACAGTATGTGAGCAGTCTCACATCTCTGTCCTTTTGTGTTCCTCCAGACCTGCGGGAGATAGTGTTCGTCCTACAGAGTCAAAGCAACTCCTTCCATGTGAGGCAGGCAGAAAGACGGAGAGCAGATTTACTGAAGCAGGCACACAGTCTCACAGAGGTAAGATTCAAGATTCACCTTTCACTCATGCACACTTGCTCTCTTTTTGGCATGCGAAGAGCACATGGAAGCTCTGTGTAGGTAACAATCATCTCTAGCAGCAAAAGTCATACCTGAATGAGTTGTTGTAAGCTGTATTTGTTGCCACATGGTGTCAGCACTGATTTTTAAAAATGAATACTTTACATTTTTAAAATTGGATATCCGTACACATAATATGATTTCACTACAGAGAAAAAAAGCTTTGACAAGTGTTTGCCATTTGTTACACTATGACTAAATTCTCATCATTTTAAATATTGAATGATAGTATGAAGAATTATTCATGGTACCCTCCAGATTAAACCTCTAAAGTACATTAAAGTCCGAAATCTGAAAGTGTAGTTTAAAATATGCAACATGCTCAGCTCCTTGCGACAGCAAATTGCGTGCTTACTTATAATTTTATGTATTTAGGAAATCTAGACATTTGTGCAGCTTTGATGTTCAGATATATATCGCTCTTCTCAACAAATCAACCTTACATTTCTGGCCTCGCGTCTGTACATTTTTAATGAGAAGTGATGATCATCCAAGGGCACATGTTCATCTTAATGAATATTGTAATTTCTGATTATAAATCAGTTATTCCAAAAAAGGCTGGAGGAAAGGAAAAACTATATTTTCTCCTGGGACATCAGCTCAGTATTTCATTCAATTAGTAAAATTTCCCTAAGCACATCAGCATCATGTCATAAAACACGGAGCACATTTCCAGGTCAAAATGCCCTTTGCTGCTGTTCATTAAATCTCTTCAGAGCCAGATAAAATGCAGCATCACTAATGACAATATTACAGTAAGTTAGAAGAGGAGACTGCTCGCTGTGTTCCCTGCATCAAGAGACCAATTAAGATCTCCTATTTGGGTTTACATTTCTGTGGTCTTGGATTTGTTGTTTCTCTTTGCCACTGCTGGATGTCACATACCTTTTATCTACAGTATTGACTGACTGTACCAAGCTGAGAGAGAAAAATTTATAAATAATCACAGTGAGTCATTATTTCTCTGTTCAGTGCTGTAATCTCAAAATATTTTGTGTGGCACACCGTTTAAATACCATGCTCTTGGAAAAGTATTGGACACCATGTTGTCTTTTATTGTCTCCTATTTGTGTACAACAACCCTGAAATCCTGCACTCCAGCTTAAGCAATACAAATTCCAAAATAAGAATCATGCAACAGCGCACTTCCTCATTTTATTATTATTGAAATCTGATAAGTCAAATTTTGTCCACAATTTGCAAAGATTGTTGCATGTTTCCTGTAATGAATAGTGGCATCAATTTGTGGCAGTAGATATGACTTGTCATGAAAAGATTTAGTTACACTAATGGATGTCACTTTTTATAAGATGAGACAGACTTTATGAAGACCACATCATGTTGTGTTTGAATTTATGATCTCAGAGATGTCTGGCGTTTTAGTATCTGTTGCATGCAATTACACAAACTAAGTCCAGGGAGGATTTTAATCAGCAACTTCTCAAAGATGCGGCAGTGAGGTTTGACAGCTTTTGCAAGAGACCTAAGACCCAAAGAAATGTGATCAAAATGAGTTATCTTCACAGAATTAGAGTGAAATTACCTATAGCCTTAGGTGTACCCAGAAAGCACTCAGAGAGGACATGCTGTACCTCCACCAAGGCTGCAGATATTTGTTTTGTTTTTTTAATGATAGAAAATGTTAAAATTTAAATTGAATCTGGATCCAGATCTGTATAGAGGATAATTTTATTAAATACCATTTGGTATTTAACCATGTTAAAGGGCAAATGCAAAAGGGAGGGATGACTTTAAATATTAATACTTCATTTTCCCTTTCCAATTTTATTATGATTTTTATTTTCCTTTCCCATTACACATTATAATTCAACCTTTTGCATTTAAGACTTTATTTTTTGCATTTACATTTAAGTTCTCCATTCCAGGACCTTAATTTCACAATATCCAGTTTCCTTTTTCAGTTTCCTTTTCCTTTCTAATTTTTAATTATGGCCTGATTATCCTAAGTAGTATAATAAAAGTTTTTTTGTTTGTTTTGTTTTTTTCATTTTAAGTTTTAAATTTTAATTTTGGGTGAAATGATCCCCCATAGCTCTGTATCAGATTATACAGTGATAAAGAAATAATCTGCTTAATTGTGTTCCAATCATGTAATAGCAGTAGTTTATGGAAAACATGTTAGAAATGTCCTGTCATGCAATGTTAAACACTCATGGATCCATACCAAAAACTGAATGTTTTGTTTCTTATACCATGGCCCAACTGTACATAAAATGTAAAAATCTGTTTTTGAGATATTCTGCTAAAAAGCAGACCGGACTGAACCTTAACAGTTGTAACTATAGTTAAAACAGCCAGCAAAGTAGCTTTGAAACTGAGACTAGTAATAACCAGCCATTGTGAAAACTGTGTCTGAATTACAGCATGATGTTGGTGCTGGACTTCACAGAATAAAAATGCAGCAAACAGTAAAGCAAAAGAAAAAACCTGTGCTTACTTCAGCAACATTAGAGTGTAAAGATAAAAATTCAAACTCTCCACTTTATCTTATTTACTACCACCCACACCTTCTTGAGCCAAACATGAGTTACAACCAGCCATCCAACACTTCACTCCCACCTCCGAGGCACAACACACACAAGCTTATAATTCTGCTACTTAACAGTCTTAGAGGGTGTTCCTGGGATACTGAAGGAAAAAGATCAAAGCCAAATGGTACAAGAGATTTGCTTAGTTTGTAGCTGTTAAACATGTTTGATGTACAGTAAGTTGTGGCACATTGCCACGGAAAGTACTGCATGAAGCCCTTTTAATGTCTTGAAAATATCTTGAAATCAGTTTTGAGATACAGACTACAGAAAGATAGTGGAGACATTAGAGAACTGAAATAACCTTTGATTTCTAGTCCTACTCAAGAAAGAAGGTTCAGGGTTTGGGTAAACTGTTGTCATGCAGTTTTATCTGTAGGTCAGAAAAAAAAGAGGAAAAAATGACCTGTATTCTGGTCAAAAGCACTGTAATACAAAAATATTTGATTTAAAGCTTCTTTAATGACTTAGAGTCACTAAATATGTAGAATTTCAGGCCAAGATTGGTGATAAGTTAAAGATTTATGACCTGATCACTGCAGCTCCGAGGCGGGAAAGGCATGTATTATCATTGTCTCCGAGCCTTTTTTACCCTCAGCAGATGTTTCATCTGACTGTGGAAGGTTTTGTGATATCCACAGATTTACACAGACAGGAACTTGTGTATTCTATGCGGCGGCTCACAGCCCATGTTCCTACAGTCTGACATTCTGCCTTCTGGGAGGAATTCACATTACATTTATACAGTATTTTTGTGGTTTAGCCGATGCTCCATATCCACAGAGACGCACAAGTACAACAGAATGAGATTCAACTCAGAAACCTTTAACAGCAGTAGTGAAAGACACGTTTTTATATAATACGTTATTAAAATGCTTTCTCATGCATCACTTGTATTATCTTAACAATTTATGCATTTATGGAGCTACTGCAATGATATATATGAAATATTTTAATATGGAATCCTGTTCTTCAACTACAGATTTGGCCCTCATTGGCTAGACCTTCAAAAATGTCATTTTTCACTCCAGCTCACCATTGAAGTGGTTTTGACAGGTGGCTTCTCTATCTCCAGTCTCCCCTTCATGGTTAAAAGCATTGCTTCCTGTCCCTCCATTATAACCAGGTCTCAGTGACCCCCATCTTCTCTCAAGTCACCAAGCAATCAGTGTCCTATTCGTTGCAAGCGTGTCCACATGAGGACCAGCTCTTATCTTCTGATTAGGAGTCTGCCGCTCGCACACAATTGCCATAAAAGAATCAGCCTCTTCTTCTTGAACGCCTCCTTTATCACAGGAATGTCAATAGCTCTTTGAGGCAAAAGCTCTGTTTTTGAGATTGCATTATTATCTGAAGACAACGCTTTTTCTTTTCTATTTAACTTTTCTCCAAGTTATTCTTTTCATATAACGGGCGGTGGTGTGAATGTCAAGTAGAGAGCAGTTTAATGAAACACGGTAGGTGTCATTGTGCCATTTGCTTTAAGATAAAGCTCATATTAGATGAGAGCTAACAATCCTCAATGACTAAAAGGGTTTAATAAGTGTAAACAGCGTCAGACTCATCGGCTAAATCAAACAGGCTGCCGTTTGACAGAATGGCTCAGAGGAGACTGTTCCCCCTGACTTACTGCATGATGAGTGGACCATGCAGTAATGAACCACAGGGTCTTAACGCTCTGCTGCTTTGTTTTTCTCGCAGTGTGAAACATTGGCTCTCTCAGACAGTCCTCACCTTCTACTCTCCGTCCTCACTGCAGAACATTTTGCTGCTACAGATTTCTCATATTTGGAAGTGACAGTGTGCTGTGTCCATGTCCTGAAATATTCTGCGCTTGTTTCCAGTGATATTTCTGTCTTACTAGCATTATTTCTTAGTGTAATGGCAAGCAGGAGCAGCAACCCTGAAGGCAATATGGGTTTTTAAGGATCATACCAGTGTGTTTGTGTACGAAGTTTTATCTCCTTAAAGGATAAGACTGGCATTATTCTATGTTTTTATTACTTGCAACCAGTCACATGGAAAGATCAAAACCTAAGTAAAGCCAAGGTCAGACTACACAATATGAGCCCAATGATGGCCTGACGTTGGGAACGAAAATGAGGCAGATTTGTAATATTGGGCTGTATAAATAAAACTGACTTAATTTGAAATGAGCATCAGGTTCAACAATTGCTCATTTTATCTTGTGTAGTGTGTCATAGTGGAAGACAACTGACACATTGCCTCACGTCGTCACTTCTACATTGTGTTCTGTGATGTCGGCTCATAGGCAAAGCGAAAAAGGAATGATGTTTTATTTAATTTCAGCAAACCTGTAACCATTTGAATATTACCCTCTGTTAAGGAGCATTATACCAAATTAATCACACCTGTGAGTGCGACATCACAGTCACCCTCTGTGCACATGCTGTGTGTGTGCGCTGCGCTGACTGGAAAGAAAAAGAGACAGAGCCCACCTTCACTGACGATGGACAATGAATGATTACAGGTTCACTTTCAATCATAAAAGTCTGCTTACATATGTAAGCATTCACTGTAAAAATTGTTACTTTAAAAAAAAAAAGGCTAAATAATGTTAAAAACCACTGTGACTGTAGTTTTTAGAAAAGTGCATTTATTGGGGACTATTTTTTGCTACAGATTAATACACATTTGGTGCTCTTGTGAGTATTTAAGACAAGAGCACAGAGCATGGGGATCAAAATTAAGTACAGTGCCGATGTTCATCGTAATGAAGGAACATCTCAGTGCAACAGCGATCTGTTTTTGGACAGCGATGGAGATCTGCTGGATAAATGTATTGTTGGTTTTGGTCTTTTCACGGGATTTGTTGACACATCAAAGAAGAATATCACCAGTGTTATCAGACTTTTGTAACTGTATACAATATTGCTGTGAGGTCAAGCAGTGCAGATTTTTCAAACTGCATTACCATGCAATGACAGTGCAACATTAGCAAGAATAAAGGCAGACTTGATGTTCACTGTGATGGATTAAACAACTCAAGCAGCCAGTTTAGCAGTCAAGAGTCTAAGAGTGCTAATATCTTACAGACATGAATAGAAAACTGCGTGGCTGTTTAGAGTGGAAGAAAAATATATTCAAAAAATGTAAAACACATTAGCCTGGATTGCAAAATGGTTAGCTCAAATCCAGAGTATATGTGATTTGTACTAAATGGGCTAAAACATGCAAAACCACTGGTATGGTCTTTAAGTAAGAGATTGGGACAGGCTAACTGGCTCATTAGCATTGATCAAATCATTGACCTTCCAGTTTCTGGACAGTCTCTCTAAACACCAGGCAACCCTCTGGTCCTTAATTGCAGAAAAGTTCATTTTACTGTCTTTAGCTTTGTTGTACAGTTAATAAGTTACATCACTGCATCTCTGGTTTGTGTTGTGTTTCTTTCAGACACCACCGGTGGTTTCGCTTCTTCACAGTTTATCAGATAATGAGGGAGATTGGAGTATCCTTCCTCTGCTGCCATAGTAAGTACGCCTTAACTCTCGGATTGAATGAGCATGTGATTAACCTAAGATTTAAGGGTTCAAAATGTGGACAAAATGTCAGAAACATTGTGTCTTCCTACAGTTGAGATTTTGGAGGTCATGTTTTGGTTTTGAGGACATTTTGTTTGCCACGTTTTAAGGCTACAGATTTCTTAAAAGCTATTACTAACACAATAACTGTGATTGATTGCTACACATTATGATGAATGCATTCCTTGCAGTTATCCAGTGGTCTGAACAGCATGATAATGACATTAGCTACAGCCGTATACATGCTTGGGCCTTCTCAAAAATGCAATATGTGTTCAATAATTGTTTTGGGGAATAACTTGTGAATCTGTTTTCTTCTTCCACCATAAAGATTTAGTACCTACGTCACCAAAAGCACCCCAAATCATTACAGAGCTGCCCTCCCTGAAAGAAGTCTGTGTGCTTGTGATGTTTTTTGTCTCTCTGCCCTCTAGGGAAAACTCTGTGGCTGCCTTGATCTGACTGGGTCAGGAGCCTCAGTTAGATAGTTCCTCAGCCTTGACTGAAATGAAAAAAATATTTGTTTTGAGTTTGTCTGTGCATGGCAATGTTCTATTTATTCTTATTGTATTATTAAACTGTAGTTTTTTATTTTTTGTGTGTGTGTCCTCAGCTTATCGTACTCCTTCGGGAAAAACTCATCCTGGATTGTGTTTCTTGAGGAGGAAACAAATGTGAAGATGACTAAGCTTGTTCAAGTCCTTGCGAAATTTGACAAGAATAAAGTAAGTATACATTATTCCCTCTAAACTTCCACCTCTCTCTGTCTGTCTCTGTTGCTCTGTCTCTCTTTGTCAAATTCATCGGCGAGACCAAAGCTTCCCGTTTGGAGCTCCAACTTAGTTGATCATCGCTTCAATTAAGAGATACAGTATCAGGTTGGCTCCAGCTCCTCTGCAGCTGCACTGAGCTCTCCCAGCTCACAGTGTAACCTGTCACACATGTCACTCCAGTCTCTGCTGTAGACCTAATTTAAGGCCTGTCTCTCCACTCATGAAATTATTTTTCTTGTAAATGGGTCGGTGGGGTAGGTCAAATATAAATATTGGATAAACGTTGCAGTCACAAAATCATACGTTGGGGTTGTAATGAAAAGATTTTTTTCTTAATCAACCTTAGCAAAATAGCTTTCTCCATCAATAATTTGTCCGCTTATGAATTTTTAAAATAACCCAAATAACAGGCGCATTTTTATGTTTTTTGTTTTTTTTTGCTATTTGTACTTGTTGACATGCCCTCACAACACAAGTTTGAGCTGCCTTCCAAGTGAAACAGGGCCACAAATGATGTTAATTACACTTTGATGTAAAGCCTGCAGGAGAAAATAGCTTATTTTTATCAGCAAATGCTGAAGTTTGCTTTGGTTTGTCAGAAAAACTCTGCACAACAATGAATGGAAACCCTTTTTATTGTCATTGTGGACTATTTAGACCCTAAATGGTATTTCAATTCCAAGTCAGAGATGGAATTCATTATTGTGTGACTATCCACGACCTTATCCTGAGGAGGAGGAGACGATGGACCTTATGATTTGATTCATTACAACATGCCCTAAAGCAAAGACTTCTCTCTCAGGTGTTACAGCGAAATGTGGCCAGCCTCGTATTGTAATAAGGGAGACAAAATTAGTGGGCTCTTTACAGAAACTAGCTGCCACTTTTAAATTAACTTTCACCAATTAGACACTGAGACACCAAAGCATGGCAGTAATTAGATAACTTGACTTGTGCATTTTTGGGCAGATATAACTCTTAAAAGGGAAGGAATGAAAGCTAGTGTTTCTGTCATACCTTGGCATTAGGATTAGAACAGCCATAAACAAACCGTACATTAATACTACAAATATGTACACTCAGTTGCCAGTTTATTAGGCACATCTAGCTAAATTTGATTTGCCTTGTTGATATACAAAATGTCGTGGACAAGATATTAGAAACACCTCTTAGTATAATGCATACTATACAGTATAATCACTAATTAACACGTTATATCCAGTTTGTTTAATCTGTACCAAAACTAATTGCAAAAACAACAATTTGCCGTTTTACAGGGGGTTATGTGTTTGACTATTTCTTTGCTCTGAGCAGTTGCCAGGCAACCAGCGGGGAAAGCAGGAAGTTACTGTGCTTGGACAAGAAATAGTCCAGCACATAACCCCCCGTAAAACAGTGAATAGTGGTTTTTACAATTTGGTTTTTGTACGGATTAAACAATCGACATATAATGTGTTAATTAGTGAGCTTTAGAGGTGCTGGTGCTAAGCTAAGCTAACCGGCATTATATTTACCATACAAACATGAGAGTGGTATCTGTCTTCTCATCTAACTCTCGAATAAGAACATTTCCCAAAATTGAACTATTCCTTTAAACTTCATGCACTTTATCTGTGATTTTCTATAAATATAAGATTATTTTTCCAGATATGTCAGAAATTAAGATGAGAGCCTTTGTGGCTACACTATCTGATATCTTTGAACTTTGTTCTATCAAGAAATCTCATTATTTTCCCAGCCAGTGACAAACTTAGTCACCGGAAAGAATTTCAAAGATTTTCTGGCAAGTGCAGTGTGAAAACTCCCAAATTAGACCAGATGCTCTAATGTGTCTTTTTATTAAGGTTCCCAGTAATATGTTAATGGAAAAAAATCTAAGGTGTAACATCTAAAGTAAAGAGAAGTAACCTCCACTCATGCTGACATCCTGTCATGACGTACTTCTCATTTATCAGGAGTGGTTTCTTGGTAAGCCCCTCCATGACGAGGAGTCGACTATCATCCATCACTACGCCTTTGCAGAAAATCCCTCCGTCTTTAAATATCCAGACTTTGCTGCCGCTTGGGCCTTAAGCATCCCCCTTGTTGTTCGGTGAGTATGTGCAGTAAATCTGTTTGTGTCTGTAAAATTGAGTTGTTCAGTTCATATCACTGCAGTATTCCCAATTTTCAGAGGTTATATTTTGTATATATTGCATATTTCAATATCAAGTTATTTGTTATTTCAGGCTTGCAAACAAAGTGAGAGATGAGCCACTTAAATCTGACTTCACCATTGACCTGAAACATGAGGTAAGATAACATGCAAGTCGCACTGTTACCTTCAGACCTGTTTTGTTTGCAAAGTGATGATGAGGCTCCTGGTTTCTGGCCATTTTCTAACAGTTGTCTTGTTTGTCACACTCAAGCCAATGCCGCCATACTATAATTTATTTGCACAAAAAGAGCGAGGCATGAAATCCATCTAACCTTGAAGTGAAATCTCATTACTTTGGAGAATTGTCATGGTGCGGCATTGAGGTTCTTATTTTTATCACTGAAATTCAGTCAGGGAGGCATCTGGGGATTTTGTTGAGTAAACACAGGATCAGACTTATCAGGCTCCGTCTGGAAAAGGTGGTTCACTTAGAGATGGCATGAGTTCAGTCCTACGGATTCAATTATAATACTATTCTTTATGTGTAAAAAAAACAAAAAAAAACAAAGGGAATGCAATGTTGTTTTTTTGCTGAGGTTTCATATGGGATTAAAGAATTTTAATTTGTTTTAAAACGATATTAAGTTGTATTTATGCAGATGAATGGGCCTTTAAACACCACAATGCACATCACAAACATGCACATACAACAGAAATAAAGATTACTTATATGCAAAAGTTCAGACTGACGTTGTATGAATCCTCCGTGTCAATCCAGTTCACTGTCAGTAGATTAGCTCCGGGCTGTAAGTCAGAAAAACATCACAGTTTACAGTTTCTGTAGTTCCTGATTCTTTGAGACAGTTGACAACATTCAGACAGCACTGATTGTACTGTACTCATTATGAATTCTTTTACTGTAACGTCTGGATCTTCCCCTGTAGAATAGTTAAACTAAATCCTAGATCCTAGTACAGTAATACTCACCAGCTCTCAATTTCTCCCTCTCCGTCAGCCCCTTAGTCATCTTAAATATTAAATATGCCACGTATCTTAAGTTTATAATAAAACATTAACATCTGAAAGACTGCATCTCGTCTTAAGCTCATAAACTTGAAAAGATCCGTCTGTGTTGTTACAGGTTGCCTTGTATATCTGGGACAATGGGAACGGTCCACATCTCACCGCTGTTCCTGAGCTGTGCACTGAGCCGGAGGACTCTCCTCAGACCATCCACTGTGCCACCACCCTGAGCAGCGAGCCTCCACTGTGTGTGAGTATCTGCTTTGTTTGTGGATCAATTTGACTGTCCTAAATTCCAAGGAAATGGTAAGGGAACAAAATTTAATCTACTATATTCTGCCTTCAGCCTTTGTGCCCACGGCCGCATCAAAGCAGCACCAGTATTTTATTTCACAGTGCAGTACAACCTTGATTGTCATTGCCTTTATCAGTAGAACATTGTGCATTAACCTCAAAGGAAAGAAGTCTTGGGTTTGTTTTGCTAAATTTAATTTAGTCATCTGCCAAGAAGGAAACACTCCTCCGTTGCTAAGCAACATCCATTTGCGTCCTCTCTGTATCTAGGGTAACATCTGACAGTTTTTTCAGACTTATTTTTGATTTTTCTCTAAATGTGTTCAGGTTTATCCATCTCCAACACTTACTGCCAACCAATACTAACATTAGAAGTAATTTTAACTGGTCTTTGGCTCATCCTCTTCTGTTAGATTCATCCTTTCATTATATGTGGACCAAGGAAATCGAAATTCACATGCAAATTCACATTGTCCACAGCTGATGACTAACCAGCTCTCAGTTTCTCCTTCTTTCTCCTCTCTTTTGTTAGCCATCTTACACACATGCTCATCAGAATTTTGTTACATAAAAAGCATAAATCATCCCACATATTTTGTGATGAATTTAAACTAAAGCATAAGTGTAAGGGTATTTGTTGCTTGTGAATAAGCTGGTTGTGTTGTTTCTTTGTAGTAACGGAAAATGTGTAGCACAAGTGTTGGAAAGCTGGTTAATTAAATGAAACTAAACACAGTAACACCGCTCAAATAATCAGGAACTGATGCTGCTGGTGCAATTCTAACAATTCATTGAATATTTCTCATCTCTCATTGTCTAATGAAGGCTTTATCACAAAAATTTGTATTGATCTTCAGTAATTTATTTCATGTTTAGTTTCTTATTTACTAGATAATACTGAGAAAAGATATTACAGTTGGTTTTATGTGCAAGGGAAAAGTCTAGGTGCAGGAAACAATTGGTACTGTCTTGATGTTGTGTGCCAGTGAGTGGGAGCCAGTGAGTGGGTGTGGCTGAGGAGAAAAAAAATATCATAATTGGGTCACAAAGTAAGTGAGGTCAGTACTTTCAGTGTCAAAGTTTTAGTCTAGTTTAATTATGATTACAGTATATTATTTTTCTGACCCTGCTGGTATGTTGAATTGTGAGCATGCTTTGCCACATGATACCTGATATATATTGTGAGTATTATGTTTGCTAAAGCTGAAAGATGTTTGGTTTGTGAAGTGATCAGAAGAGTCAGCCATCCCTTAGCCAGCACTTGATGACCCCACATGCACCCTAAAACAATCGATAATGTTGGGAAGAAGTGATAGTGTTGCACGGGTGTGTACGTGACTGTTTTGTTGAGAGTGGATGCGTTGAGTTGAATTTGCAATGCCAGAACTGCAGCTGAAAGTGTCCCAATTCAGATGTTTCTTCCCTCCCCTCTTAGTTTTGGCAGGGAAAAAAAATCCAATCTGATCTTTTCATTTGTGATTCAAATCACATACTGCATGTGCACATGTGGTCTAGATTCTGCTACATGTTTGTCTCAATCTGAACTGTCAGATTTATATTCATGGGGTTTTTACCTCCCTCTCGATGGAAATCACTATCCTCATAAAACTGCGTTCATTTGACCAGAAAACAGGACAACGACTGGAGCAGCCAGTGGAGAAACATGAAGGTCACAGGTTTAATAAGTATTCAGGGAGAAGTTTCCATTCAGATGAAACAAGAGGGGACGTATCGTAATCGGCCAGTGTTCGAAACAGTTGCAAGACAAATTGCCAAGTGGGGCCACAGGAGCACTTGCCTGCAGTGTCAACAAAGACTCAAGAGACTCAAGAGGCAGATTCAAGGAGGCAAAGGACGGCACTCAACAAAGTGGCCGTGGCAGCAAAACATGTCCTTTTTATTTCAGGCAATGAACTTATTGTGGTGTTGCTCCTCTCTGCATGCCGGACATTTCAGGACAGAGGCTTGTTCAAATTTGTATCGGACATGAGTAATGTTTTTAAAATGAGTAAAACAAACAAAAATATACAATGAGGTCTGAGGAGGAAACTGAAAGTGAGCAGTAAAGCCCATAATAAATATATATATACTGTATATTCAGCCTTCTTGAGGTTTTGGGGGTCTCAGACAGACAGGCAGCACCTCATCCAAATATTACAGGGCTGAGTGTGTAAGTTGTTGACCTGTCAGTGCAGACTGATGTTTTGTGTGGTCAACATTTGAAAGTTTTACTACTGCTGACAAGATTAGTCGAAAATTAATGAACAATTTTGATAAGTGATTATTTGTTAAAGCTTTTTATAAAACAAAAAAACCCAAACATTTAATGGTTTTAGATTGTCAGCTGTGAAAATTACCTTTTTTTCCCCCCATTTTTATGTCATTATAAACTGAATACTTTTTGGTTTTGGAGTGTAGGTTGGATGTAAAAGCACTTTTGGCTCTGGCTCTTGTGATGAACATTTTTGACTATTTTCTGGCATTTTATGCACTAAATGATTAAAACAGAGATATTTTTACAATAAAAATGTATCGCTCGTAGTGATAAATCTACAGATAATTATCACCTGAATCTGCAGCTCCCCTCGGCTTTATGGAGCTTCATAGCGAGTTTCATTGTTTAGCTGTGGCCCACAACTTGACTGTTTTGGTGCACGTGGGAGAAGTTTGCCTTGAAAGAAAGCCTTTCTAGCATGTGGTTAACGTTGTGAAACGGTTGCAGTTTGGTTAGGTTTAGGCACCAAAAGTACGTACTGTAGTTCAACACTGACTTGTTATTTTAACCCAAACAATGATCTTTTCCTAAACCTAACCAAGTAGTTTTAAAATAGGTTTCACAAGTTTTACAAGGGGCTCAAACAGCAGTCTGCTGGGTGAAAGTCCAGTGTTTAATCCAGCCATCTATACTGACCTCCTCACTTCATGGACTTTGTTGCTATTTGTACTACATCACCTGACTTCCTAAACGATTTCTGCCAGAAAGCCTTTGAGGCAAACTTTTCCCATTTGCTGTTTTGGTTCACTCCCACCGCTCTCATAGCGTCGTCTTCGGCTGCAGCAGGCAGCTGTTTTCTGAGAAAAAGCTCTAAAAACCCACTGTACACTACCTGCTCAGCACCAAATAGCAGACAGACACAGTTAGCTGGCAAACATTGTATAGCAGTTAACATTTTTGAGCCAGATATTTTTCTCAGGAGTTGGTGGGGACCAAAAACAGAGCTAGAAGAGAGTGAACATTGGACTTACATTCATCAGGTGGACACAAACACGACTCCAAATGATTGATCATGTTGCTCTGTAACTACTGGATGTGTAAATAAGCAACTGTTTTCTAACAAGTTCGCCATATCAACTTAAAAGGTCATATGTCAATGTTAGTTCAAAATTTGTTTCTGCCAAAAAATCAGTTATTGCAGGTTCAAGCAATTAATCAAAAATAAATAAAGTTATGAAAATAATCATTAGCTGCAGCATCATGTGTGATGCTCAGGCTTGATCATCGCACAAGAGATTATTACTGTACATCACATCCTGTCTATAAATGTTCTTGGATAAATGATGGTTTGTGCAGCAGCTGGTGACATTTTAATGTAGCGTACATTTTTAATGCATTCTGTCTGTTGTAGATTTAGTGAATCTTTTTGTGTGACTGTTTGAGCACAAGAAAATATCCAATTCTAATTTCACTTTGAAGATAACAATTCCCACTGATCACTTTGACACTTTAATATTGCCTGGAAAAACTCATTTTCAACCATTTGGCTGCACATAATATAGATTCTGTTTTAATTATATGTGATTTATGCTGTATGTTCATACGAGCATTTCTTTGATTCATGTCTCCTGTTTTTATCAAAGGGGGAGCCTGTAAATAAAGAAGATATATTTGTTGCTGTGAAAACGTGTAGGAAGTTTCACAGTGAAAGAGGTGAGTCACGCTCCCACTCTCACAGAATCCACCAAAGATGCACAATTTCCCTTGAAATGGCACATGCTTTTGTCCCGTTGTTTTCTCGTAATGGATTTGTTTTCCCTTTGACATGTGTGACTGTAGAAGAGCTTTACCTCATTATCATGATAAAGTCTTTCACCAGATAATTCCACCGTCATGTCTGAAAGGATTTAACAGTATTGAGGCTAAAAAAATACCTTGAAGTGCTTAATTGCGTTCCCCCCCTTGATGCTGGAAATGCACAATCATCCAACAATCCTGCAGATGTTAAGAAATCATTACTGATGTTTAGCCATTTATTTGCAAGCTCTACCTGATATTAAGCTACCTACAGTAAATCTGCTTCTCTTTTAACCCTCGCAGCTTCAGTCAATAGATCAAATTGCAGATTCATTTCAGAGGGTTCAGACAAAAGTAATTGCACTAATTACCTTAATCACCATTTCCTCTGCCAAGCTGCCATTATCAGTTTCAAATGTAGACAAGATGAAAATGATTATTAGATTTATATATCAAAGATTAGCTTGGATCAGTAAGCAACAGACATGAAAGAGCCTCACATTTAATTTATGATGTCACTAAGTGTTGGGCTTTTTAATCTTATTTATCTGCAGTGATTATATAGTACAGAAACAATGATCAGGAAATGCAAATTCATCTATTTAGAAATTATAGTTAATATAGAAATAGGGTGAACTCAGGGTAGTTTTATTACTGTTACAGTATGAAGGCCTCAACCTTCAAAACTATGTTTTTTTTATTTTATTTTAAGCTTTCATGCTGCAACAGTTGTTGAACTACCCTGAACAGCCACAAAAAAAGGGAAACACAGCTATCCATTATTACTTGTGTTTTGAGCTTTTATAACTCTGTGTAGATTTTCCACATTTGAAACACAAAAATGAAAAGTGTGGAAAATTGTTCCTAGTCCTTGGTTTGGTTTGTTGGGTTTTATTCTGCCAAAAACAACCTACACATAGGAAACTTTTCCAAATATTCACAAAACAAAAAAGACAAAAACCAAAACAAAAGAAACAAGTATAGTATAGTGTAGTATAGTCTTACAGTAGCTATTACTCATTAGACAAATACAATTTTACACCCATCATTTCACCCATCTCTTTTCTTTCCATTTCCTTTAATAAAACATTTTTACACCTGTTTTTAAAAACTGTAATACATCTCGAGTGTCTCATAACATCTGGTAACTTAGTGTTTGCTTTACCAGTAGTCTGATATAAAGTTTGACTTGTTTACATGGTATTTGGTTAATGAAATCCCATTTTATGTACACTAAAGCTGCAGCTGTTTCATGTGTAGGTTGTGTTTTGTTCTACGATGTGTCGGTTGCTGTTTTCAAGCTGCTCCTTACAATCTATTGATTGTCTACTACAGTACGGCAGGAAATTAACATCTAACCTGCATGATGCATTTAGGATGTTTTTGTTTAGTTATGATTTATGTTCTTTATCAGTTCTGTTGTCAGTTTCTAAAAGTCTTTAGGGGCTGTGAAGGCCAGCCAACTTAAACTTTTTTCTTTGATTAATTCTCTTAGTGTTAAATATGCCACTCTGATTCACATTTGTTGATTTATGAGAGATGAACAGAGCCTCGAGCTTCTGCTGCAAATCTTTGGATATTCTGTGTGAAACTCATTACTAAACCTCCAGATCTCATCAGCCAGATCTCAATCAAGTCTATAAGAAAACATAAAACTCTGATGCCAGGAATTAGGTCAGTGACAGATGATGTGCTAAGAGCTCAGCTGAAGAGAGCTCAGCTATGTATAAATAGATAGAAAAAGTACATACAGATATAGTAGTGTGCTAACCTACGCTACTTCTCTGCTGTTTTTCGACAGAGGACAAAAGGTCAGAAGGCCGCTGGTCCCAGTATGTTACAGTGTATCAAGCACAAGCTGACAAAACTAGAAGTTACAACATTTTTTCTTGAGAATACTCTGACAGAGATTCCCAGGATTCATAGTTCTGAAATTTAACTGCTGAAACTGAAAAGAGTGCCTTTTGTTTGTAAATGTATGTAAACGTTTTATGATATTAAGTTGGTATAACCATTTCCTCAAATGACAAAAGGTTTGCACACTCCAGTCTAGGTCATACAGTACATAGCATCATCACGTAATACCTAGTTCTGATATTTTCTGCTTATTTTCAAGTTATCTTGAACATTCAATAAAGTGGGATGATTAAACATTTAATCTTATTTTCAATCTATTTTCCCTCTTGTCTCTTTTTATTCTCTCATTTTTATATGCGCTTTGTGTTTTCTTTTTGTCTGTACTGATGTTGATGTAAAGCACTTTGTAACCTGTGTTAAATAAATACTTAGTATTTATAAATACTAAGTAAAGTAAGTAAAGTAAAGTATAAATACTTAGTATTTATTTCTTTAGAAACATCTTCAATGGTCTTTAGAAGAATATTCTACCAAACACAGACAGAAACATCAGAGAAACCATGTATTGCAATAAACATGAAATAATCATTTGGTCAGGGAAAGGGTCTACATTGCATGAAACCAGAGGTCTGCTTGTTGTGAAACTTAGTGAAAACTGTATTGATCTTTCTCCACTTTGCTCTAGTTCCAGTGATAAAGAAGACGTGGGAGAAGGATGCCTTATTTTTAGAGTACTACAGTGACCATGCTGATCCTTCAATACCAACCATTAATATAGGAGTACCAAATACTGAAAGAGGTAAGTGCTTTTTTTGCAGCCTAAACTGCCTCAATCACACCAACAGATACAGTTACTGGCCTTGGGTAATGGTGCAGGGTCAGCTGCATATATGGAGGTACATGAAAAATGAAATGGCAAACTGAAGTTGAAATGTCTACAAACTTACACCTTGTGAAGGGGATGGAGGCTGTAATTCAAACCTAATACTGCAAGAGAATTGGAACTAAAGCGAGGAGGAGTAGCTCGGTGAAAGTGTCTCTGAAAGTGTGTTTACCTCACAAAATGACGCAATGGCAAGACTAGATATTTGTTATTCACTCCCCTGTATAAATAGCAGATTTTAGTCAATATGTTGGGATTTTGTTAATTGTGCTAAGATCTTTTTAAACTATTCCGTGGTCTTTTTCTCTGAATAATTCCGAGGTGATAAATGGGTCTGTGCCTTCTGTTTGTTCTTGACTTTGAGGAGCTTCTCTCTGGCTGAGAGATATAAACTGCACATTTACTCACCAGAAGCTGGGCCAACATCCCCTGCTGATTTCCACAGACTGTTGGACTGTCTGTATTTAATAACTGAAATGTTTGCTCTGGATATTTGTTTGTTTAAGAGCTGGTGATAATCTGACGCAAGTTGTAGTTTATTTTTAACCACAGTACACTTTAAGTGTTTGAACTTTGCCTGACTGACTGTCAGGTCCATCTTTACAAACTCTTATATCAGGGCCAAGTGTTGTTTAAAGGAATAGTTTGTCAACATGCTTATAGGCTTTTTTGGCAAGAGTTAGATGAGATTGATACCACTCTTATATCTGTACATTAAATATAGCTACAGCGAGCAGTCAGTTAGTTACCTTAGCATAATGACTGGAAACAGCTGGCCTTGGCTTGTCCAAAGGTAACAAAGTCTTGTCGTCACTGTGTGAGATTCACAGCGGAGATTCCAGGACTGCCCTGCTCCTGGCCAAGAAATTGTCCAACACGTAACCCCCATATAAAATAATAACATGTCATTTTTACACTTTACACAGTTTTTGTGCAGATTAAACAAAAAATATATAACATGTTAATTAGTGAGCTTTGGAGGTACTGGTTGACTTTGGACAGAGCCAGTCTAGCTGTTTCCCTCTCTTTCCAGTCTCTATGCAAAGTTAGGCTAATCAGCTCCTGGGTGTATCTTTGTTTAACGGACAGATATGAGAGTGGTATTTATCTTTTCATTTAACTTTCTGCAAGAAAGCCAATAAGCGTATTTCCCAAAATGTCAAACTGTTCCTTCAAATCCACAGAACCTCGTTTTAAATTCTTGACAAGATCCCAAATGTTATCAAAGATATCGGAATTGGAGTTTGAGGAAATATGTTTAAAATGATGTGCGAGGCATCTTCAGTGTTTTGATTTCATGTAATGGTGCAGCCACATAAAACATGTTGTCATATGTGTGGGGACAAGCAGACACAGAGCATGTATCATACAGTATGGAAAAACTACAAAAAAACTACTACATTAATGCGAAAGTAAGGTGAAATCAAGGAGAAAATCAAGAGTTCAGAGGTTGATGACCACTGTTCCTCTGCATTAGGATGCTGCACCTGGTAACAAAGCCCAAATGACTGACTGGAAGGACAGTCCAGGCTTTTCAGGAAGAACAACACATCCCACAGCTGGTCTGGGAGGCTGGGGATCCCTCAGGAGAAGCTTTAACCCAACAACATCCTCCAGCTTCTCCTGAGGGAGATGCATAATGTATGATAATCATAAACAAGTACAAGAACATGTACATAGAGCGTAAGACCGCTCAAAGCAATCCAGAGTAGTTTGTAAAGACAGCAGTAGCTCTCTGCTTCAGCACCCTCCTGGTTGCCTGAGGCAGAGGCCATTCAGGCGAGAATTATTTTACAGTCTGATGGCTGTTGGCACAAAACGTCACCTAAGACCTCTCATGTTGCACCTTAACGGGATGATGCATTGGCTGTAGCCACTTTCAGCCCACTGCAGGAGGGGTGAGGGCTGTTGTTCCAAAGAGTCTGGTTTAGTCTCCAGCCTCCCTTCAGTTACTGCCTCCAGGCAGCTCACGTCTTTTGCAACCTCTTTGCATTGAGGCAGTGAAGGATGCAAACTGCCACCGGCTACTTGCTGGGACATGTAGACTAGTCTGTTGCAGAGCTGAGCAAGAATAAAAGATTAAAAGTCAACCTTTTCTTGTAAAGTTGCTCTGTTATCAGTCCAGTTTGTTGTTGATATGCAACCCGCGTACTTGAGGGCTGCCTCATCTCCACCTCTTTGTTGTGGATAGTGACAGGTCTCAGCAGCTTCTCGCTCTGTAACAAATCCACTACCAGCTCCTTTGCCTTCCTGACACTGAACTACACATAGTTCTTCTTGCACCTACTGCCAATGCTCTCAGTTTTTGGGCATACTGTATCCACACTGGAATCATCACAATGGATTTTTTAAAATCAAATGTTAATGGGAAATATCCACAAGGAAACAGATTTTTGCAAATCTGATTTAAGGAAGTTTAACATCTGAAGATCTGATTTCTGAAGATGTGTCTCACCCCAGCTGCTCAAATCCGATTCAGATTGATTTCAAACTTCTACATCACTCACAATGTGAAACAAACTTTGGTAGTCGCATGCAGAATGATGAGTCTTTGAAGAGCAAGACAGTACATCAGTTTTTCGTCTAGCCTGCTGCTTGTTATTTTCCTTCCGTACTGGTAAAAATGTCGCCAGAAAATGCAAATGTGTGTGTGTGTGTGTGTAGTTTACATCATTACAACAACCAGTACTTCCTGACCTCACTGATGCAGATCATTAAAGTAGACTCACAACTGCAGAACTTCTTGAGATGGCATCCCTAGTGTAAAGTTGCAGGTCTGCTATGTGAAGAGTAAAAAGGAAAGTGACAATACAATCTCCTAGGCCACCACAGTGCATCACCAGAGTGTAATTGTTTGGAGTCGGGCCACGTGTGACTGAAACCAGCCTGCTTTACTTTTTTTTGTTTTGTTTGTTTTTTAAGCTAAAAGCGCATTGATTTTTTTAAAATCCCTGAAAACGTATTAAACATGTCACTGTCTGATTGTATCATACAGTCAATGACTTCCTAGGGTTAACTGTAATTGGAAACATCCATACTGTGCAGGGATAGTTTTAAAAGCCTTGTTGAATTTACACCTAATAGAACTCCTTGGTTTAAATAAGGAATTAAACTGTGGCTGCTTTTTTGTTTACCTGTTTCTCTCATTGATTTCTACTTGTCTTATAGCATGGTTTTCATCCCATCGGTGGTGTTGTACTAGATTGCTTTATACTGAAAGGTGTGTCCACTACATCATCACTATCTGAAGCCTAAAATATGGCAGTAGATTGCATTAGATTACAGGTAATTATAGATAAGGTTGGTAATAGGGCTGCAACAAACAATTATTTTCATTATCAGTAAATCTGCTGAGTATTTTCTTAATCTATTAATAGTTTGGTCTATGAAATGTCAGAAAATATTATAATGTTATAATTTTCCCACAGCCCAAGGAGATCTATTCAAATTGTTAAATCGACCAACAGTCCAAAACCCAAAGATATTAAGTTTACTATGATATATAGCTAAGAAAAGCATCAAATCCTCAAAGTTTTGCTTGAAATATCAATCAATAAAGCATTTCTAGTGGGTAGGTAAAAAGACTAATTGCAGCACTCAGTGCTGCTTAGTGTAGCGGACCTATTTTGAGCTAAAGATTTGTTAAATGGTTGTCTGTTCAGTCATTCACTCACTAGTCACTAAGCAGAGCAACATTAATATTCCCAATTTTTGAATGATGTTTGTCATGATATCCTCCCTCCATATGACAGATACTGGGCTCAGGGCAAGAGATGATGCGTGCTCCCATTCACAGTTTGCATACTGCCAAGCTGACAGGCTGGCAGCTGGTTATGCCACGGCAGTGAAAATTCAAGTGGAAGTTGTCTGGCTTCTCAAACCTGCTCATTAGCATAACTCAACACGTTCCCTAACCCAGGGTAAACCCAGGGTACCGAGAGTTTGTGTGACTTACTCGTGAGTTTGATGTCTTACTCCAGAAAAAGCCATGGCTCTGCTCCTCTCCACCAATAAATTCTGTTAGTGTTTTTTAGAAGCCAGTGTTGGATAAGTCTTTCTCATATATTATCCAGGAGAAAGTGTCTCCTTCCCTTTAATTTTGCCTTCCACTGCATGCCAGTATTTTTACTTTCGGGAGACAACAATCAAGTGTTGGAACTTTGGCAGCAATCCGCAGTCCACCATCAAGGCAGGGGGATTTTGTCTAGCTTGGTAAGTGGCCAGATGCTGAAGCTACTCTGTTTAGTAGCTATACAGACTGTCAATCAAACAGAGCACTCATAATGTCAGTTACATCTTTGAATACATACAGTTAATAGATTGGATTTTTTTTTTTTTTTTACAGTGGTTTGAGTCTGATGTCTAGAAAAAGGGATATTTTAAACGTGACTGGCCATTGATTAAGTAGCTTGATAAAATGTGTATCTTTAGACCGAAATATGTAGTGCACTCAGTCATATAGGGTCATACAGTAAAGCCACTGGCCACTGCATTAATCAGATAAGCATGCACTGAAATTATATATGATTGAGGTCAAATGATATGCAGTTTATCTGTTCCTACATACTGATACTGAATCAATATGTAAATGACTGCTGAGAACAGGCCCGGAGTTCATCAACAGTCAACAGGCATCAATATGTCAGGGATCTATAGTGACCTTCATTATTATTTATTTTTTCACCTTCCTCTGACTTCATTGATTCCATCGACTTGCTTATGCTTAAACCTGTATCACTTATGTATGTTTGTAAAATACAGTATTTATGTATATTTTGAAGAGAAAGTTCAGAATTTCAAGCCACCCAATCAATTTGAGTAGTACACGATGTGGCAAAACAATGAATCATCATACTAATAAAGCAGCCATGATGACCTTCTTTGTAGAGAAATTTGTACAGAATAGGGTTAGATAGATAGACAGACAGGCAGATAGACTATTTCAACAAAATAAATTCACTTGGTTGCCTCTAGAAACAAGCTTTGACCCCATTTAAAAGTGTCTTGGTTATCATGCTGCCATCTGTAGTCACAAAGAAATATTAAGTCTGGTGAAAACACACAAGCCTTACAGTATATATATATTTTGAAAATGGAAAAATAAACTCAACAGTCTGAGGTTAAAAGTTTTATATAGTTAACTCTGAGCTAGTGAGGGGAAGGGTGATGCAAGACCTTGAAATGGGAAATGGCATAGGAACTTTATTAAGTAAATACTCAAACTTTTGGTCAAAAGTTGGTCAAATGTATTGTACTTTCCTCCAATGTGTGGGAGAACAAAGACCTGATGATAGAGCACACTTTTGAGGTCAAAAAGGAACCGTAGCATTATGTTCGAGTAAATGTAGCAGTGGTAAGTCTCTTTTTTGTGTCGATACTGCATGAGACATGGATGTGGAAGCTGCTGCATCTTTCCAGGTCCCTGAACGTCACTCGCTAACCTCCTCCACCTAGAAATAAGATTACCAGGCTTGTCGGGATACCTGCCTCTAAAAGTGCGTTTTTTGGATTTTATTCTTGTCCGCAGTTCAAGGTGTCCTTACTATGTCTATATTCAGATACTAGGTAAAAAAAAAACACTTTGGGTGCCTTATAAATAAAACAGTAGGGCCTCAGTATTCTTTGTGATGCTTGCCACCAGGGATTTCCATGTCTCAGCTCTCAGCCCTGATGGTGTGCAGATATTTGGATTATGATGGGTGTATTTCTTTGGGTTCCTTGGATTTGTTCTGCGCTACCACATCATTGTTTTTGTTTTCAGGAGTTGGCAGAACATTTTGTTCCATCTGGCAGTCATGTCAAACATGCCAGAGTAAACGTTTGATCTTCCTGGCCCATCATGCCAAACGCACCTTATTATTTGTTTGAGATGTCAGAATATAGACAACGGCTTTCTTTCAGCTCACAAAGCTCTAGAGGACACATCCTCACACTGACAATAGTTTCTTTAATGCTGCAAATCTTAAAAAAATGGAAATGTCATTTTTGCCCCTTAAATGTAAGCTCACTTGTTTGATCCCTTCAGTGGCTCGTGTGTCCACCTACAGCCAGGTGTGCTTTTGAGGTGTCCTTGAGCAGAATGCAGAACTGCCACTTGTTGACACTTTTTAACTTATGATGCACACAACTGTCAAGTTAATGCTGAAATACAAATGAAAGTTGCAAATGTACTGCACTCTTGTTAGGTTTGGGCACAATAGTCCCACTTATTTGTATTGCCTCCTCAAAGGCTCCTATGAGAATGAAATCTAATTAATAAATTGTTTGTTGCAATAGTTTTGATATTGTTTAAATAAAACACTATTGGCCACATCGAATGATTCTTTATCTTATCAGTTAGATGCCATGCAGGCTGGATTCCCACAGGAGCCATTCATGCTGAAATCATTCACTCTTTGTACTGATTGGAGCTGTGGCATCTAAGTTTTTGCCTTAAAACTGAGGCCTTACAGTAGTGTAACGTAAGTTAAATGTTACTGTTTTTTAGTTACTAATTGTGACTGTTGTAGCCTGCCACCTTTCAAATACTTTAGCATAATTTGTTACAATATTTTTTTTCTTTTTGCGGCAGTGCGACTTTTGTGAATGCAGGCGTGTGTGTGCATGTAAATATCTGCTTATGCCAAGTGTGTTTTTCTTCCTGTAACAGGGTCATTTATCTTTGTAAACCAGAATACAGCACATGGTCAATATGTGATTAAGTCGTACAGGCCAGTCTATTGATAGCATGTCTCTATTTGCAGGCCACTGTGGGAAAACATTTGCAATCCTTCAAAGATTTCTAAGCAGCTCTGACCCAAACACCAAGTGGCTCCTTGTTGTGGACGATGACACACTTATCAGGTATATTTTCATGCTCTGGAAATGGCTTTTCAACATGGTGTTTCTCCCTTTTTTTTCAACTGGGACTCTGTGTCTCATTCTTTAAAGGCCATGCTTTTTATTTTTCTGGAACTCTGACTGACATTTATTCATAAATTTTCTATAAGATTCTGTCTCACAGCCATGAAAAGGTTTGCACAGTGAAAGAGAGAAATGCTTGGAATAAAGTCATTTTGGGAAAATGAGTTCCAGAGATATTACCATCCTGTCGAACATCTAAAAAGCTCAGTGCATAAATTCAAGTCCAGCTGGTTTCACTTTATATCTGTCAGGTTGCCCCTTCATGTGGAAGCCTCTGGATGTGTAATAGTACCTGAGGGAGAGCAGTTATTTCAGCTTCTAAATGGACAGTTTCATAGGTGTGTATGCACAGGCGTGTGTGTGTATGATGATGATGGGGGTGTGATGAGTTTGATTTGTGCTTTCTGCAGCCTCCCCAGACTGCAAGTCTTGCTGAGCTGTTACAACCCCTCTGAACCATTGTGTCTAGGGGAGAGGTACGGCTATGGCCTGAGCCAAGGCGGCTACAGCTACATCACGGGAGGTGGAGGGTGAGTTTCACAGCTCAGATGCTCAGGGAATAATGATGAAAGATACAGACGCAGCAGAGGGACTATAAAATCTGTAATGGAAAATCTGTAATCTGTAATTTACAGATAAACCGTTTCAAGTCAGTTTAAAAGTGTCTTGCTCCCTTAAGGGAAATATTGTTTTGCAGGCTGCATTACAATAAAGATACTCTATAAAAATATGGAATAAATCACCACAAAATACACCAAACAGACAGTCATCAGTTGATAAAACAAGACAGGGAGTTTATGCTTGATACTGCATCATACAAACTGTTGGTTACTTCAAGAAATCATATAGCACAAAAATGACTGCAATTCCATAAAATCCGTATTTGAAAGCCCTCTTATTACATGCAAGCAAAAGTGGCCAATAAGCACAAGTTATATGTCAGCTGTCAGTGCTGGAGGAAAGCTGTACTATAGATAAATCTTGAGCTGTGAGTGAGCTGTGTGAGAAACTCTATTTAGGGACACTTCAGTTGCTGTGACACTTTACAGCACTGCAACTGCCAGTTTTCTCCAAAGTGATATCTCCCAAAAACTGTTTTGAGTGGCAATGAGCGATTTATTTTGGCAGCCTAAGATTTGTTTTTTCATGTGTAATTGCCTCTCTTTTCAAAGACATGTCATATCATTGTTGTGCAGAGCTGATTCACAGAAAACCACATCTCCCCCTCAGCTTGATTTGCAGTTTCACTCCCTACTCTGTCGCCCTCTCACCGAATGAATGAAAAAAGCAGAAATTACCCTTAAGATGAAAGCATACATATTATTTTCTGGTCATTTACAACATTTGCTTCTTAAATTTAGCGCAGCTAAATTGGCTGTGTTATGTATTTATTTTGTATGTTTCTGATGTCCGTCTCTGTGTTGCTGCAGTATGGTGTTCAGCAGAGAGGCTGTGGTCCGACTTCTTGACAGCGGCTGCAAATGCTACAGCAATGACGCGCCAGATGACATGGTGCTGGGAATGTGCCTCAATGCTCTCGGACTTCCTGTCACACACAGTCCACTTTTCCACCAGGTTGTATTCACACTCTTACAATACATTCTTTGTGTCTCTCCCCATGTGTATTTGCCCCTATGGTGAGACAAATATGGGTTATTAAAGGAAATAGCCTTTTTTTTTTTTTGATAAAATACCAGCGAAATATTTTCTTGCCAAAATATTACTGAGAATTAAATTAAATCATCATTTGAAATCTCTTTTGCAGCAGTTCAGTTATAGGGGAAATACAGGGGACATTTTGCTGCGAGACGCATCATCCAGAGACAAATAGAGACCTTTTTTATTGGTAGTCGACAATACAACTGGCCAATATCTGATATTTAGAGGCCCACCCACACAGGTGTGCTGCGTCTTAGATTCTGTAATTACAAGAGCCTGAGTGGGAAAACCTTTCACCTCTAGTCTCTGTACTTGTAATTCTGAGTCAGAGATATCAGGAAGTGCTGACAGCTACAATGTCTCCCATTTGGCAAAAAGACCTACAGAAGAAGAAATGACTGCAAAATTGGCAGTTAGGTGGGGTTTTCCCGTTCTTCCCATTCTGCTGACATGATGTAAATGCACCATCATGTCACATTCACGTCATTTGGGATGGATGGGAAAGATGGGAAAGATTCCTATGGGTATAACTTACTACTGTTCACACCATTGGACAACTCAAGATGGTTGCAGCATTGGTTTTGTGAAGGTTAACAATACTGTGCAATGACATTATAACACTATATCAATTAAATATGGGTTTAATTAGCTTGAATGATGGAAAAATCTGAGTTTCACAGTAGTAATTCTAACTTGATGTGAACCATATTTACAAATTAGAAACTGGTATTTATAGTAACTGACATGAATGTGGCATTACATGTAGGTTGAAGGTGGGCGGAGCTATGCTAGGAATTATGTGAGGTCATCAAACTCCATGTACCAATAACAGTAGGCCTTTTTCACAGCAGACATTTTGACTCGTCATAGTAGGAGAAGCACAGGTGTTACCGATAACATTAACAATGAGCCAGCATGCGCGAAACCAGGACCCTGAAACTGAAGCAGCTAAATGGAATCAGCCATCATTCATTTTATTATTTACACCTTGCCCATGCTTTTCCTACCCTGACATGTCAAAATGCCTCCTGTGAAAAAGTTTTAATTCATCCCACCCTAACAAAACAACAGGAGAGTGAACAAAGTGTCAATCAACCACAGTCCGTACACGCTCCCACAGTCCTGAATGAATCTGTTACAACTTAATAATTCTGTTACTGATGTTTGGTTGAAAATAATTTATAAAAACATAAAAGTTTCAGTTGCTCAGTTTTGAGGTTTCAGTATCTGTTTCAGTATAAACTTACACTTTAACGCCTTCACTCTTGCTCTCCGCAGCACTTGCATGCAGTCTCTTGTGTCTGCTCCAAAATATAAATTACTGTACTTAATCTTACCTTTCAGGCACGCCCAGAGGACTATGCCAGGGACTTCTTAGCTCACCAGGTGCCCATCTCTTTCCATAAACACTGGAACATCGACCCGGTTGCTGTTTTCAACAAATGGCTTAAGGATGACTTGGTGGCAAAAGCTTCATATGGACTTAATAAGAGCGCTAAGACGGAGTTATAATAATTTTAAGCACACAACTAGCCTGTATGAATATGTATGTATGTACAGCAAGTGTGTGTGTGTGTGTGTGTGTGTGTGTGTGTGTGTGTGTGTGTGTGTGTGTGTGTGTGTGTGTGTGTGTGTGTGTGTGTGTGTGTGTGTGTGTGTTATGGAGTCATGGAACGGAAATGTTGTCCTTCACAGATGTAAATGTTTTTGTATTGTTGATGTTGAACTGTTATTAAGAGGGACCATGCGAGCGTGTGTCCATGACTTATTATGTGTTGAGTGTTTTCATGACTGAATTGCATGTTGAGGTTACTGTTATTTTGGAAACATGGATGTACTGTGTGTATATTTATATCATATGAATAATGTAAACCATACAGAGGAGAATCTTCCTCTTTGGGAGATACTGTATCTTTCAAAAAGTATCACTAATGCTGTACAATGTGCTCTATTTTGACATAAAAGTAAAAATATTTGAGAATGTTTTGCTTTTCTGTTTCGTTGGAGGCCTATTAATGGGATTTGGTTTAAACCAGTAAGTTGTTAAAGGTTAATTGAGGCTAAAACTACACTATGAACACAGACTGTTTGTTGCAGCTAAATTGCAGCATTAAAACTCTCTAAAGCATGCTGAAAGTTTGTAATTACTCCCAAAATGTACCCAACATGTAGTCTTTAAAAGGGTCCAGCTGCTGCTCGGGCAGATAAACGTCCTACCTTTACTTTAAACTCACCTAAACACCCTCATTACAACCATCTGTTTCTCAAGGTTCACTTTGACCTCATCGCAGGAACAAAAGACAAGCATAATTTCACGGACGTACTTTCTTGTAAAACATTAGCTGATATCCTGAGGTATGAGGTAGAAAAGGGTTTTATCAACATCAGTACCAATTTTTCATTTTTGCTTTTTTTTCCCTCATAAAATTAACTGTCTCAGATAATTAATTGGCAGACTTAATGATTTGCTGACCATTTTTAAAGGTCTTTCAGTGACCTTGAGCCTCGGTAAAAGAATTAAACCTTTCTCCTGGCTGTTTGCCATCTTAAAAAATTAATTTGCAGGCGTAATGCTTCATTCTCAAAAAAAAACTCTTAAGTGACTGCCGCCTCATAACGGTCACAAAAGCTTTAGAAAACCTGACGATTATAAAAAGGCTTGATATTAATTATACTGAACTAATGAAAATTTGAAATGTTAATGTGGGAAAACTCATTACAGTCAGTAGTAGTCAGTCAGTATTGTGGTGCTAAATTTACACTGTCCTAATAGCACACTAGACCAGCTCGAGTTCATGAAAAGTCTATTAGCCTCAGGCATTTGAAGCAGTGCAATAAGTCAAGTAGACATCTCCTCACACACCTATGAATTGTAACCTATTTGCAGGAAACAAGTTGAATTCCTAGTGGGACTCACCCACACATGGAGTGATGAGTGGTGGTAAGGCGGTGCTTTGCACTGAGGGAAATCCTCTTCGTAATTCAAAGTAGGTCCACATAACATGCTTGCTCCGCCAATATTTCTAGCATGTCAGCAACTACGTCCCAGTTGGGTTCGACTTTGTCTGGCTTGGAATTTTATTTTTTAATCCTTGTCCAAAACACTGAAAGGAATGAAGATGAGTGTGTATCACTGTATTTCCTCCCAAAAACATTCTCCAAGTCCTGTTCAGCTCAGAGTTACAGCAAGAATTTTAGAAATACTGAGGTTATACACTTGATCCGTAAAAAGAAAAATATATTTTTGGAATTTTTCACATTTTATTTATAAAGTGAACTGTTTGATTACTGTATAATCTAGATTTTATTTCCCTACATAAATGTCTGAACGCTGTTTCAAAACCTCTCCACATTTCCAAGTATAAAACTGTAAAGGGGAAATTCTGAATTCTTTATTTATATTTTGTTTTGCTGACCTAAAGATATGGAATCATGCTTTAAAAAAAACCATCATATGTAACTTTGAACTGTAAACTCCCCTGCAGAGAAATTCAAATTTTCACAGAAAAAAAGACTTCAGTGTCCTCAGAGGTAAGAGCACCACAGTCTACAGAGTGACGTCCAAACCTTGCTTAAAACATCAGCTATGCAGCTATGAATATGGCTTTGATGATAAGTCACTGAAGGGATTTTGCATCACAGATGCCTACATTACCTACTTACAGTCATTATGTTATGTTATCATTATAATTCGTACATTTCGTCCAGTTAGGGGTTCGTGATTAATTATTTGCTCATGATTGAAAGATGTACGAGAATCAGTCCGACTGAGGAGAAGAGGCTAAATCTCTTATGGGTCTGTAAAGCTTAACTTATCCTCTGTTAAGCTTTTTGTGTCAGATTTAAAAGGGCTGATTCACTCAAATGACAAAAAAAAACATTTCCTCACTTCCTTCTAGCTGTCATGCAGACACTCTCAGTTTTGTTTGTCCATGTGTTTAGATATCTGCCTCTGATATATCTGCCTCTATCCCAATACAATGGAGGTGAATGGAATTTTGTGTACTTAAAGCACTGAAAAATTACTCACAAAAAAAAATCAAGTTGGGAGCAGAAGGAGGTGGCACTTTGCACCTCCTTACCTTTGTTCCTCCGAAGCAGTTAATTAGATTACAAATGAACTGTACAGAAAGTTCAGGTTCTCATCATGTCTGCCTTTACCTTTGTAACTACAGATTTGTGTTCACATGGTCGGATTATTATTCATAAAGCTGTGTTTGAATAAAAGCATGTGTGAGTCGTGGAGAGTCCTGGCTGGAGAGCAGCTGGAGGGTTCTGAATTTTCAGTTGGGGCTGTTTGAACATGAGTGCGTTCTCCTCAGAGGATTCACTGTGATCAGCAGGGCCTCCATAATGGAGTGGATGAGAAGAGCTGCCGCAGTCAGTGCCATCTCAAATCTCTGTCACCGTCGACTCAGCTGAGGCTTTTACCATCACTCAGTTTTCTCACTTGTTGCCGATCTGTTTTCCATCTCCTCAGGGGAGCAACAGTGACTGCAAACATCTCGTTAGCAAAACAATTCCGAGACTTGAGCTACATAAACTTAATTTAACTCTCCCCAGTTATAGTGAGTGATCTTGTTAGGTAAAAATTAACCATGTACTGTACAATATAATGATTGTATTTCGGTTGTAACATTTTAGACATGCTAGCGCCGTGGCTCTGTAGGGATGGCAACCTCGGTCCACCACTTTTAGTCCTGTCTGTACTTTGAAATGTCTTAACAGCTAACATTATTGGATGAATTACCATGACATTTTGTACAAATGGCTTTGGTGATCCCCTGACACCAGCAACACTAATGAGATTCCCATCAGTCTCATCTGTATTTTGAGTTTAGTAGTGCTAATTAACAAATGTTAGCATGTAGACTAAACTAAGATGAGAACATGCTAAACATACTACCTGCTAAATATCACCATGTTAGCATGCTGATGTTAGCATTTAGCTCAAAACATCACAGCCTGACAGAGCCGCTAGTATCTTGTTAATTTTAACCAAACCACAAAACCATTTTTGACATTTTGTGACATTTGTGAAAGAGTACTTTGTAAATTAGAAAGGCGTAATTTAAACTGTGCATCCACACATATTTCTATGTAACCTATAAACCTATTTCTGTGAATAATTCCCTCCTTTGTTAAAGATGTGAATGGAGTGATTTGTGCCAAACTGAATCTTTTAGTAATGCACACAAAGGAAGCAGTGACGTTTTTTTTTAAAAAACATAATTTCAGTTAAGTGGTCAGGTTGAGAGTGCAAACAGATTCATTCATAACTCATTGCATTTTAATGTTTTCTCCTTAATGTGAAACCACTGACAATTACACTCCCACCTCTCTGTCACACACACGCAGAAGGCCAGAAATTAGCCAGGCGGTGTTTGATGAGCCCAATGTGTAACATCGCTTGTAAGTTAACAGTTTGATATTGATGCAGACACAAAAGCCTTTAGAGGTGTCTAAAATCTTGTTTTGCCCAGGGGACATTTTAACTGATACTATCCAGTAAAATCAGGTTCTACTGATTTTGAACATTATGCATTCAAAAGGTGCTGCTCAGCAGGAGTCATCTCTTTACTTGTCTATTTGGAATAAGAAAATCATGATAATGAATGTTGGCAAGGCTGGCGAATTAATTATTTTCAGGTATATGTATAATTCATCTTTGTCTTGTAAGGGTAATATGATTGTGCCTGCACAATTTAGCCCCTCAGAAGAAACTCAGTGTCAAATTAGAATAGTGAGCTTGAGAGGGGTCTCTTTAAAAAGGCAGAGTGGATAATACAGAAGGTGTTAAACTCGTGTAGATGTGCCGGTAAGTGGGCGGATTGCAGTTAAAGCCAGGACAGGGACAAGTGCTGAAAGTCAAAATGCTACCAGCTCTTAACCACCGGTTACACAAGATTGGTTTTATAGCTAGTTCAATACTAAAATAAATAGTATGCTGTCATGGTGTCCGGCTACTGATAACGATTAAAATATTTCTGAATACTTACCCTCCGCCAGCTGCTTATTCCAAGAGAAGATTAGATTAGATCAAATAAACTTTATTGCCCTTGCAGGGAAATTTGTCTTGGACATGGACGTCACAGCAGCAAGGACATGAAAACATTACAAACAGCAGTGCAGGATAAAAACACAATATATCATACAAAAACTGCAATTAAGGACATACACAATGGGAAGAAATCCTATGCAATTACTGTGCATACCCAGTCACCATAAATAAATAATAGGAACTAAGGAAGGGAAGGACAGAATAGGAATGTGAGGTATTGTGTGTTTGTGCAGTGGAGACCCAGACTATCATTCTGAGTTAATCAGTTTTATTGGCAGGGGAACAACAGACTCCTTGTATCTGTTCAGGCTGCAGCATGGGACACTGTATCATCAGCCTGATGGGGAGAGATGATATTAGCTGTCCAAGATGTGACTGGAGTCAACTGATATATATATATTCACAGTATATGTTGTTTGTTTTTTTTGTGTGATCAACTTTTTTATTGATTTAACAATATACCAATACAGTAAAGAGGTTTTTGTTTCCCGAGGGGCTCTTGCGGATGTTGGCAGCATGATCTTAAGTCATTGTATGACCTGATTGTAGTTGTTGGTTTTTAAACAGTTTTTACAGTGTCCCCATGGCTTAATACTACGGTGGCCCTGAGAGCTCAACACAGTGCAACTCAAGAAAACGCATGCAAATAGACAAAACACAAGCAAAGTAAGAAAATATCTTTTACCAATTTGACAAGTAACACAAGTATCAGTTGCAAGTAGCACAGATGACAACAGACACTGTTTCCAGGGGACACTAAAACATGATGCACATGGTTGGGTCACTTGTTGTTGCCATGGTTTGTGACTCATTAAGTTTTTTTGGTAGGACAACAAGCGTGTCCCAGCTTCCAGTTTAAAATACAGGTTTTCTGTCAAATATCTGAAGTCTCAAGCCTAACCCAAAATTAACCCTGATTACATCATCAGTTATTTTTTCAGACTCCAGAAAACTTCATCCAGAGCCACAGAAGATATTATACAACTGTTTTTACATGATGATTGATACACAATTGACATTTTTCTGAGAAGATATGGTCTTCACCCTCCTGAGCCGTCAATCAGGCATATGCAGTACAGTACCTGAGGCTTTAGGGATGTTGGGAGGGTTGCTTTTTAACAGGCATTAGTGTAAAAAGTAACAAGGATGGGAGGAGAGGCTGACAGCAGCTCTGCTGATAGTCATGGGCTCGGGGAAAGTATTAACTTTAACAAGCTTAGTTTGTTAAGTGAGAAAGGAGTGGGAGCACTTGATTATGTGAGCCTTCACCTCCAGTTCCTGAAACTGTATGAGCTGCACGTCTGTAGGTGTGACACAGCTGCAGGATTAGGGGTGAGTTTTGTATTACTGTCATAGAGGAACATGTGCACTGTATGATTTTGCTGCAGCAGTTTAACTCTATGACAACTATGTCTGTCTTCTTTTACTGCAGCCACAGAACATGTGTTTGTTACATAAATGTACACTGCACAGCCATTGCACTTAAATTACTTTATGGTGTAAGCACGGTGTGGCTCTGTGAGTTCATTGGTACTTTATTAATGCTTGTGGGTAAATTTGTCCTCTGAATTTGACCCAACCTAACTTTTTCAGAGCAGTGGGCAGCACCTGGGGAGCAACTCCAATTCTGAGGCCACTGTCCTTGACTGAGGCACATATTATATTCAGGTAGTATACTAGAATGATACTGTTCAACGCTGGTCTGCTTTCAAATGGCGCAAGCAAGATACCACCATTCTGATGATGGTGAGCAACGAGCGTAGTTATTCAATAACCAGAAAATAAAGAGTGCGAAGCAGCTCAGTGTGCAGGTGCCTTGATACTGTAACTGTGCAATGAAACAACATGGTGTGATGAAACTAGTCAGAATTCCTCCCACACATGTTAACCCTCATTTATCTTTGAGACACAGAAAGCAGAGAAAAATGGCCACCTGTTCACTTTCATCTCCGCATGAAATGTAATTATTTTGAGAGGTGTGGGAGCAGCACAAGCTCCATAAGCCGCTGCTATAGTCTCTGATATGCGAAGAAAAGTCTGGAAATACTGCACCAGTTCTTTTTTACATTTTTGGATTCAAAAATGGGAGGCAGCTATTTGAACTTCTCACTCACAGCATTTCATTACTTAGAGTGTAACATGGTGCAAAATGAACCAAACTTTCTTTTGTATCATTAGTAAGGTGACAAAAATGATTTGGTTCTTTCACAGTACAGAGTACTTCATTCATTCAGCACTGTTTAATGGATGTTTTGTGTTTTTCTCATATGGCTAGATTTTAGCACTTCCTGTGTACTTAGGTGACCTTGTTTTGCAATAGAGGTCAAGCTACGCAGCTCCATTTGTAAATCCAACTATTGCTGATGTGCTGTTAAAGGATGATGTGTTTTAGGATCTGCACCAGTAACAGTGGCCAGAAACACAAGAACCAGTGATGGAAATAACATTGTATCCACTGGCTTCTGAAAAAATATTTAGGCAATAATTACATCTGTGCCTAAATATTTTTCAAAGATCATCATAATCATGAGTGATGAAGGTCAATTTATTTATATATTATATCTTTATGCTTTAATGATAATTATCAGAATGACCTTCTCTTTCTCTCTTTCCTCATTTCATTTTGAACATCAAAGTTTCTGACTTTGATGCTGGAGGTGAAAAATAAAATTGGAATAATTTCAGAAAAGCTCATAATCCTCTTATGGCAATGTTGTTGTTGTTGTTGTTGGTGTTTTATGATATGCAGAATGAAATCAATCAGCAGAAGAGTACAGGTAGAAATGTGATAGAGTAACCAAACACTTCTGCCTTTATCTGATTTGTCCACTCACAAGCTCAAAAACAGCACTTCTTCATCAGGCAAAAATGTTCCCACTGGAAACTAATGACATTATCTTTGCTGTTAGTAGTTATTCCAACATCTGACATAATTGTCCCAAACAAAATGCACAATAAAATTATAAAACATTATTTTCAAATACAAGAGAATAGTACATGATAATTACTTATTGACATTTGTGAGGATGTTTGGAGTGAATTGGACCAGATGAATAACAACACCATGAACCTATGACCTGTAGCCCTTCAGCCAGAATAATGTGGTGTGGTGGAAGAGGGGAGAGCAGTTTTGAAACAAGGTGCAACATGCATTTTAATGAAGTGCAGAATTAAATATGAGCTATGAGTACCCAGGAAGAATCCCAAAAATAAAATCTAAAAACACTGCTAATTGTGTTTGGCTGTGACCAGCAACTAGCATGGGGTACTTGTTGTTCGTGTTTGCTGTTGGTTCATTGTCTTTCTTGTGCATTTCAGCTTTTCACAAAGCTCATCAGGCTACACTCTTTAAGCAGTTGTTAATTTGTGAATCTGCACTGTGGTGGTGGCACCACACAGAGAAAGGAAGCAAACCTCATGAATACTCCCTCTCCCTCTCTGTATGTTGACAGCTGTTGGCAAATATCAAGCAGCATGGCAGCTACAACTGAATAGCAATTTCTTTCATGCACACTTGATCTAGATTTCCTGGCTGGTCTGGTCCTCCCAAAATCACCATGCTGGTATCATTTTATCTTCTGGTTAAACTTATGGGAAAGGTGCAGTAAGCTGTGGTAAAGCAAAGTTTCATATTCAAGTCTAGATAAATACATGTTTTTAATATATGTAATTTTATGGGCTCTTTTATCCAAAGTGCTTTATTTTTATTTTTAGGATGGGTAGCACCAGTGGGAATTAAACCACTAAATCTTGTACTGACAATATTATGCTCGGCCCACAGAGCCTGTACAAGACCAGATCCAAACAGTATCTTCCCCAAGAATGCTGTACTGTAAAATAAAAGCAGCAAACAAACATGCGAATAATCAGGCATAACAAAGGGAAAACATTTATTGCTGGGTCTATTAGTGCCCAGTAGCAGAGTACAAATATACATAGCAAATTACACATGGGTTTGGGGGTCAGGGGTTGATTAAAATAGCTTCAAATTGCTTCCCATCTGATGACTATACTAAAATAAGCAACTGCCATCATGACTCAGAATCAGGGGTTTTGTGTTTTATTCATTCCCTCATCATGTAGGAACATGCTGCAGATGGAAAAACTGTATTTGTGCCTCTACAGTATGAAGGCAATAAGATCAAGTACCTAGTGAGTTTCTTTTCAAAGGAGTTGCCCTTCAGCAGCTGTGGCATGAAACATAAAGACAGAGATGCTGGTCCCATTCTAGTTTTCTGAGACCAGGTCAGTTTTCAGCCTCTTTGTAATTCGAGTGATCACAATCATCAGTGTCAGTGACAGAAACAAGTGGTTGAAATTGTTTGGAGTGAACACATTATTTCCCTTGAGTGTTTGCATCTCCAGTGTCACCATATGAAGAATGTGAAAGAATAATTATGGTGAATCCTCAAGTGTGTATGAAATTTGAATCAAAGCAATGAAACTGTCAGTGGTTGCTGTGGATGTGACTCTGGTATAATTCTTCTTCAGGCAGACAGCCAACATGTTGGTAGAAAAAACATAGATGACAGACACACACACACTCACAGGTTATGTCCCTTGTCTGTGTTGACATAACTCAGGAACGCCCAGGGATGAATTTATTCTGTCACTCAGTTTAAATCTTCTTATATTAGTCCAGTTTTTCTACAGTAATGTGTCCCAATGGTCATTAATATCACTTAAATTGCTGTCAGTATTACATTATCTTTATTGCCTCCATTATTATTGCTCTGGCTGCATGAAAGTCAGGCCTCATGCAAATTCATGCAGCAGCAGTGAAGCCAGAGTTCAGAAACTTTCAACAGATCAGTACAAAAAAAAAAAAAAAAGATGTAATCAAGCGTGACAAGCAGGATGAAGCTCTGTTGTTTCATCTGTCCTCTCTGCACAGGGACTTTGAAGGGAGCCAGATACAGACTGTAATCTCACTGTGCTCTGTTACCACTCTCAGTTCAGTTTACTTGCCTGTTTCAAGTCAAAGCTGTGTTAGCAGTGTATGAATCCAGGTACTTGGAAATACTTTTTTAAAACAAGACTAAGGCTGTGTCCAAAATCGTTCACTACTCACTACTAACCAAGCACTATACCATCATGCATTGTGCTGAAAGAAGATTATCAGATGGACAAGGAGAGAAAGCAACGCAAAAATGTATTTTCATTTTGCCGATGAGCTCACCATATAGTCCCCAAAGATAGTGAGTAGGGACTAGTGAATGCATGAATGATTTCGGACACAGCCTAAGAGTGTACTGCCACACTAACGGCCCTGTTAGCCTTTACTTAGGCAGAGCAGTGCTGTGTGCTGACGTCAGCATGCTAACATGCTCACAATGACAATGCTAACATGCTGATGGTTGGCAGGTATAATGTTTACCATGTTCATCATCCTAATTTAGCGTGTAAGCAAGCTAACATTTGCTAATTAGCACAAAACACAAAGTACAGCTCAGGCAGATGGGAATGTAAGATTCATAGATTCATCCTGAGAGGGATATGAATGTGTGCACCAAATCTCATAGCATTCCATCCAATAGTTGTTGAGACATTTCACTAAAAACTACAAATGTCAACCTCATGGTGGAGATAGAGGAAAAGTCAAGGGATCACCAAAGTCAGTAGGATTCATCCTCTGGGCACCATGAATGTCTGCACCATATTTCATGACACTCTAGTGAATAGTTGTTGAGATATTTCAGTCTGAACCAAAGTGGTGGATCGACCGACAGGCTGCCATCCCTAGAGCCATGCCACTAGCGTGGCTAACAATCGTATACCATTCTTGATTGAACACTTTACTTTACACTTCATCCTACTCACAGAACAGGGAAAGGCAAACAAAGTTTAGATGCAAGTAAGCATGTCCTTATTGCTTGTGTTAACCTTCTCACCCAGACATGATTGCTTTGCCAAAGTTGTAATGGATTTTTATTGTTTTGCAGTCACCCCTGGATTGAATGGCGTCACGGTCTGCTGGGTGTTTACACTACTTATCTAGAGCATTATTAAAAAACATCACAGATGTAATTAGCAATGCATTTAATTGTGTTAATGGGAGAGGATATTGCACTGTTAGAAATATGAGACAACTAACTCTGCAAGATATATGGAGTTCAGAAATATTGTTCTGCTCTGTTTGTTTCCTGAAATTGAATTACACATCATGTTAGTGAGTAATAGCTGAATTATAAGCACTGTAAGAACATTGAGAATATGTTGTCTGTGATATGGTGTAATTTGTCTGCATTTGCTTCCCTGCAAGTGTACTCTGTGTGGGTAAATGTCTCTCTTAATATTATTAGTTTCAACTTGGCATCTGTAAGAGATTTATAGTCACTAATAGAGGCTCTGATTGAAGTTGTCCAATCCGGTTATGTGAGGCAAATTGATGTAAAACACAAAAGGTGATACATATTCCTGCAGTTAATGATTTGATCTCACTGCCCTTCATCCTTTGTATTTATGCACACTAATCAGCTTAGGAGACGACCAGAGGACAAATTCCACGCCTTACCAACAGCAAAATGTACAGATATTACCATATTAGACAGATGTTTGTGCTGTTTTAGCCTGTCAATCAATGGAGTGAAAAGTAGGATTAGAGATTAATTTTAATATTATCAGAGCTCTCTCTGTCATGTATTATGACTGTTAATATTGTCTAAGGACATTTATTAACTTAATTAATTAATAAAGGCATCATCCTATAGTTTGTGTCCAGGTAGATTTGATCACCCGTTTGCATCTATAGCTTCTGCGGATGCATCTTAGTTACTGTGAGCTATACCATGCCCAAGAATAGCCTCCTTCCAAAATGATTTTATAGGCCCATCTGGGCATGCTCTTTTTTATCTCGTAATTTTGAATGGTATTTCTTACAACAGCCTCATAACTTGAAGCTGTGTCGTCTTGGGGTGTGTTATTTTTCCAGAGAAGCAGATTGTTGATAAAATCAAAGATAAACAAGCAGCCTTCCCTCGTGCTTTTGTGCCAGGCCCTGGCCTGCTATCCCTCCTGGGGGAGATTAGCAGTTAGAGGACAGATTGAAACCAGACAGAGAGGGGGTGATGAATTGGAGCATCAGCTCCAGGAAAATGATACACAGTACTCACCTCTGCTTTCCCATAGAGTCCTAACAGTGAGACTGATGCTGTTCATGCACACACAGATGTTCCAGCTGCTTCCCAGCTTTCACATCCATGTCTATTCTCAATATAAATGCATATTCATTTAGTATAATTCGATTCATTTTTGCTGCCTCACACGTGGAGCAGTCAATAAGAATTACAGAGCCATCACAACAACAACAAAAGCATCAAGGTTAAAAAAAGATCAGATGCAATAATCACAGATTTATTGCATCTCATTAAGCCAGAATCGGACACAGAGATGTAAAGTCATTATATTTATTAAAAGTAATGATATGAGCCCAACAACAGTGAGGCAGCAACACTCAATCATCTTTAAAGTTTACAGTAAAGTGACTGATTTCTTTTTACAATGTTTGTAATCACTCACCTAAATAGCATTACATTAACAGTTTGACAACCTTGCCTCATTCATTCCTAATAAAAAATGACAATGTCCAAAGTAGCCACCAGTGGAAAACATGTAAATTGAACAGATCCATCATATGTTTACAGATATGAAAGTAATGTATTCATCTCTAGAAGCCTACATAATGACATAGCCTCTTTGCAAAACATAGGGATGCTGGCACAATTCACTGCTTATTATTAATACCAGTGCTACTATATATGCACTTAAAGTCATGAACTTGACTTATGTGTATTTTTAAGCCTTCCCCACAACTGTCTGTGACAAGTAGATAAACATCTGCACATCAAGTTATCACTACCCCCTTGAAAGCTAACGATCAGGGTGTAAAGTTACAAGTTCCTTAAAAGTCACCGCAAGGCTACATTGTTGTGTGTGAATCGCTTACAACGCAAAATGCGCTCAAACAGGACAGGTGTGACTCCACTGATGTCCTGACCAGCAAGTGGCAGTAGGTTTTGTTGCTAAACCTAAAGTGGAAAGAAAAACCCATTAAAGACCTCTTAGCTGTGCAGAGCATTGGGGCTGCAGTGTGCCGTGCACGGTGTGCCAAGTGGCTAGCTGTGCATAAAAGGAAATCATGGCTGTGGCTGAAGCTGCCAGCTCCTGATTTGCACTTAAGTCAATAGTAACTGGTCTCTCTGAATATTATAATATATTATCTTTTAATTTCGCACATCCCTCCTTGACCTCTCTGTTTATATTTCAGTCCCTTCTCTGAAGGACCACTGGTGTGAAGGAGAATGCATGCATTAATGTAGGGGGCAAGTATTACTGGGTATCAGATTTGGTTGCATCTACAGAATGCATTGCAATTTCACTATTTTTGCATTGATCATCTCTGCTCATGTGCAAATAGTCTTGATATGCACAATAAACATGCCTTCGCTGTGGTGGCATTAGAGCCCATAATGAGGGTGGCAGAATAGCTTTAACGCCACACTAGGCAAGATATTAATGGGAAAATACACCTGTTTTAGCAGCATGGATTAAAAAATGGGGCTGCAGTGGAGAAGAGCATCCCACCCCTGCTAAGTGTGACCCTGAACACTTGTCACCTCACAGAAAAGAACCACATTTAAAAGCAAAATACAAACAGCAAGCAAGTGACTGCTACATTCAGCGAAGGTTGGTCTCATTAGATCTTTTGCCTCTCTCATCCCTTTGGTATCCTTTGGCATAAAGCAATCACAGCCTGGGTTAGTAAACATGAGTGTGCTGTGTGCAGTTTACTGATGTTACATGAATTCTGGGTATAAACAGTTGCTTCTTGCTGCCATTTGGAGCTGTCAGCTTGCCAAGTGAGTCTTTGGAGACGGTTCAAAAATCAGTGATTGAAAGGCTTGCTTGAGGATTTAGCCCTTAAGATGTTGGTATAAAAACATCAGTGGTGTAAGGTGGCGTCTTTACACTTCCTCAGACCCTGTATGCAAATCCTATAGGATCTCATTCACTTCCCACCTGTCTGAAAACCATTAGTGCATCGACCAGCTGTTTGTCAGAGTTAAAACCGGACATAAATCTCTGGCTTTTCCAAGTAGCCATGAAGTTCGTGCTTAGTCTTTATACATATCCACTCTCACCTCATTTCTAATTTTCCTCTTCTCCACTAACAACAACATCACCTGCTGCTTTCAAGCGTCTCTCCAAGAAACCACTGTTACTTGTGCCAAGTTTCTCCTCGGCAAGAATTACAAATACCTCAGTCCACTCCAATTATCTGAACAATGTTAATGGTGTTTTTTGTTACTCACTGTTGATTGTAATTCAAATTATGAGACTAAGCTCTGTGCAGCTTTATAACTGCTGGTTGAATCTAGATCATACTCCTAAAATACAGACAAACCTGACACATCATCCATCTAATCTAACAGCACACATCCATTATAGGACTTCGGCACCAAAACGTCACCATGTGTCCTTGTTCAAATACTTAACAGAGCTCACTGAAGCTGCACAGCTCATCTGTGGTCTCGTCAATATTGTTTGTGGAATCGTACAGCACATCCCCTATCCACGCAGTCAAAGCATCCCTGCAAGACATGAGAGCTTTGATCCACACTCCTGACCTGCCGCTTCAGCGCCTTCTCCCTCTGCAGCCGCCTCTCTGTGGTGGACTGATCTCTTGTTATTCTGTTATTCAAAGGTTTCAAAGGCAGGCCCGTATTCTCCATTAAAAGAGCATGAATTAAGGGTCATAATGCCTCAGACTTTCAGCTGTGGGGCAGGTTCCAAGCTGAAAACTTTCATATTATTGCAAAAAATCCCCCAATGTGGAGTTGCTGCAGGAGTATCAGCAGCCACAGAATACCCCTAAAAAATGTCAAGACGGCATTGAACCTACACCCCCCAAGTGGAAAGTAAAAGACGACTTACTTTGAAGAAGATGTGGCTAATGTGATTTTATGCATGTCTGTGTGGGTCATGGCTTTCACAAGCAGTTTATGGAATCTCTATATAATTGGTTTGTAGACTTTCATCTGAGCTGAAAACTACCTGCATGTACATCAAGGAGCTGTGCTGTGACAATCATCCACATCCTCCTTTATCCTGGGTTCTCTCTTTTCCTTGAAGAAACCAGAAAGAGGCACTTGGATCAGCTCAAAACTGCAGCGCTGAGTTAGGCAACTGTTTGAATTCTGTCTCTCTGTTGTGCTGTGGCACTGATTGTGTTGTGTTGTTTCATTGATGGCTAGTCTGGCTGAATTATCACCACAGCCAATATGTTGCAGCCAAGAACACCTGGCTCAATTTAGAAGAAAAAACACACAGGAAAACACTTCTTAAAGCTTAATTATAAAATCATATTGCATTGCATCACTGCTACTTTTTATTCAAGTTGCATACATGCTGGTTTTATCAGAACATCACAGTTATTTCCATGCACTGTCTGTTTATTTACTGGTTCTTTAAAAATGATTCAAAAATCTTTTTTTTTTTATGTTTTGTGGTGCTCTATAACTCACCAGCACTGCAGAGCTCTGCTGTCATCGTGACAAGCCCTGGTGTGTGTATACAGTTGACAAAGCAATTTTGTTGTTCTGGTCTGGACAGAGCTCTTGGGCATGCTATCATCTTGAATCAGTAGCATGCTCTCCCTGAGTGCTAAAACAGTGACGTCTGAGGTATCTGCTCTCATCAACAACAGCTGTGTCTCTCTGAGGCTCTGGGTTCACACATTACAAAGACCTTTTTTCAAAAAGCAACATACAGACCTTAAATTTTAACTTCTGACACATCTGTTACAGCCAGGAGAGATATTTGTGGATGGTATTTTCTCAAGAAGTGTGGCCGTTTGAAGCCCCATTGTAAACTTAAAACATGAAGTTTTGTCAAACTGTAATATGTGTACTTATATTTCCTCTGTCATCTCTTTGAAAGTCATTCTCTCCTGCACTTCTCAAGTTTATTCTCTTCCAAACATACATGTCAGTAGTGCTACTCTTCACCACGTCTTCTTCAAAGATATTTCCGCTCTTATCAAGTTCTTTGACGCCATCTGCTGGTTCCTCATTAAATTAATTCACTGAAAGTTCAAAGCAACAGTCCCACTCACTGTACACATCAATGTAATACACATCCTAATGTGTATGTGTTTACTCATATTGCATTTGCAGATAATAAGTAACTCTTCCCTATTGTATTGTTTGAGGCAAAGCTATGGTGGAGCAAATACCCTGAATTCTGTCACCAACATTATTTTCTTATTTCATGTTCCTCTCTTATTGATTTGTTGTGCAACCATTAAACAAATGTGTTGAAGGAAAAAAAACTAAAATGTGGGATTTAAATGGTAGATAGGTCCACAAGCCAGGAAGTCTATTAGCCAACATCTGTATACCAGTTCTGTATACAGTATTATATAGCTGCAGCAGTATATACTATATATACAAATATAACTCAGTATGTGGACAAAGTGGATCATTTCTGAAACAGTTTTTAACGAGGGATCAGTCATAGTCATGAATGATCAGGTGTTTTTTAAGCTTTTATGGTATCTTCATTGCAACATTGTTTGTGTTTTGTATTGATATTACATTTTCATGCTTTTGCCTGCTGAGTTATGCATTTGTGTAAGGGCCCACATAGAGACAAGTGTGGAAAACAAGCCTATAAATGCAGTGGTATGTGGCATTGCTCCATGTTATGTACCTGTCCCTATAAAAATAAACATTAAATATATATGTTGTCAAATGCATTTTAATACATATAAATTAGCTGTTTACATACAAATACAAAGCAGCTGAAAAAGGTTTGCGATATATTTTACATATAAAAATGCATGTGAAATAAATTTGCTAGGCTGTTTATTTTAATTAGATTTTATAACGATTTCAGGCAACATATCTTTCGTTTATTTAGGAATTGCTGGAATTCATATACATTTTAAAAACACCTAAATATATTTTTGTTCCATATGAATATGCATCACGTTTCTAAGTGACTGTTGAACACCATGGTGAAATTTATAATACTCCATTATATTTTTAACCAAATATATTGCTGCTATGGCCTCTACTGTAATGTTCTGTGATACTTAGTGTGGCCTTAGCGTGTAGGTGTCCCTGTCAAACTAACCAGAGGGCAGCAGGTGTGTTTGAATGCAGGCTGACATGGCCCTCAGCCAGGTCACCATGCAGACTGAAGAAAGCCAATGCTTTGCATGTTTTTCATTATTCAGGAGGACATGAGCAGGGTGGCTGCTGGGGGCGGAGTCTGTCTCTGCAGAGCTGATGGAGGGAGACCGAGAGTAGAGGGAGAAGTGCATCCGAACAAGTGGATCGCCTGGAGGGACGCGGAGGCTGAAACTTGGACTCACTTCACAAGTGGAGATGGAGTAAGCAAAATAACCGCACCTGCTGTAGTCGAAGGTATTTGTCATCTTTCCAACCGTTGACAAGTAGCCTATCCTGAAGTTATTGCTTTTTCTGCAGTTCATCTTTCGGCGCAGTAACTGTTTTGTCTTCAAGCTGGAAGAAAACTGTGAGCCTAACTTAGTGTTTTTCTCTCTGTGGTTTTTCAGTAACATGAGGCCTTTCATAACCTTGAAATTAAAGTCTGGTCGCTATAAGTGCTCTAAACTCTAGTTAAAATCGTGTTAAATCGCGTTTTGAGGGGTTGTATGAAACCGAGGTATAAGGAGTCTTTATTTGAGATAAGTTCTAACACTGGGGGGGAAATGTCGTTTAGCCGTTTTTTATAAAAGAAAACACTACTTCCGTTCACCTTAACGCATTTTGTTCCGAAGTCCATTTGTGTGAATCCTGCTGTCCAAAACCGAAAGTTACAGTGAGGTTAATCTTTAAGCAGGACGTGTTTTACTCCTACCACTGCATGCTGTACTGATTAAACCTCTGACTTTTAGCTAAATATCCGTAAAAGCCATTACCCGTAGAGGGTGATGTGTTGGCGTTGGGAAAAATATTCAAATAAAAGAAAATGTTTTGGTGAATTTGTTGACCCAAACAGTATGTTGTACAATCATCAAGTGGGTCATTTTATTATTTACAAATGTGGCTAATGGCCTTAAAATTCACTATTTCCCAGCAACCTCCTAAATGATCAAATCCTGATTCCTTCACCAGCTAAAAAGATGCGAAACTGTACAATTAGTAAGAATCAGCGCTGTCATTGCAAGAAGGTCCTGGGTTCGAACCCCGCCTAGCAGTAGGAGCCTTTCTGTGTGGAATTTGCAGGTGTTCGGCTTTTCTACCCATTGTCCAAAGACATGCAGGTCATATAAACTGGGAATGTTTCCCCCCATCATGTCCATAGGTGTGAGTGAGAGTCTGTTTGTCTATAACTTATTGTGTTATAGACTGCCTGCCCAGGGTGTACCCTCTAGCCTGATGCATGCTGGGACAGACTCCGGCCTCCTGGCATGCCCTCATGGATGTTTGGATGCAGCTCAGTTTTCTTATTTCTGTTGTTAGAGCAATATTTTGCAATAGTCGACCTTGTGATTTGTGTGCTTTTCAGAAGTCATTGGCAACCCTCTGTGTTCGTTCTCTAAATCAACACATAAAAGGGACATATTGAATCTCTAGGAAGAAAAGCAGACAAACAAGTGGTAATATAACACAGTGGTTACAGTTTTGACAGTATGGCTAATATTGCCCTTTACACAACTGAGATTATCCAAAACATTTCTAGCATTGTCTCCTTTCCGTTAGCATGAACTGTGCATTACACTAAAACAAACTTATCTGCTCTTTAGAATAGCATGACACATAAAGATCAAGCAGTGCTCTACCTTGCCTGTGTTACATTAGTCAGTCAGAAGTTTGAATAACTCTGTCTATCTCTACAGATCTATCATCATAAAAATGTCACAGTGTCAGTTTATTTGCATGAGGGGATTCTCACGCTCTGAATTGCAGATCTATAAATGAGGATTCTGCACACAGCTTTAGTTGACACAGTTATTTTGTTTGGTACTGTTTCTGCAAAACAAACAGAACAAACTTGTTTGTGCAGAAGCGCTCCATAAATAGCATTGACTTGAACTGACTTGACAGTATTGTCACTCCAGTGAAACTCATACTCCACACGGTTTTTGTGCATGTTGATGTCAACCCAAAAAGAAAATCCACCTGGCAAAAAAGACTAAATGGATAAAGACTAAATGGAAATTTATAATACTTCATGATATTCTTAACACCAATGTATTGCTGCTTACATTGGGCAAAGGCTCAAATATCCATCAGGAGCAATAAATAAGTGAGTTTTTTCCCACAAGCGAGGCAATCCTATTGATGCACAGTGCATAAGAACATAATCACCTCACTGTAACTAGATATGCACGGTGTTCACCTCACCAGGTCTCTTTTTTTCGGAGGCCACAGTGGCTGCATGTGTTCAGTATGAAGCCCCTCCCTCCACAGGTTGATAATAGGCAGGCAGAGCAAGGAACAGGTGTAGGTGCAGACTTATTTGCAGCCCTTGAATGGTCCTTATATGTGTTGACCCAACCCAGACCCAGAACTGTGTAGAGAATAGGTGACCCATTGAATAATTTACTGTGGATGTTGGCTTGTTGTCTGTTTTTTTCCTACCTGATATGTGAAGTTATATATGTAAAATGTGGAGATAGTTGAGTGAAAATGGCCAAGATCAGGAGACATGTGGCATGTCTGACCTGTAAAAGCTGTAAAAGGTTGACAGCCTTGATCCCATGTTGTGTTAAGTTGTCATTATGCAAAGTCCTTCCTCTTAGCATTCAAGAGATTTGTAAATGTTTAAACAGCACAGTACAGTAGCTTCACGTGAAGTGGGTTACGTAACACTCGTCTGTATCCAGCATCAGTTCTCACAGTGCCCTGTGTGTTTGTCTTCTTGTTGCATGAGTGTGCTATTCCATAGTCCATGAGCATAGCTGAAATTAACCTTCAGCTGGTTTGTACTAACATTAGGGCCTGATATCTATCAATTATTCATCATGTTCTGCTCTGCCTGTGCAAATCTAAATGTGTCTCACCATGGAAACAGCCTTCTGTCTCTGCTGGAGGGTGTTGGTTTCAGCGCCGGCCGTGCCGACTCTGGCCTCGTTTCTCAGTCCAGGAAGTCCTGCTCTGCTCCACATTCTGATATATGCGATGAAACAGACCACGGACAGTTTCACACTTTGTAGTAGATTTGATTTGAACTTCAGTCCACTTGTCATTGGTTTAGTTTGTTTTCAGACTTGATAACAGTTTATATAGAAGTAATGATAGCTGATAAAGCTATCATTACTGATTGTTAACAAGCTGATTGTTTAGTACAGTACAGTGTAAGTTGTAGTTCATTTACAAAGTGCATAAGGCCTAGAGGCTGTTTTATTGCTAATCTGTTTTATCCTCTATTTTATAGATTGTAAAAAACGTGTAAGTTGCTATAATATAATAACCATAATCCCATTATAACATCCTGTTAATGTAGCTCAAACAATTCCCAATTGGGAGGTAAGTTAGAACATTTTACACAAAAGCTAGACTGCTCTCTCAAAGCTGAGAGTTGTTGTTGTTTATTGTCGTGTATGTTTTGTCAAGGAAAGACATATCCAGATATTGCAGTATAGTTCATTAGATTGAGAAAGTGAGAAAGTTGCCTTCAGCTCCAGTTGTATCTGTCAGTAGACAGAATGGCCAACTATTATTGGTAAAGAGAAATAAGTAAAAATCCAGTTATGCTTGCATGTAATTTGCTTCTGAATGATGACTGTGGCTCCTGGTATCATGATGACCGATTGCAACTTTTCTTTAGCCAGATTCAGGTCGTTAATTAAATCAGCAGGCAAGTAACTGCATATTGTGTGTGTGTGTGTGTACATGTGTGTGTGAACTGAGCTAAGTTATGGTATTACTTGTCAGTATATTTTTGTTGAACACTAGAGGGTGCACTATTACTACAACATATTTTGGTAGTTCATGTTATTTACAGTAATAATACATTACAGTACAGTAGCCTCTGTCTCAGGTTCTTGGAATCTTTGAAATTTTCACTGTGAAAGATTTTTATTGTTGTAAATACTTAAAAACAAACTAAACATGGATATGCAGAGGAATAAACAGATAAGTGGCACAAGATGCAGTACACACAGTAATTCCTGATGAAAGAAAAAGCTAAACTATAAATGTAAATCTTAAAAATCTAAACCAAACACAAAGTTAAAAACTTCACATCAATCATACACTTACTTCATATACATACGTGTATTTTATTAATGATTTTGATTTTTTTATACTGTTGGTCTACTGACTTGGGATCATGTCCTTAAACCCCAAACAGAAAGCATGTCTTTAGATGTTGTGAAGACATGTCTTTGCTTTGCTTATTTACTATGACAACATGATTATTCTTGTCATGAAGGACGTTGTGAAGTAGGTCACGACCAGGCTCATAGGTAATTGTAATTCAGACTCCATTACTCTGCAGGAGTGGTAGAAGCAAGATGAATGTACTTTGTTGTTTTTGACAGCTTTCTCAAGTGTGCTGCTGCAGAAGCATTCCATTGAAACAGTTTTCTTTAGGCTACCTTTTTCTCTGACAGGTGGATGAAAAGTGGACTCATTAGATTGAAGAAAAACTTGTTGACAGGGGCTCCCTGTTGTGCAGCGACTCTTTTTGACATTATTCAGCTCTGTATGTTCAGTCAGCCATGAGGTTAGTCATGTTTAGGTGTTATGTTTCACATTTTTCTTTTCTGCAACACAAATTCTTAAAAAAACATATTAATGACATGCAAAAAAAAAGAGTGTATAGACTGGTTGTTCCATGTTCTGACTGTGGTTTCTTCCTAAAACAGAAAACGCCTTCACTTCACGTACATACACAGGGTGTTTGTATTGCTGATGTAGGTCAGACTAGGAAAAACTGGTTCATGTGGTAGGTGTGTCCAGTTAGTGTTCATTTCAGTGGTTGAATAAGACTGAATAGAGCGTAAGCTGCAAGCTGTGTGAATGTTTCTCTGGATTTACGTCTTACTTGATGGTTTCACACCTTTCACTCATTTCCTCAATGACGCCAACCATAAACGCCAGATAATGACGCAGTGGGAAGACAACACAGAGGACTGGATATAGAAGAAAGTGCTGGGAATGTGTACTGAACTGATGGAACCAGTGGGGACTTTCAGCAGTGCACGTGGAGGATGTATTTCTCTGTCAATCATCTCTGAATGAGAAGGGGAGTTATTGTGCGGCTTTTAAATATTCCCATGCTGGTAATGAGTACATGATTATTTGTTTGTGTCTCATTAACACTGCCAGAGGCAAGACATGTCTGTTTACACTTTGATGTGTAGACTCCAAGACAAATACAGGATATTTACTCAGGAATGCCTCATGGGCATACAGTAGGCGGAGATGTTGTAGCTGTCAGAGCGGCCTCTCTTTCCCTCTCCCTCCCTCTTTAGTTATGACTTTGCCCCTCTCTTCTCTGCCTCTTGCCTTTTTGCTGAAAAGAGGAGGGGCTGTCTAAGTAATCCAATACCTGCCCAATTCATGAATGTTACTGTAACTTGCTGAACTGCCCTGACAAGTGCAGGGGTTAAAACAAATTAGCAGACCGAAGCTGACAGCTCTGGCTGCATCTCTGAACAGCAGAAATTTTCTGCCCGACCAAGAGAAAGAACTAAGTTTGTGAGGAAGGAAAAGGAAGAGAAAAATTAAACACTACACAAAAAAAAAGAAAGAGGGGAAAACTTGGCACATCTTCAATGACTCTTTTGGAAGAATGATAGAAGTAGCTGTGGGCTCCCTGCCATCCAACATGTCTTTAGAGGAGAGTGCTTTGAGAGACATGGCTGAGAGTGAGACGGATTGCTCTGAGGGACTGGATGAGGTTGTCCTGGGGCGCATTGCCAGCTTACCTCTGGATCCATTCCCACCCAGGGACTTCAGAGGGAAGTTTAAAAAGATGCGCCATAAGAAGAGGCCCACCATTCTTGAAAGTAGGTACTGCTTTGACTCTGTGAAGCTGTGGTAATCGCCTCAAGAATTCTGTTTTTTTAATTTTGGAAAAATGTGGTGCAGAGGCAATACTGCATTTCAGCTACTACTGTCATCACTTTGTAAAATGCCTCACCTCCACATTGTATTTGTCATAGTTATCTAGGAATCTGATGGCTTGTTAATAATGGAGTCAGACAGTGGGAGAGTACATCACACATTTTTTGATATAATGTAGAAGTGAGCTCACAAATGTCACAAATCAGCTTTGTATCTGACCTTGGTCCTTGGACTTGAAATAAAAAATAGGGACATTAAAGACCAGAACATGTGAGCAAAAAAGAGAAGGAGATGAAGAAACTACTGTAGGGGCACCAGGGGTAGAGAGTAAGAGTAAGAGGGAGTCAAGTGTTTGAGCTTGATAACCACAAAGATGGCTGAACTGGACAGACATACCTCACATTCCTAACCTTCATCAGAGCTTGATAATGCTTTTAATAAGTGCTTCATGTGTCAGAGCCTTCGCCCACCTAAAGCCTAATTAAGGAAAAATGTTTACAGTCGTTTTTGTAATCAGCAATGGATTCCTGATTTATTGGTCTTTTACACGTGTTGCTTCGAGACTGAACACGACTGCTGGTGAAGCTGCCAATAAACAGACCTGCAAACCTGAAAATTATGAGAGCATTACTGAAGTAGTTTCCTTCTTAAGAAGTGACACTGATCCTATCCAGGCTGCCAGCAGACTTTCAATGCTTTTATGTTGAAATGTTTGGCAGCAGTTATGCCGACAAGTTCAGAGATATCCAGATAAGGTGTCATGCCGTAAACACCATATTTAAGTTTCTTCAGAGTGGCATTAGTTCGGATATTTTCATGATATCCACTCCTGGCTGTTATGATTTGGTGTGATACAAACATCGAGTTGTCTTTTTCTGGCATATTCATTACATATTCTTCTGATTTGCTTTGACAGTTTAGATACCTGTAAAAGCGTACAGCCTGCTTCATGGCCTTTCAGGACAGGAGAGATCTGTAAACCACATATCCTCACTGTTTTGGATTAGTTGTATTTTTGTAACTAGGAGGAAGGAGTCAGTACCTCATATAAACTATTTTACTACTGTGTCTAAGCAGTGTGGGACCCTTAGTGAATAGGACATCAGTCATTTCACTGTTATTCAGTGTGGTTGGGGTTTTTCTTGTTTGTTTTTTTCTTCAAAAGTTAACCGAAGACGTCTCCATCGGTCCGCCTCTACTTTGACTTTTTTCCTGTTTAGCAACCTTGTTGAAAAAATTCAACAATTATTCAACTGGGGAATTACTTCCCCTTCAGAGGGCCTCTTACTGGACAAGTCAGACTGACCAGATTATAACTGATGGATAAGTCAGGGAAGTAAATTGTGTTTGTTTAGTATTTAAAGAATCCATTTGGGCTGATCTCTGTAATGAAGTGTTTTGCTGTGACCATAATAGGCCAAGCAATTTCCCCTAATTAGTCAAATCTGCTCTGATTATCATATTCCTTATCGCTGTTTGTGTTAATTTTTGTACAGATCTGAAGCACGTTTTGTCTGCAAACAGGATGACATACAGTACATGCAATAGAAGATTTCTTTCTGAACAGGCCCAGACCATTTCTAAGAACAGAGTCGCCTCGCAGAACCCTCAACTTTTCATCCTGTAATAAAAAACGGATGTGTTATCAGAGTACTGGTAACTTACAGAGAGAGCTGATTGTAGAGTTTGTACTCTAACCCTCACGATGATACCATACAATCTAGTTAAAATGCTGATATTGACTCATTGTTTTGTGCTCAGCCTGACTACGTGGTGGTTACTTTAGGATGACGAGATGTTTGCTGATAGGGCGAAGAAACCGGCAACATCTGAAGATTTACTTATTAACAAAAACATTTATGCAAAAACAGAAGAAGCTAAAATGTTCCGCTGGTACATGTGTAGCTTTTTACTCTCGTCTTCATTTTATTAAAGCATCGGCATGTTAAAAGACACCACAGATGAACTCAGCAATAATAGAAGGGAAATACGGATTTGTGTGAATAGTAGTAATATGAGAGTGAGATTGTCACCAAATATATTATCACCATGTGAGTTGTGATAGCGTCAGCACCACTTTATGTAAGCTCTGAGAGCTGCTTTCTTAATTTAATAATTGCAGTATCCGTAGCAACCTCAAAGCAAAGCCATGTAGTGCTTTTTCAGTGTCCACATGCTGTCCCACCTACGTTATTTATTCTTTAATTTATTCTTCAATACGCTGTTCAAAACTAATTGTTGCATTGTTATGACATTACTCTAGAAAAACAAATATAGACAAAAGTTAGTACTTGCAGCCATTTTCCTTTAATGCAGATTTCATAGATGCAACATCTTTATTAGCATAACCAGCAGAACTGCTCTGCAAAGTGCACACATTGCCACCAGTCATGTTCTTCACGTATTTAAAAAAGAAAGCTCTCTGATTCCATTCCCTGGAGTGTTAATCTGTTATGGCGGGGCAAAATGAACGAGTGTGTCAGGAGGAAGCGTAACGAGCTGGAAAAACAACCCCCCAAAAACGATGGCACAAGTCACAAGAGCACTTTTGTACACGGTGGTTTATTTAGTGGTGCCAAAATAAAAACAAAGTCACTGCTGTGGGAAGCAGGGTGGGATTGTACACAAACATACCGCCCGCTATGTTACAGTGCACAAAACAAAAATGTCCTGTACGACCACAGGAGCAGCCAGACAGGGCTGTCTTGGGTATAATCAGGATGCCTGAGGCCCTGAAATGTGTGTTTACCAAACACTGCAACCAGTGATGGCTTCTCCATCACAGAGTGTATTATGCAATGAAGGTCAAGTGGCTGTCGCTTGATGGACAGACAGAGTTCTGATAGGATTATACTAAGAGTGCTGAGAGGCAGCAGAGAAAGGGGGATTGGAGGATGTGTTTTATAGTCCATATGGTTGATGACATGTTGACGACATGCATCTAGGAAAAGCAGCAGTTTATTTTCATTTAAATGTAGTCAGAGTGTAGTAAGATCAATTTAATGGGATCCATAAAAAGAGGGAATTCTACTGGTTTGCCTACATATTTTTCAACTCCTCAAGTTCTGTTATTTGGAGCTTATAAACTGAAAATACAGATGTAGAAGTTTTTAAATACAAATGTAGAAGTGTTTTATATCACATTTACAGCATGCCTGCAACACATATTTCCTAGTTTGATTTATTTTCTGCTATGCAAACAACAGTAATGTTGTAGTAGTAGTTTTTTTTTCTTTTTTTTTAAAGCATTTTAAAATGAATACCTTTGAGTTTGGACTGTTTTTCAGCTAAAATAAGCATGTTGAATATGTCATGAACTTTTTCTCTACTATTTGATCCTTGTAAGATAAACTGAAAGTAATTGATGCGATAAAATAATGGCTAGATAATTGAAAATTAAAATAATAATTTGCCCCCTAATGATAATAATAATAAAAAATGGGTGTAAAAGGGTTAAAAGCCAATAGGCTCTTCTACCCCTGCTCTCCCAGATGTTCCCTGTAATGTGTCATACTTCCCGCGTTCTCCGTCTCCTCTGTCAGTGGTGGCAGCCTGTCAGATGCTCCCAGTCACGCTGAAAGACGCACAAGCCCAGCGCTGTCATCATTATCAGGCCCTGCACGCAGACAAACAGTAGTTATTATTAACTGCACTCCGCTAAGAGGATTGCTTCCTGCACTCTCAGCCTCCGCGCAGTTATTTAAAGGGAGCTTGCATTGCCGCCCACTGCCTGCCACAGCTTTAGAGAGAGAGAGAGAGAGGGAGAGATGTGAAGGGAGGGAGAGAGAGAGAGAGAGAGAGAGGGCTGATAGCCAAGGACAGGACACAAGAGGAGGGGTAAAGCAGTGCTAGTGTGTTTTCTCAGGGTCTCGTCAGCACAGCATTGTGTGCGTCACAGAGAGGTGACAGCAGGCGCTACCTGCTGGTCCCAGCTCAGCTGCTGCTGCTGCTGCTACTGGAGGGAAACCACAACTAGAGGGGGGACACTCAACAGGAAGGTGCAGCCATGGCCAGCCAGCAGGACTCAGGCTTCTTTGAAATCAGCATCAAATCCTTGCTGAAATCGTGGAGCGGCAGTGAGTAGCAGTTTGTCTCTTGTTGTTGTGGTTTTTATACTTAGCTGACAGAGCTGACTGACTGACTGAGGCTGCAGCTCTACTGGGAGCCTGACTTTATAGCCTCTTTGTCATGTTGTGGTCCATGTGCTGTTGCGTGTTGCAGATTGAGCTAAGCATGATTTTATCATTCAGCACGCCAGCTGCTGCAAACTTGGAAGGATTGTACTTTTAGCAACACAGCACCTCACTCCAAAAGGTTTTCAGTTGTCTCATAGCAACTGCCAGGGACATAACTCAAAGTGTCTACAGTAGCAAGAGTTATTGGCTTAGAAGAAGTTGCTCATATTACACAGGAAGACATGTTAACTGCCTGTTAACATAACTCAGATTAACCTGTGTGCTATAAGTTCTGCTGATGGTGATTCAGCATCTCAGTTCTGCTGCTTCTCTGTTAGTTCCAGCCTTATTTTACTTTAGTCTGTGAGTCTGTGACAGAGTCTAAATAGCTCTTATTAAGTGCGAGGACACAGTAATAGGATTAGTGGAGGTTCAGCTTGGTTGCATAGTCTGTGCAGAGCTCACAGCTCCACTGCCTTCCATCGGGCCCATGAGGATGGGATAGGATGCCTCTCTGCATCAGATCATGGCGTAATTCTGTTTTATGTAAGATATGAGAGGTGGACTATAAAGATGGACTCCCTTTGGAAGTAAAACAAACAGAAGAGTGGAAAAGCAGGCAGTAGCCAAACCAGGAAATGGCACCTTAGCCAACGAAGCACTTGTAGTATAGATACCCATTACAATTTAGTAACTAAAGGCATACCTGACATGTACCAATGAAATTAAAATCTAAAGTGAGTAATACTAGCAAGTCAGCTGCTTGTTTATATCTATTGAACGTGAATGTAAAGAGATACCATAGAACATGCTGTCTCTGTCTACACACTCAATATTGAGCCATCTCCTGATGATGTTGCATAATCCTCAGAGTGGGTCACTTTGCTGATAAAGGCACAGACAGTCATTGTACTGTATCAGCAGCGACCAACGGCTATGCATTTAACATTTTCATTAAATATGTGATCTCTTAATCTCATCTCTCTGCTCCCGTTTACACGAGCTGTTACGCAATGAATCACAAAATGGCAACAGAGACAGTGTTGTTAATAAAAACTCAGGATAATTTCTTAATATATAAGAATTGATCAGGTTTGAATAGGTGCCTGGAAGCAACAGTATGTGTTTCCCTGCTGTCTGTCTGTTAGATACCGTTTGCGCTGTGACCACAAGGTAAACAAAGTCAAGGCCTTTTAGACACTGGTCTCTCATAAGTCAGCGTGTCTAGCTCTAATAAAACAGTGACAACCAGCAGCACAGAACTGGCATTGTGCAGCAGAGGCATCAGGTCTGGTGTTCAAATTGCCTGAAGGCCGGTCCACCATCAGCCAATCAGAGCACGAGATGAGCTGCAGCGAGCCGAGCACAGCGGTGCCCTCCTGATGAGTAGTCAAACATGTTGTTGTTCCATTCAGTTGGCATTTATTTTATGTTATGAAATACAATTATGGTAATTGTGTGTTTAGTTTAGTAGTTTTTTTGTGTTACATTTGAGCAAGTTTTTAAATAACTCTTCTAATGTTTTAACTTTGTGCAAATGAGTGTGAGTATGTGGGAATATGCTCTGTTTTTCATGAGCTGAAAATAGTTTCATATTCAACAGTGAATAAAATTGCGAATCCCTTCCGTTTTTAGTTGGAAGAGACAGATGCGGGTGTTTTAACAGGGACTTATATAAATGGCCTGAAACGCTCTCTCACAGCAGGCAGCAGTTTCCAGCATGATGTCAGCTTGCTAAAACAGGGCTCATGGTCAATAGTTTGAGACTGACATTTTAATCTGCTTTTCACAGAGGTCTGTAATCACTCTCTCACTCTCTCCACTCTCCCCAGTGTTTTTTTTTTTTTTTTTTGAGACACTCAGACTGTGAACTTGTGATATTAGGATGTTGTTGCTCCATTGGCTCCAGCTGTTGCCTCCTATTTTGATAAATATTGCAGCAAAAATAGTTCAGCTTCAACTCTGGACAGCATTCCAAGAGATTTGCAGCAATAATTGTGGAAATTTTACAGGGTTTTTCTAGGTATCCATGGATATTTAAGTCATAGATTAAATATAAGCTCTAGTGACTTATTCTGTTTCATTTTAATATGGAAATACAGGTATAGTCAGCGTGGCACATCTGGTTGTTAAGAGGAACTGTGGTTGTTTGACCTAAAACTTTATGATCTAAACCAGGTGATAAAAATTTGCCACTTATTACGTTACATGACGCAAACTTTTTTATTAGCACCCACCTTTAGTGGAGCACCTAAGAACAGTGTCCCTTTATTCACAGCCTGAAATTATAATATATAAATACTGTATAGTGGTGGAGGAGAGGATTAAATAGTAATGTTTTGCAATTTCAAAGCTGGTATTGCCCACTAGTCTCTCACAGAAATGCAGAGTCAATGTTTCTCACAGCAGCTGGACAAAGCGCTCCCAATAGTCTGTGTTGACATTGGAATTTCTGGTCCAGTTAAGGAGGTCAGTGGTATCTAAATATCCACCCACTCTGTTCACAAACGACTGCTAAAGTGGTTGTTTACTCAGTGGGACAGTCTCTGTGAATGCATATATATATATATATATATATATATATATATATATGCTGCATTCTTTGTACGTGTGTGTGTGTGTGTGTGTGTGTGTGTGTGTGCGTGCAAGAGAGACACTTGTTAGCCTGTTTGCCTTGTCCTCTAGGGAGCACCACCATGCTCAGGGTGTTTCCAGCATGGCGATGATGTAATGCACACTGTGCCCGAGCTCCTTGTTTGCAGAGTCACATGTCGCGTTTGAGTCTTCGCACAACACCCAGAGCAACAGAAAGGGCTTGATATGCACACTGGTTGCTTTCTTCACCTCCCATCTCCAGTTTAAGTCATTGACATGGGAGAATTTAGACGAAATGATGTGTCGATTTCATTTTAGGGAACATGTTGTGCCCTGTGAAATGTCCGTTAAATAACGTGTTTGCATCCAGACTCTCAGTTCTGGGAAGTTACCAAAAATCAGATACTTTATTGATTTGCATCAATGACTGGAGTGCTTGAAAAAGTCTTTAATTCTTTAAAAACCTGCCTAAAGTGAAGTGTGCCGAAGCAGGGCCTGATCAAGAATGGTGTTTACACTCTGGTGGTCTGTGCCTCGTGCTTTAGGATCACAGAGGTGGAGGAAAGGGGAGGGCTGCTCTGTCAGTATAGTGTGTACCCCGGGATAAATATAGTCACACAACTATGCCACCATAGCATGTTGGACCTCATCACTGTGCTGTGCCTCAGCTAAAAATTCCTGCCTGACCTTCACTCCTGGAAGGCACCGGTTGGTCACAAGGCTAGAGGAAGCCAGAGCAGAAGCAGCTCAGAGAGAGAGAGAGCGAGAGATCTAGAGATTGCGTGGTCTCCCGTACCAAACACTACTCCCACTTTCTAAAACACACCCGCCGTTGGCTCTGTGCGCCATGGAAACTATGCCCAGCAGGACAGAGCCAGCTGACACACAAGACATGGACGTTGGTGGATTTTACTAGCAAGCATTTGTCTTGATTCAGGACAACCCTGGATACCATATCCTCCTTCCCCACTATGGACGGGACGGCTGTGTGCTGGAGTAAGGCCAGCGTCATCAGCTTCATCAAGGGCCTGGGTAGGTGCTGAGCTGGCACGAGCGAGGGAAGCATGTTCTGAAAGCCACACGAGATCGTCACACATGCTGGGCATTCCTTGAAAGATATTCAAACGCTTCATGTCCTGAACAGATCTGGAGAAGGAGACCTGTTAACTGGCACCACAGCGTTTCTCCAGTGTCTCTTGGGCAGCTTTGTCAGAGCTGCATACTCATACTGTACAGCCTCTAAAAAAAATGCTGATTGGAACTTTGCTCAGGTTCTTTCTTTTTTTCTGCTCTGCCCAACATGTGCTGTAAAATCTCAATTCATCATTCACTTGTGCGCACTTGTTTGCAGTTTCCTTCAACTACCTGTAAAGACATAATAGTTTTGAGTAAAGCAGTTTAGGCAATTAAGAGCTGTTTTTATCCTCTCAACCTTTGATCTGCAAGAAAATTGATGTTTCATCTTTTGATTCCTGTTTTGGCAGACTTCAGGAGTCATTAAATTAAATTACCAGTTATTCCTCTGTTTAACAACACGCTGCAGGTTTCTGTCTTGTTACAACTTGACTACATGAACATAAATTACATTTCTTACATTTCAAGGCTCATCGGGTCTGCATGTGTTGTGCTTAAACATGATGGACAGGCCTACAGTATGCTTGTTGATTCTACACCGATTAACAGAAGCTAAAGATCTAAAGATAATTTTTAAAAATAAATCCTTCAAAACATTCTTCAGATTTCTTCACATTTGTGATTAAGTGTTAGAACCTCCAGAGTGGCCATCTTGGGCTAGTTCAGTAATAGTTAATTTAGCCAGTCAACATTTCACATCGTAGTCTCAGAGAAATCTCTCAATATGACAGTTGCACTTTGCACAAATATGCAGCAAGGGCAAGGCTGAGGTGTTTTGTCTTACTAAGCTCTAATTAAACCAGTTTTTAATAATTTAATTTTAAAGTGTTTGCATATTTTGATCCATAATTTAACAGCAAAGAAAACAAAAGTCATGCTGACCACAAAGTTTGGTGTTTGATATGTGACGTTGACACGGTGCAGGCTGTACTTTGCTGCTCCTCATGTGATTTCTGTTCAGTCATATTTACTTATTACATGCACAAACTTTCCACTCTCAGAATGCAGTAGCTGAAGAAAACATGTTTCTCATTGTGAGGCAGTAAGTCTTTTCTGTCCGCCCCAAAACCCCTCTGAATATTTTACACATTGGATTTATGGCAGTTTGTAAGGTGGACGTGCAGTTAGAGGTTGTAGAGTTTCAGGCTAAATAAAAATCTCACAGTTCTAATGAGATGTTTGTATGCAGTTCTTTACTATATTTAGCACTTTTGTGTCTGGAGGCAGCAGAGTGTAACACTGAGGTAAATTTTAACTTGTGTGTTAGTTTGAAGGGTTTTTATGGCCTGAGCCAAGCGATCCGAAATTAAACGTGAGCCACATCATAACACTGGCTGAAGGATGGTCACATGCACAAGATTTTTGCTTCCCTCAAAGGGCAATGACATCTTTGGTACGAAATGAAAACACCAGCTGCTGGCCATGGTGTTTTAATTTCCATATGCGCTCTGTTCACTGTAGCAGTAGGAAAGAAAGATCAGACCCGGGGCAAGCCGGTGCCCTTTGGACAGTCTCCCTCAGGAATGTTCAACATGTTGGGAACTTTATGTCCATGTTTGGAAACTTCTCAGTAATACTCTATTCAGTGATCTCTCTTTGTAAACAGATCTGTGGCTGATCCTGTCCCACTGATTTGTGCTTGAATTGGCAATGTTTGACTTAGCAAAATTGTTTCCCATCTTGTGCTTTTTGTGTCGTTTCCGCAGCCTCGCCCGTGGGGAACGGATACAGTAAACCCCCCATCCCTCCAGTCTGTTGTCCTCAGGGAGAGAAGGGTCCCCCGGCCATGATGCCCATCAGCATCGACCCGGAGAGCAAGCCGGGCGAGTACGTCCTCAAGAGCCTGTTCGCCAACTTCACCACCGTGTCAGAGCGCAAGATCCGCATCATCATGGCAGAGCCGCTGGTGAGTCAGCAGAGAGTGACAGACTGAAGGGTTACTGCTCTTTGTGTCCAGTGGTGATTGGTTGTTGTTGCTCTTGCTCTTTTTAAAGATGTGTGGAGATTGTTTCGTGTGTTTTGGTTCAGAAGTTGAGACAAAATCAAAAAATAGGCGGTTTCAATTATCACAGGGAATTGAGGTCATGGCATTGCTGCTCTGTAACAGGCCTCCTAACTTTTTTTGCCTGTAAACCCTTAAATATCTACTTGCAACCGCTCATCAAAGGTTGCATGTCTATCAGTTGTATGCAGTTTAATCAAAGCTTGAGTAAAGTTGTTACAGATTGTTCCATTTGAATAATTTTAGAGGCTGGTAAAACTGTATGAAATTAAAGTTTACAGTAAGAAAGATTAGAGAATAGCCCCCAAAATAAACATAATGTTCTGTAGGAAAATGTAGTTTCTTCTTGTTTGCTGCCCCTGTTAATCGTCTCGTGACCCCTTGTGGGTGTCCTGACCCCCAGGTTGTGAACCACTATAACAAGGTCAGACAGGAAGCCTGATCGACAGACCCACAATAGCTGGTTTGACAGTAATGAATTACAAACAGTGGTGGAAAAAGTATTTAGATTCTTTACTTAAGTAAAAGTAGCAGTACAACGATTTTAAAATACTCCAGAACATGTCAAAGTAATCAAAATCTTACTGAAGTAAAAGTATTATTAGCAAAATGTACTTAAAATATCAGAAGTAAAACTCATTCGGCAGACAAATGTCCTCTGTGACTGATTATTAAATTATTATTATGATAGCAATTTACTGTTGTAGCTGGTCGAGATGGAGCTAGTTTTAAGTACTTTATGTACAGTTCGGTAGTTTAGTCCAGTGGTTCCCAACCTACAGCAGGGGTTGGGTCCCTTCAAAGAGTCACAAGATAAATCTGAGCGGTCGTGAGATGATTTTGGTCTAGAAAAGAAGAAAAAACAAAGTTCTGCTACACAAATTTGTGTTCATTTTTGGATTTAGCTTTTACCTATTGGGCTTCCAAAGGTTATTTTAAATGCAATCAGGTGAGAAGTTTAAATGGGAAATCACTCTCTGCTAACAACTCAGACATCTGAAATGTGACAAAGGGCCCCAACTAGACACTGCATTTTGTAAGTGATAACAACCCAATAAGGTTGACAACCACTGCTTTGTTTTTTAACAATTTGTTGTATTTTATAAGCTTATCATTCTGTATGCTTTTTATCTAAAACGTAGCTACTAACTATAGCTGTCAAGTAAATGTAGTGGAGTGAAAAGTACAGTGTTTTTCACAGAAATGTAGTGAAATACAAGTAGAAAGTGGCATAAAATGGAAATACCTGGAAGTACCTCAAAGTTGTACTTATGTGCAGTACTTGAGTAAATGTACTTGTTTACTTTCCACCACTGCTGACCAACATAACAACACATCATGCTTATTACAAGGTCTCAACCTGAATTAGTTACCTCTGATGAAGAAGGCTTCTGTCCAAAAAGTCAGCTGGTATCACCTGGTTTATGATAAGTTATAATATGCTGTTGTGACAACAGCTAATGAAGCCCTTAACAGTTTAACTTCACAGTGATATATTACTGTCAGGCCTTGGGCATGCAACTGAGTCTCGCACACACAAAAGCGGAGATGTTAACTACTGGTCGTTTTGTGTGAAGCAGCAGCTTCATCAGCACAAAGACGGAAGCAGCCTGAGGACAAAATGTGGAATTTTTAGCCAGCTTCATAATGCATGCTTCAGTGTTTACAGGCACATGAAATGTACTGCTGTAATAAGCTCTGGGAAAAGTTATAGTTATGTCCTCTTTAATGCTGCAGGATGTATACATGTATACAGAGATATACTGTATACATGGATTAATATCAACCTCACCTCGCTGTTCAGTACAGTAAACCCATGCTGCATTGTTACTTTACAGTAGGGCTGCGACTAACAATTATTTTTATCATCAATGAATCTTTTGATTATTTATTTCAATTAGTCAATCAATCAATCGTTAAATCTATGAAACTTAAAAAAATAGAGAAAAAAGCCCATCACAACTTTGCAGAACCAAAGGTGACATCTTCAGTTGTCTTGTTTTGGTCAACAAAATTTCCAAAACTCCAAAATATTCAGTTTACAATGATATATGACAAAGAAAAGCAGCACATTTTCCCATTTAAAAGGCTGAAATCAGAGCATGTTTGGCATTTTTTCACTATTCTTGCTTGAAAAATGACAGAAACTTTTAGAATAATCAGCTCATTATTTCAGCTCTACTTGACAGTATGTGTCTAAAAGGTTAAGCTGGAATTAGAAAACTCGCAATTAAAACGGCAACTATTTTGATAATTGATTAATCGATCACTTCTCCTAGCACAAATGCCAAATATCTGCTCATTCCAGCCACTCCAAGGTGAGAATTCCTGGATATTCTCTGTTTTATATATGAATATCTTTGAGTTTTGGACTGTTGATCGGACAAAATGAGACATCTGAAGACATCACCTTTGAAAACGCGATGGACATTCTTCCCTATTATCTGACATTTTATAGACCAAACGATTAACGACTCTGAGGCTTTTTAGTCAACTTGATTAGGTACTTCATGCTTGAATATTAATCAGGGAGTCAAAGGTTTAGGTTGTTTACCCAGTATTTCATGATTTGCATTTGGAGCTGACTGGTAACCTTTTCTATTGTTTCTTGCCCTTGTCTTTATATTGTGGCTAAATGTACTGACTAAGGACCATTTCTAGGAAATGTGATACAGGTAAAAGCTGCCAGTAAGATCTCTGAGAGACTTTTTGTCCAGTGGAGGTCGGGGCCGATCGGTAGGGCCAACAACAGCTGTCATAAATAATTCTGTTGACAGACAGACAGTCAGGCAGACAGACAGGGAAGAGCCACTGTGCGTTAATGTGGGCACCACTCACCACCTGCTCCCAGGACAACATTAGTGCTACTGAAAGTCAGCTAAAAATGACCAACTGATCCATATTACTATGAAAAGCCTCAGGACTCCAACTAAAATACATTCAGCAGTAATCACCATACCGGTAGCTTTATGTCCTAAGACACTGTAGAATTGTTTACCATAAATAGTTACCCTTTGTTGCGCCCCAGCCGAGGGGAAACCTAGCTGCAACATGAAAATGAGACTCCCAAGAACCACCAGCAACAACAATTAAAGCCCTCACAGTATTTATTTCTCACAAGTTAATAAAGGGACATTTTGGCTTCAGGGTGGGCAGCGAACAGCAAAATAACCAAATTAATTAACCTAAATGTATCTACTCCTAACTTAGAAAAACAGGAGACAAGAGATGAAACAAAACTGCCACCCACCCCTCCAAATCCCAGGACTGTTATAGGTACTTGCATGACACTATTTACAATACTTTTATGTAGGTTGTATAAGTCTGATATACTGTCAGTTTACTTGTGGACAGGCAGTCTCCAGTTTTAGGGACTGTGATTTATAGGAAGCTGTTAGTCATCGGCCTCGGTCTGCAGGGAAGTGTTAATTACCACAGGGAAAGTGCGCAGCCCCTCATTTCAGTGTAACTCCCTCTAGAGAGCTGCAGAGAGGATGTGTCTCTCTTTGTTTTTCCTCTCAGCAGAGAAGTGGCTGAGTTATTTGTTTTAGCCCTGCCTTGTAGTCACTGGCATACTGGCATGTCCCCCCTGCTCATCCTCATTCAGGTGAATTTGTTTAACTGATGTTCAGTGATCTGTAATCAGTATTAATTAATCAAATACAGAAGAAGTTTTCAAAAGTCTATACTCAAAGGGAAGACCAGATACATGATATCTAAGTTGAAGAAAATGGATTTAGTAAAAAACAAAAAAAAGGTGATTGAATACAATCAATGTTGCTGTATCAGCCTGCAAAAAAAAGGGCAGTTTAAAGCCCGACAGTGCAAGAGGAATCGACTTTTCTGTCTAGCACAGATGGGCTCCTCAGGTGCAAGCATTTGTCCAAAAACTAAAAGGTTCATCAGAGCATGGGGCTTAGTTGGCATTGCAGCTGCAAGAGAGAGAGCGACATTACCGCCAGCCCACACAATGTCAATGTCAGACACATCAGACAGACAGTTGGCTTTTTTGGATTAATCATCAAGTAGAAGTGATGTGCTGTGATTTGCTGTCTGGCTAACTGGACAGCAGAGTGACATATCTGGCAGAGTAGCAAAGAGGTAAAGGACAGCGGGTACTTTGATTTGTGTAAAGATAGATTAGGTGGTAATTGTGGGCTAAGTGTGGATATAAACATACTCCTATTACTGCTGTGTGTGTTTTAGATACATCAGTTTGACAATACGTCAGGCCAGTGTCGTGTGATGGAGCGTCCCCTGCTAAAAGCTGCATTAAATATCTTTAAAAAACAAAAATGAAACCTTTGTAATAATTGTTAGATTTGATTAGATTTGAATGAATCTTGAATGTGTTTAATTGAAGCTATGTAGTCATTTCATAAACACTATACAATTTGTTCGCTTTGTTTGTATTTGTTTTCATATGCTATATAACTCAATAAAGACTGTGACACAGACCTTCATTAGTGGCAGAATGTGAGTAAAATAGTTTGGAAAACATGAAGAGGCTTTGGTAATTGTCATTTCCATGATGAACATTGTAGTACACGGGACATTTTTCAGTCATTACATACTGAAGATTTACTGTAAATTACTGATCATTTCAAGCATGTTTCGTCTCTTAAATTGACTAAATAAAGGGCTGCTTCATTGAACCAATAAGAAATATCTTAAGGCACTTATGGTCCAAAAATGATCAATCAAATATTTGAATGTTTAAGGAAGTTGAAAAGTTACTATTTTATTCAGGTGTTAAAAATGTGTTGCCATCCTGGTTTTGAGGTCTTTTAAAGATGTTTCGTTTTTTTACATAATTCTAATAAACTCAGGAAGGCAGCATGTATCAGGCAGTGCAGAAATTTGATTATATTCATCATCCCCTTAATATCTAAACTCATTCAGCCCTCATTTACTAGCAAATCTGCTACTATTAAATTATATATGGAAGTCGAGAAACCATCTACAGCACTGCCTTTACAGCAGGCGAAGACTGTGTTCATCCCAAATCCCTCATGAAGGTCTTTATCTTAGATGATAGAAGACTGTAATAATGGGAGCTGTCATGAATGTCCCATCTCTAATATCTGACCCTGCCTGCTCATGCCTGGCATCAGACTGATTGATGGCTCTCTCATTAGCTGGGCTGTAATGAGTCCCTGTTCAAAAATACTCCACACACTCTTCTGACAGGGCGGATCGAGTTATGAACTTCAGACCAAACTTCTTTCAGCTGGAACTTCTTTCTTACAAATAAGAAAACCTACATGTAAAAGTGTAAAATGACTCTTTTCTTCCCCCTGTGTTTTCAGGAAAAGCCATTAACAAAGTCACTGCAGAGGGGAGAAGATCCTCAGTTTGACCAAGTAAGTGCTGTGAAATGCTGGCAACAGGGGCTGTTAGTAAAAAAAGTTGTATTTTTAATGCCTACATGTTCTACATTATAACCTGCAGGCGATTATATAAAAGACCAACATTTAGCTGTTTTGCCTCTCCCTATGTGCACCTAGGCGAGTCAGTTTTCACGTCTTAAATACTGCTCTAGTGTGATGCACTGTAATATGAAAGAGCTGATGGGTGAAAGCCCTGCTCACATCCCCAAAAGGTCTTTCAGATCCAGTCAAGGGCAGGAGTGTTTACCTTGAGAGCTGGCACTGGCTCTGCGCTAGGTGTGTCCAGCAGGTCTGTGGCTCTGCAGAGAAGGCCCTTTCACAGCCACAGGGGTGTGTTTGTGCTGCTGCGTGAGGCCATTCAGCAGCCACACAGAGCCAGGATTCTTCTCCAGCCTCGTGCTGAATGAAGGGCTCGCTGTGTTCCCCGGCCCGACCAGACTCTCCTCCCTTCCTGTGTGCCCAGCCCATCCCACCCTGTTCCTTCCTTTCCCTTTCCCTCTCCCTCCCCCAAGACTGAGGGAGGCTGCCCCATGGGCACCTTGTCTCTCTGCGTGGTCCCAATGAGGACCAGCTCACCCTTCAGTCTCATCTCTCTCCCTTAATGTAGCTTTGGACTCTACTTAAAAGCTGCCTCATTTTGCCCTGCTTCGTTTATTGTCCAAATGTAGGAAATATGACGAAATGTAAAAGAATCCTCTTGTGCTGTTTTTGTTTAAATTGCTGTAGAAATAAACAAAGGAAACACTGATTGCTGTCTCTTACTTTGGTATGTTAACTGCCAAACACAAACATGCATTTGCACGATGTATGTCTTGTTCTTCCAGCTGATAAGCACCATGAGCTCTCTGGCTGAGTACTGTCTCCCCTCCATCCTGCGCACTTTGTTTGACTGGTACAAAAGACAGAATGGACTAGAGGAGGAGCTGCACGAGTACCGACCAAGAGCCAACACCAAGTCCAAAAAGTGAGAATCATTAAATTGATTTCCGCATGCAACAATGTGTCATCTGTAGAAAATGTAAAAGAAAACAATGATGAAGCTCACATGTACTGTATAATTGTAGCAAACCTGTTGCTCTTGTTTTTTCTGTCTCTAACAGCGATGAGCAGCAGAGAGATTATCTACTTGAAAGGAGGGATTTGGCCATTGACTTCATCTTCTCTCTTGTACTTATAGAAGTTTTGAAACAGGTGACTTGACTTAACTCTGTTGTACACTTAGTTTATCTATTATTTTATGATATAAAACTCACTCACTGTGTCTCCTGATTCTTAACTAGATGCCGCTCCACCCGGTCCTTGACAGTTTGGTCAATGAAATCATTAACTTAGCCTTTAAGCACTTTAGATACAAAGAGGGGTAAGCTCTTGTCTTTTTCCAGCACCGTTCCTTCTTTCTTTCATAATTTTAAGGTTTCTCTAAGTTTTGTTTTTCTTTGTTTTATGTTGTGTTTCCCACAGGTATCATGGTCCTAACACTGGCAACATGCACACTGTAGCAGACCTGTATGCTGAAATCATAGGAGTATTAGCCCAGTCCAAGTAAGTAGCAAAGACAGAACTATGATTATATAATTGAATATTAATGTTTTTCTCTTTTCTATCTGTCTCCATCGGCTGTAAAAATCTTCATTCTCTGCTCTGTTGGGCTTTGGTGTCATGCCACATCGTATTGGTGTATTACCATCCCTAATGCCTTTCTGCAAAACATTCCCTGGTGCAATAGACTGGAACATACTGTAGGGACGACACACTTTTGGACAGGTCCCCTTCACACCAAACTAGGACTGGAAATTGATGTTTGTTTATTTGAAGTTTTCAGATCATTGCAGCAAGGAACAGACCCTTAAAATAGAGATATGGTTGGTGAGCACACTGCATACCTCCTTTCCAAAGTGCAGTCTGCTTAATTTCCTGCAGAAGATACTTCACTGAAAGGCTTTTATAGCGATCTTTACTTTTCTCTGAGGTCAAGAAAGAAAGAAAGAGGTCAAGAATGTTACTGTTACTTAGATATAATTCATAGTTGCATTTGGAGTACCTTCAGAGATTTAGTTTAAATGTGGTTTGTCAATCACTGTTTGTGTCTGTAGAAATGATAAAACAATTTCTCCTCACATGAATGCAGAGACAGCTGTATTCAGTTTCTTAGAAGAGTGAAGAGATTAAGAGATGCTCATATGAGCTCCCATGATGAATTATCTTCTAAATTTAGACCAGCTGAAGAATCCCATCTCTGGTTCAATTTGGGCAAGGGATCAGGTGCTAGATGAGGAGTTCATCTTGGGGCACAGACTCGCAGTCTGCATTTTGAGGGTAAGACGAGGGGCTGATATTTTTGGGAGGCGTGCTCCCTGAATATTGTCACTGTATTCTCCCAGCGTCACGACTCTGAGTTCAGGAACTTTTTTGTGGAAGTGCTGATTTGGGATTTGTCTGACTGAGCTATGTCTTTATATAGAATCTCATTTAGTTTTTTTTTTTTTTATCTCTCAGGTTTCCTGCTGTGAAGAAGAAGTTTATGACTGAGCTAAAGGAGCTGCGGCAGAAAGAGCAGAGTCCATATGTAGTCCAGAGTACTATTAGCCTCATCATGGGGGTCAAGTTCTTCCGAATTAAGATGTATCCTGTCGAGGATTTTGAAGCCTCTTTTCAGTTCATGCAGGTACAACAGACTTCAATAACTGAATAAAATGTTAACCCTTTGAATGGGTTCCAAATATTTATCATAAACCTGCCTTGCTACAGTATAAACTGATTATATATTATAAGCTATATGTTCACACTCTCTTTTCTTTACTTATTTATTGGCTGTCGTTTTTAATTTTTGTGTTTTAAAACCTGACCCAAATATGGGCTAAAATCACCTTTGTGTAGAAATTGTACTGTTAGGATTTGCTGCCCTTTGACCTTGACTGTGTTTCCTATTAGCTTTGGCATGCAGTTTGTGGATTACATTCAGTTTTGACCATACAGTATCAAGTCTGTTTATCTCTTGGGTAAATCTTTTCTTAACACTCTCTACATGTATAGTAGATTTAAAGTGATATAACATAGTAACGTGTTGAACCATTTACTACTCTCTTTTCTACAGGAGTGCGCCCAATATTTCCTGGAAGTCAAGGACAAGGACATAAAGCACGCCTTGGCTGGTCTCTTTGTTGAAATTTTGGTTCCTGTTGCAGCAGTAAGTTGTTTTTTTTCTTCTAGCACGTGTTGCATGCATTACACAGTATTTAATTAAAGTAGGAAAAGAGCTCTACTCAGGAGAGGATTGTGACCGTGTGTGATGTTGTCCTAGGCCGTGAAGAACGAGGTGAACGTACCCTGCCTGAGGAACTTTGTGGACAGCTTGTACGACACAACCCTGGACTTGTCCTCCAGAAAGAAGCACTCGCTGGTTAGTTACCCAGCGGAAAACAAAGTGACACTGATTGTTGGCCCTGTTTGTTTTTGCAACACCTCTGTTTTCCCTCTTGACACCCTCTGCTGCATGCTTAGATTGCCTGGATGCCTGTGGTCTCTGTGAATCCTCAAGCATTTCAAGGTCACTCTTGTGTAATCTTCTCTTACAACGTCATTGTCCACACTAGAAATAATTTATGAGGGAAGACAGGCTGCCATTCCAAAGCATAAAAAGCGGGCATGAAAGCAGTGCGGTACACAGAAGCGTGTGTAATGTCCCTTCCCTCTAAAGTGGCTTCTAGGAAGCATTTCACCACAGCAGTTCAATGTGAAATGGAAAGACAACAACCCTCATGGAACGGCAGTTTGCTCTTACAGACGGTCTACATTTCCCTGAGGCAGCGATTATGGCTGAAAGCCACATTTTATGAGCAATGCGTTGTCAGCAAAAAGCATAAGAAAATGAGAAAACCTCATTATGCCTACAAAAGAAAACTGGTGTACATCTTAAATTGCACTTATGCAGATATGGTTCAGAGATAACTCATAAGGACAACCTCAAATATTAAATGTGGAAACTATATCAACCTATTCTTCAGTCAGGGTGAAGCTATTTTAATGCCTTGTATGATAAAAGAGATCTAAACAATAACTGTTCTCTACGCAGGCGTTTTATCCGTTGGTGACGTGCCTGCTGTGTGTCAGCCAGAAACAGTTCTTCCTCAACAGATGGCATGTCTTCCTTAACAACTGCCTCTCAAATCTGAAGGTAATGTAACCTGGAAACCAGCAGCCTTTCATTACGACTACAGTGGCCTTTGTTTGGGAGGAGTATCTGGATACAAAAAGGTTTTGTGCATCCCTGTTGCACAAAATATTTACCACTTCAGTTGTCAAACAAAGGCGTGCTGATCTTCATTGTTGTTTGGTATTTTATTGTATGCGTGGCATGATAATAGTGCACTGAATGCTTCAGGCAGTAATCATTCTCACTATTCTCATCAGTATTTAATATATTATGTAAGCATAGTGTTCTGATGTTAGTTGTTCTGTCATTGACTTTCTTTTATAATTGTAATTTAATTACAGAGCAGAGACCCTAAAATGGCTCGTGTTGCATTGGAGTCCCTGTATCGACTGTTGTGGGTCTACATGATCAGAATCAAGTGTGAGAGCAACACTGCAACACAGGGGTAAGTTTTTTTATGTATCAGTAAATATCTGCAAGAAGCTACTGAAGGCCATGGGCTGAATTTTGTTGGTACTAAAAATATTTTTGAAAATATTTCTGGATTTAAGGGAAGAACAAAAAAGTTAATTTAAGTAGCAGTTTTCACCAACACTCTGTTTCACTGGTGTTTAGAAAAGAGGAATGCTCTGTTTTTTATGTACATGCACAGGAGTGCAGGCCTGGGGTCAGGCCTACACCAGATTGTAAGTGCTGGTGGCCCACAGGTTTATGAGCAGCTTACAGACGTTATTATGAGCCTGAGCCCACATGAGAAATCCCAAACAGGTCAAGCCAGACTTTTTAAACGTGTTAATTAGGCCTAAAATAAACGTGTCTTAAAATAAACCTCCTTTCAAGCAATGGAGTACTGTACAAAACAATTTAATAAAGCTCTCCATGTCATTTTACACCACCTTTTAAAACTGTTTAAAATGCTTGTCAAAGGTATCCTCATAATGCGTTCTCTCCTCTGTGTCCACAGTCGCCTCAACACCATCGTAACAACACTGTTCCCCAAAGGCTCCCGCAGCGTGGTACCAAGAGACATGCCTCTCAATATCTTTGTCAAAATCATCCAGTTTATTGCACAGGTAAACACAAAGATGTGTCACACTGCCACACAAATTATATTTCATGTAACTCCCAGTTGAAACCAATATATGGTATCTCATTGAAACTTGTAAATGATATCTCCTGACATTCGTGACATCATATTAAACACATTTTTGCTTCTTATTTCATTACAGGAAAGACTTGATTTTGCCATGAAAGAGATTATCTTTGACCTTCTTTGTGTTGGGAAACCCGCAAAAGCCTTTAGTCTTAATCCAGAGGTACGCATTATATGATGTGCTTAAAAAAAACAACACACTTTTACTTCTTCTTTGTAGTGTCCTGTGCTCCCTTAATTAATTAATAGATCAAAGAGGAAATTAAGAATAAGTCATTTTTATTCTGGCTACTTACAGATGTGTGTCTCTTATAAGAAATGTAAAGTCCTAAACAAATTAGGTTAAAAAAACCTAATTTCTCTTTAAATTTGAATCATTTGAATATCTGAATGGCTAGTAGGCACATCATGGTCATCATGGACTATATATCTACTGGACTTACAACTTTATGTCATTTCACTGAATAGCAAAGCTATTGAATATATGCCTATAATACTATAATCTACTGTTGCTAGGTAACATCTTGTAACTGCTGGTACAATTGATTTTTTTCTGTTGAAGTGGTGTTTCAATATTAGTTTCCCAGCAGGACTAATAATCCAATATTGGAAATTGATAAAAAAAAAACAGCTGAACTTTAAGTTTCTTTTCTGCGCAGAGAATGAATATTGGTCTGAGAGCATTCCTGGTCATTGCCGATAAACTGCAGCAGAAGGACGGCGAGCCTCCCATGCCTAACACTGGTTGCACTTTACCCTCTGGGCATACACTCCGAGTGAAGAAGACATACCTGAGCAAAACGCTGACAGATGAGGAGGCCAAAGTCATTGGTGAGTGAGACGGACCGTGGCCAGGAATGTTACAAATGTCAAGCTTCTGCAGACTCACATAGCAGTGACAGCTTGATATCAACAGTTGTTCCTGTGTCATCTTCTTCAGGGATGTCCCAGTATTATTTTCATGTGAGGAAGGCTATTGACAACATCCTCAGACACCTGGACAAGGAGGTGGGACGCTGCATGATGATGACTAATGCTCAGATGTTGAACAAGGAGCCTGAGGACATGATCACGTAAGTGCACACATCGCTCTGTCATCCTAGCTGCCGAAACATTTCAAGTTGGCAAAACGTTAAATGTGTTAAATGTGGTTCCAGACCCATAATTAACTCATCTTTAACTTAATTAACTCCGTATGATAATCTGGATATTTGTCACAATGCTTGATCAGTTTGCACCTGACAGTTGACAACACTGAAAGCAAGCCTTTGCAGTTAAACATAATATCTGATCTTTGCAGAGGTGAAAGGAAGCCTAAGATTGACTTGTTCAGGACGTGTGTTGCTGCCATTCCTCGCATCCTGCCTGACGGGATGTCCAAGCCAGAGCTCATAGACCTGCTTTCTCGGTGAGTTGCCTCTGTTGGGGAATGCCCCTTTATAAGGTAGACAAATCACTGGCGACACACTCTCTGACTGTCTGACAAGATAATTAACTGGAGATCTAATCATGTGTTATTAATGTTTGTTTGCAGAAACAAACTTGTGCCATGCAAGCTAAAAACCTGAATTTCCTGCTACCCCAGTTTGTTGTCTCCAACCTAGTGTTTTATTGTTTGCAGCCCACTATAATGTAATTTTTAAGCTTCAGTATCCACATATAATGACTTTCCAGCTATATTGTCAAAAGAGGGTTTTTTCTTTAATGTGTTAAAACAATTTAATATATGAAGCTCAAGTTTTCATTACTGTTTTTCTACGTTTGACTCAGAATCAGGGACTATATTAAATAGCTGTCTAAATGGCATTTGACAAACCCCTTGTCTGGTAAAGAAAATGCACTTTTAATCCATAAATAACTCCGTAGTTTAAGTTCTGATCAGCACTTTTCAGTTCATTTTCTTACACTTAATGATTATGTCAGATGTGAGGCAACTGGAAGCTTGACAACTTATCATATTTTATGCAGCAGGCAAATTTAAGATGGCTAAATTAAGGAAGTGCCTCAGTGTTTCTGTATGTCAGATTTGTACCATAGAAGAGACAAATATGGTACAAGTCTCTTATTAAAATGTATCTGAAATGAAACCTTTTCAATGGTAGCAGATACAAGACTTCATTGTATGTATATGAAGAAATCTTTTTCATTTTTTCTTTTTTGTCAGACTGACAATCCACATGGATGACGAGCTGCGACTCATAGCCCAGAATTCCTTGCAAAGTCTGCTGGTGGATTTCTCTGACTGGCGCGACGACGTCCTGTTTGGATTCACTAACTTTCTGTTACGTGAGGTCCAAGACACTCACCAGGGACTGTTGGATACATCCCTCAAATTACTGCTGCAGCTGCTCACACAGTGGAAACTAACCCAGGCCACCCCAGGGAAGAGCTATGACACAGCTAAAATACACACTGCTGAGGTACACACCCTCGTGTCAATTATGATAAATTGTTGTGCCTTTAACAAGTGGGAAAGACTTATTACAATTGTGACAAATGCCTGTTGTAGAAATATAAATCTAAGGCTTAATTTTGATTATGCAGCTGTGAAATCTGCTTTTGTTTTATTTTCATGTTTATGTCACAGCTGCTGCAGACCAGCTCAAGTCTCAAGATACCTGCAGAGCGCGGCCCTCACTCCACTGTGCTGCATGCTGTGGAGGGATTGGCGCTTGTGCTGCTCTGTTCCTGTCAGCTGAGCACCCGCAGACTCGCCATCGCCATACTCAGAGAGATACGAAGTCTCTTCATGACCATCGGGCAGTCTGAGGTAAAATGAGACAAAGTTAAACTCAGGTGACAGGATACAAGAATGGTTGATGTTGAGTTTACAGACTGTGATTTTATGCTTTTTTAACTGCAGGATGATGATAAACCAATGATAGAGATTATGGACCAGCTCAGCCCTGTGATCCTGGAAAGTTTTGTCAATGTTGCAGTCTCTGACACAGTAAGTTGTCCAAACTAAACCTGGAGTCTCCGATCAAGATGTGTCTGCAGTTTATTTGCTTATGTTTTACTTTTCCTGAGGTTTTCGTGGAGTTTATTCACACTGCACATGATATGCTCATTAGCTCATGTCATTTAAATATCACAAAACAGCGAATGCTTGTTTTGTTGACTGTAAGACAGAAGCTCGATATGAATGAACAGCTGGAACCGAGCAGCTGTTGTCCTTTTGACTCTCATTTATGTAATCATCAAACTGTCAACATGACGATAAGAATACAGATTTATATGAGAATACATTAAATGTCCTTGTATGCATTATCAAATTGTGTTGCTAAATATACTGTTTGATGGAAAAAATGCTGCTAATTGGATATCTAACTCAGTCATGACACCTGACCTTTGCCCCTGCTGTACCGCTTGCTTGTTTGTAGGCCGCCCTGCCAGCTGGCCACCACGTGGACCTTCAGTGGCTCGTGGAGTGGAACGCGCTGCTTGTCAACAGCCATTATGACATTAGGAGCCCCTCACACGTGTGGATCTTTGCCCAGTCTGTGAAGGACCCCTGGGTGCTGTGTGTATACAGCCTCCTCCGACAGGACAACCTGCCCAAGCACTGCCCCACAGCTCTCAGCTACGCCTGGCCCTACGCCTTCACTCGAATGCAGATGCTCATGCCCCTGGTAGACCCAAAGTAAGTGTCCTCAAACACTGCAGTGAGTTCATGAGGGACCATGAAACACTTCCTCTATTTTCTATTTTCTGTACATCCCTACTTAGCGTTCCTATTTAAGTATAGCCACCTGATACCAGTTCCCCTTTGCATTTCAAAACAGCTCAGATAAAAATAAGGATCTTATTTTCTTTTTGTATGATTCACCAGCAACCCAGTGTATGCGAAGAAGACCAGCACGTCTGTCAGTGGGGACAATTACGTAACGCTGTGGAGAAACTACCTGATCCTTTGCTTTGGGGTGGCCAAGCCAAGCATCATGAGCCCCGGCCATCTGAGAGCATCGACACCTGAGATCACGGCCGCCACGCCTGACAGCGGTGTCAGCTACGATAACAAGGTAGCTGCCTCCCTGCCCTCTGGCCTTATTAATTCCCCCAGTGCTTTGTCTCTCCAGGATCAGGTGTTCATACGGAGCTTGTTGACATTCAAACTCGAAGCATCAAATTACACAGCAGCTACCTTACATAAATGGAACAGGAAGCTGATATATTCTTAACTGTACAGACACTTATCTCGATGTGACCCTGTGTAATTAGTAATGCTCAAGCAGCATTAGAGGTTTATTTGTCTGACTGAATTGTTGGTGTTTGATGTTTCAGGTTATCGGGAGCCCATCTGTCGCTTGGCTTCTGAAGCAGTTGGTTCCACTGATGAGGGCAGAAAGCATCGAGTTGACAGAGTCATTAGTTCTGGGCTTTGGTTGCACCAATTCCCTTGTATTCAGGTACATCAGAGAGCGGCTTTTTAGATGTTCTAATCTTTCAGTTCAAATTTCCTCTTACAAATTATGATTTGTTTTCTAATATTTTCACATATGATTGACTCATTGGTTTGAAAGATTTATAGCAACACAGCATCATAATATTTCAGCTGCTGATGGTAGCTGTAGTGTTGTTTTTGTCTCTTTTAATGGGACAGGACCAGTTTCTCTGTAGTTAAAGTGCATGTTGACCTGTATTTGTGTGGATTTAAAGTGGAGATAAACAGGGGATTATAGTTGAGTGGTGCCTTGTTGCCATTTACAGCTGCATCAAAATTGTTTCCTAAAAATCAGATTTTTTTTTTTAGCTCAAATCTCTTTTCCTTGGAAAAAAATAACAATAGTCTTACTGCTGTTGAATTTTGTCCAATTAACTGAGTGTTTACGCTAGTTGTTTGATAAAGCATTTTACATTTTACCTCATAATGAGTTGTTTATATTTTCCCTGTCTGCACACAGGGAACTTGTGGAAGAGCTACATCCCCTTATGAAAGAAGCGTTAGAAAGAAGACCTGAGGTTGGTTGATTGTATTTACAGCACAGTATACGACATAAGCAAAGTTTTTAGTGTTGGGTTTAATTTGTTAATAAACTACATAGTGGGCTGTAATGCTAGTAGCGAGCTGACATGTATCAGAAAATCAAAAATCAATAAATACAGATATTATAATATTATTACCAGGTCTTCTGTCATTGAGGATTTTTCTTAATGATTTCTTGCAGAACAAGAAGCGACGTGAACGGCGAGACCTGCTGAGACTGCAGCTGCTGCGGATCTTTGAGCTACTGGCTGATGCTGGTGTCATCAGTGACAGGTTAGTTTGGCATTACTTGACGCATTACAGACCCAGACTGCAGGGTATCACACAATACAAAACAAAAACCTGACCTTTTCCTTATAATAAATTTCTGTAGCACAATTTGCATGTTGACAGATGTTGAAATATTACTGTTACATACTGTTTGGTTTGTGATTTCTTTTCACTGGGCGTCTCCCTGTTTTCTCTGTGATCCCACAGTACAAATGGAGCTCTGGAACGTGACACCCTCGCCCTGGGCGCTCTGTTCCTGGAGTATGTGGATCTAACCCGGATGCTCCTGGAAGCTGAGAATGACAAAGATGCAGAGATCCTCAAGGACATCCGAGCTCACTTCAGCGCCATGGTGGCCAACCTCATCCAATGTGTACCAGGTAGTCAGAAAAGTTTCAGCTTGAAAGGCCTTTCTCGTCAGGCCAGTCGCTAACAATGCTCTGCAGGTCAGATTGATACATTACAGAATACATTTCTTTTATTTGGATGTCTAAAATCAATCTGTCCTTGTCATGAATTTGTGGATTGTGAATAATATAATAGACTTCCATTTGGCTGGGGTTAGCACAGCACATGGAGCACAAGACTCTTGACATTGATCTTGATTTGGACGTAGGCCAAGGGGAGCTGCAAAAATAGTGCAGCTTAAGGACATACCAGGCAAGGACAGGTGATGACTCATGGGTTGCCAAGCACTCACAAGTCCCCACTGAATGGCTAATGATCTGTCGAGGGACAACACCTTATTATCATATCGAAAAATGCACTTTTATTAGTTAGTTAAGAGTTTCAGGTACTTGAATATTTCTGCTGACTCTTCGCTCTCTCTCAATGAGCAGACCTATAACAGGCTTTCTTGTCTCCCTCCCCAGTGCATCACAGGCGCTTCCTGTTTCCACAGCAGAGCCTGCGGCATCACCTCTTCATCCTCTTCAGTCAGTGGGCGGGCCCTTTCAGCATCATGTTCACCCCTCTGGACCGCTACAGTGACAGGAATCACCAGATCACAAGATATCAATATTGTGCCCTAAAGGTAAACACTTTTTCTGCAATCTATTGCCTTCCATAAACTTTTACATATATTAATATTAGCCCCTAATGCTTAGTAGGAAAAGAAACATGTATCTTGGCAGTGGATTGGTCTGACTTTATCCAGTTACAAAGCATACATTTGAGAAAAAGTGCTGAATAAATCCACATATTTCTTCTTTCTATTGTAGAATGATACAGTAGAACATGTTTTTTGTACTTTGTTGAGCGACAGTCTTTTGTGAGCCGGGCCCTTGAATCACCAAGTGGTGCTGCATTAGAGAAAATCCATTAGCCAAGCCATTTCTTTAAATGTAATTCTGTTGTTTGGTATGGACTCTTCTCCACCCACAAGACAAATACAAACTTAAGTAAAATACACTCCCTCCTGAACTGCAGTGTGTGAGCGCACAAATCCTGGGTTCACCAACATTAGATTTTCTTTTTTTTTTTTTTTTAATCTCTCAGCCCACTACTATCTTTAGGTCTGAAGAAACAACAGACTTAGGTTGGCAAACATGAGCTCTGCAGTTTAATGTCACATGATATGACTTCTGGGAACTCAACACATGCTTCCTGCTACCATACTGAGCTGTGTGCAGTGTTGCCTACTGCGGCAGTAAACAACACAGCTGCTAAGTCAGATATTCAAGATCACTGAGGTTGAAAACTTTGAGAACAGTCACCGTTGCTTGTCCAGCATCGTGTTGAATGACCACATTAGGATTAAATGTGTTGTTATTTTGCGATGACTTGACATAATCTTCAGTGGCCATGTAAGACGAAGGGAAAAAATAGAAATGTGAATGAGTTTGTCTTGGGTATTAAAACCTGTAACATGTGGGTATTGTTGACTGTTTGTTCCTCCAGGCCATGTCTGCTGTGCTGTGCTGTGGGCCTGTGTTTGATAACGTTGGCCTCTCTCCAGACGGATACCTCTATAAGTGGCTGGATAATATACTAGCCTGCCAGGATCAGCGGGTACGTGGCCAATACTTTACCACCGCTGTGCATTTAAACAAAGAGCTGACCCAGAAAGCCCCTCTGATAGCTTGCTGAAGCCTGCTTTGTAAAAGCCCAACACTAGACCTTGCCAAGTGCTCACCATTATCTTGAGGGAGTGCTGGCAAGTAGTGAAAGAGAGTTAAGTTTCAAAATAAATTTGTCTGATATTGTCTTTATTTCAGTTTACTGTGATACAAGATAAAGCACCTGCATGTTTATTTTACACATTCTTCCTCTGCAAAATTGACCTTGGGCCCTCATGTTTTCATTACGCTTGAGGAGTAGCATTAACTGGGCAGGTAGCCAAGAAAATGTAATTTATCATCTTTTTTGTGTGACAGAAGTAGAGCTGCTGGAGTCGTTTTATGCTGAATCCCTGAATCTTTCAAAAATACACTAAGCCTCAGATATCTGGTCATGATAAAATCTGGAATACAGGGGATCCTTAAAAAAATTCAGGAGAATCTGTGTGTGTTGGTATCTGCTCCTGGCTCAGGTCCACCAGCTTGGCTGTGAAGTCGTCATCCTGCTCCTGGAGCTCAATGCCGACCAGGTCAACCTATTTAACTGGGCCGTGGATCGCTGCTACACAGGCTCCTACCAGCTCGCCTCAGGCTGCTTCAAAGCCATCGCTACAGTCTGTTGCAGCAGGTACAATCTCTCTGTCATCTGTTCAACTGGTTAAGGTCAGCTGCCTGTGCACACAGTTTTTATCAAGGGCAGTCATGTTCTCATCTTCATTTCTTTTTAAGGAGTTTGTGTTCTTTTATGTCACTTAAAAATGTGCCTATTAAGTTTAGATACTGTATTATCTGGATCAACCAGATTTCTTGTCCAAGTGAGGAAACCACTGGCAAATTAGCTTAGGCTTCAAAGCGTCACTTCAGCTAATCCTCTTAAAGGGCTCACTATTTGTCTGAAGTTGGCCTTCCCCTCTTGCTTTATCTCAAGAACATGAACCCAAACATTATGTGGAACACTCAGCATTGAATTCTTGATACTGAAACATGACTTTATAGTTATTTTTCTCTCTCTTTCCTCACTAGCAGAAACTACCCAAGTGATATAGTAACACTGCTGAATCTGGTCCTCTTCAAGGCATCAGACACCAACAGAGAAATCTACGAGATTTCAATGCAGCTAATGCAGGTGAGAAACACAAGCACACAAGTTGCCTTTTGTGCGTCTGTGTAGTTTCCTGTGGTTAAATGGATAAATCACACATGTCTCCTCTTTCTTTGAACAGATTCTGGAAGCTAAGTTGTTTGTGTACTCTAAGAGGATTGCTGAGCAGAAGCCAAACAATATCCTCTACGGCACGCACGGTCCACTGCCACCTCTATACAGTGTCTCCCTGCCCCAGCTCTCCAGCCAGCTGGCCAGGATGTATCCTGAACTCACACTTCCTCTATTCTCAGGTAGCTGGTTGTGTCATATGTGTGCTGTGTGTGTGTGGCCACAATAGGGTTAGCCATGGTATTTCAGCCTGCTGTAAGACTTTCACAGGCTTGTCATCTTCTTATGGTTTCCCACTAAATGCTGCTCGCTCATCTTCCAGAGAAGTCTTCCTCCCCCGACACCCAGACACTATCTGTATCTATGGACACTCCCACTAACCACAGAAACACTGGGAGCTTAAGTCCATTAAGGGACTCCCAGGTTTAAGTGAAAACTTAAAACTGAGTATACAGTATGTGTTTGATTTTCATGTAGAATATAAACACTGCAGTCCCCACTGATGTTAGAATTGCCTTTCGCCCTGCTTGTTCCAGAGGTTAGCCAGAGGTTCTCCACCACTCATCCCAATGGGAGGCAGATCATGCTAACCTACCTCCTGCCCTGGCTCGGTAACATCGAGCTGGTGGATAGCGGCCTGCTGCTGCCGGTCTTCACACCGTGCACCTCAGATTATGACGCTTCTAGCCGGATGACCAGCACAGGTTCTTCCCACCAACTGAAGGGCACTGGCTGGGGCTCCTTACAGGCCACATCTATGGTGCTCAATAACCTCATGTTCATGACCGCCAAGGTAAAATCATGTTGGGGAAAAGTAATGAAATAGAGTATGGGTAATCTAAGGTCAATGCAGCTAACATGAAGCTATGTTCTTTTTTTAACCCCTCTGGTCAGTACGGAGATGACCTACCTGGACCAGAGATGGAAAACGCCTGGAATGCTTTAGTCAGCAATGAGAAGTGGAGCAACAATCTGAGAACCACACTGCAGTTTCTCATCAGCTTATGTGGTGTCAGCAGTGACACCACCCTCCTGCCATATGTAAGATATATCATTTAGGTCAACTGGAAAATGTTATGTAGATTTTATTTTTTTTATCTCTTTCCAGTTTCTCACGGATACCCTGTGATATATTTGTTCAGATCAAGAAGGTGGTGATCTATCTGTGCCGGAACAACACCATGCAAACCATGGAGGAGCTGATATTTGAGTTACAACAAACAGATCCAGTCAACCCTGTGGTGCAGCACTGTGATAGCCCTCCTTTCTATCGCTTCACTGCCACAAGCAAGGCCTCCACAGCAGCTTCAGGTACATCTTTTAAAAACACAGTCTCACTGAACAGGATGAACACCAGCTGAAATGTTTTATTTTTTTAATGGGAAAAATAAACCAACCAGGAAATCCCATCCGCTCCAGTGGAACCACTTAGTGGCCAACCATAGAAAACTGTGTTTGCTCTGGACAGCTCCCAGAGGTGAATGTGAAGCAGTGTTGGTGTTAAAGATCATGCTCAGTTGCTGTATTTGGCTCTTTTTTGGTTAATTCCTAGGCACCACATCGAGCAGCAATACTGTTGTTGCAGGCCAGGAGAGCTTTACTGACACAGATGATACCAAGACTGTGAAGGAGAATGAGGAGAGGTAGGCAACAATATCTTGAAGCTTAACATTAGATTAATTACAGTGATAGCAAGACCCATCATGACAAATCTTTTTTTTTTCTGACCTCAGGCTTAGCCACATAATGCGAGCCCACAACCGCCTCGAATCACGCTACAGCAACAGCTCAGGAGGATCTTACGATGAAGATAAGAGTGAGTGTATTTCTGTACCAGACACCCTGTGAAAAAATGTGGCTGTCATGGTCTGGTTAGTGTAGAGTACACAGGCTGGGTTGGTGGGTAAGCTGGTGACCGGCATGGTGTCATTGATAATGCATGAGCAGTGCAGAGTGGCCTGGGGCTCTTAAAAGGCTTCTGTGAGAACTGGCACTGAAATAAAAGTAGTCAAGCCCAGGGCCTCTACACTGCTGCCAGTGACCCAAAAACAGCATTGTTATACTCTCTTGGTCTAAATTAGTCCTGCAGACTAATGTGGGTACGAATAATTTGACAATGAAAAGTATCCTTAAACACCCCTTTGACAACTAAGCTTTAATAATCAAGTTCTCTTCTATGATGTCGTGTAGTTGTACATTATTTAAATGAATCTCCAGTCTGTGTCATTTGCCCACATGCCACCCATTTCCAGCTATGGAGAATCCACAAACTCTCATTTTTGACTGAAATATGTGTGTGTGCGATAAATGTCAGCAGCATACTTTTCTGTAACCATTTAGGTGAAGCTCTGCCTCCCTATGCTGATTGGCTGATGGTTGTCATTGAGACCAACCAACCCCATTCTCTGCCCATGCCTCTGAATGGAGGATGCTGGGCTCCGCTGGTGGACTTTTTGCCAGAGACCATCACTCCCAGAGGACCACTGCACAGGTTGGACTTCTGTATACATTTATTATCATTAATATTATCATTCTGACTCCCATTCTGAGTCTAGTTAAAACTGCTGCTAGTCACTCCTACAGACGTCCTAGGGCTTGTGATCAGCAATCAAACTGGTCTTTGACCTTTAATAACCTGCCACAGTTTACCTATAAATGCCTGCAGATAAAGGCAGCACCACTCAGCTTTTGCATTTTGATGCTGTGTACTTCAAGGTCATGTTGTTGTGGATTAGATTTGATTGAAATGTATTTTAAGAAGTGTGTTTCATTTGATTGAGATACTTTACAGTATGTGTTTTTGTTTGTTATAGGTGTAATATAGCAGTCATCTTCATGACAGAGATGGTGGTGGACCACAGTGTGAGAGAGGACTGGGCCATGCACTTGCCTTTACTGCTACATGCCTTGTTTTTGGGTGAGTTCACACTATAATCAGTTATCCCCGTAAAAAAACCACCTATGTAAAGACACTGTATGACATGTATAGACACTATATATGTATGTATATATGTATGTATGTATGTATATATTTAAGGTAAAACAGTATAAATCTCATGTCTGACTTATCATTTAAGGACTATCATGAGTGCAGATTTTGAAATTATGATTTGTCAAATATTTTTAGTCCAATATGATACATCGCCAATGTATTTTTAAGTACAAAGAGTTGGTGAATTCAGTTAAATCTTTTATTCAGTTTCAAACAGCTAATATGAGACAGTTTTGTTTTTTGGATGGACTGAGATCAAAGTTGTGAAACCAGGAGAAGGGAACTTTAGTCGTTGCTATAACAAACAGCGCCTTGTCTTAGAGTTAACAGTGTGCTGAAACAGTCTGACTGGTCTGTTCCTTTCTTCAGGCATAGATCACTACCGTCCAGAGGTGTTTGAGCACAGCAAGCGTCTCCTCCTCCACCTGCTCATCACGTTGTCCTGTAACAACAACTTCCAGGCCATCGCCTCAGTCTTACTGCAGACACGTGAGATCAACGGCACCAAGACCCTCACCTGCAAACCAAGTCTTCAGCCGGAGTATTTACCTTCAGGTAAAAATATATAATATATAATACTCACCTGTTTGAGTTTTCCCAACTACAAATATATTTACTAAAAGGTTGAAGTAGACCTGGGTCCAGTTGACAGAGCAGCTTGGCATTTTGACACATTACTCTTCTCTCTGGCTAATAAACTTGAACATCAGGAGGGAATGGCTAACATTCCTTTCAGAGGATAGATAAGTTTCTAATCTGGAGAGAAAATATTTGGACACTGTACCAAAAGCAATATTGAGCACAGAGGACATCAAAGGTCTTGATTAAAGCATTCCATTCTGCTATTTTTATCCTCTTGCCCAAATTGGGGCCATCTGCTCAGGCTGGGATAGGCTGGTTTGGCTCCCCTCCTCCCCCTGCCGATAATTTGTTTTGCAAATGTCTAGACATTTTGAAATGTCCAGAGTATTCTTTGTCCATTTGAATACAACTTTCGTGCTAAAAATAGTGTTGTTGTTTTTTTACAGTGATACCACATAATGATAACACATTCTGAGTCTTAACAGCTTCACTGCCATGTTTATTATATTTGTATATCACGTGTAATATCTTGCAGAAAGAACCCATTTGTGAATTAACAAGGAGATTAGGTGGGAGGCAACTTAGTAATAAAACTCCCTAAATGCTGTCAGGGAAATGAAATCAAACATGCAAGTAAACCGCTGTAACCTGTTTCTGATGACACACCTTGTGACGTTCTTCTGTTGTGTTCAGGAGGATGTTTTGACTTCCTGCGGGAGTGTCAGGCGTCTCCTGTGCCAGACTCTGGTCTCAGTTCTTCTTCTACATCATCCAGTCTGAGTCTGGGAGGCAGCAGCAACAACCTGCCTGAGATCTCACATGAGATGGAGGAGCTGGTGGCCTCCAATAAAATCGATGAGAAGACTAACAAGCTCATTGAGTTTTTAACCACAAGGTACTGGTGTCGATATGTTGTTCCCCTCATTAAAATAATTTCCAGCAAGTGCAGTAGTTGAACTCCGAGAATGCAGTTTTACTTACAGGTCGTAAAGGAAGCCTGGAAGTTTTTTACACAATAAATGCATGGTAGACAGCAAAAATATCCTTCTGATATGCTGTTATACGTTCTCATGTTTCTTGGTTTAGATTACCACCTAGTGGTGCTGTATGCATAGTGCAATAGATTCTTACAGTAGAGTAGATATTTAAATTAAGCTAGTGCAGCTGGAATATTTGTTTATAATAGTTTTTGCCAGTTTAAGTACAGACAGTACTTAATAGACTAAACAGAAGCAGAGTAACAGTAATTTGGGCTTGGTACAGGTGATTCAGAATAATCAGCTAGTTGTCCCACTTCTACCATAGCAGACTTCCACATAGACAATATACTGTGTGTTGTTAGTAACTAAGAAACTGTTGTTTTATAGAGCATATGGACCACTGTGGTGTCATGAAGACATTTCACCAAAGAACCAAATTTCAAAAAGCACTGGGCAGCTGACGAACTTTCTGCGACATGTGGTATCTGTGTTCAAAGAGTCCAAGTCAGGTAACCCTTCAATATATCCTTAACAGTAATTATTGATTAATTATGCTACAGAACCTTGTATTTACCACTCAATAATTCTCATTTTGATTAGCACATTCTTCTGTCTGTCCTTGCTAGATTTCCACCTGGAGCAGCAGCTCAGTGATGTGGCGCTGCAGACGGCCTTGTGTAGTTCATCGCGTCACTACGCTGGCCGTTCTTTCCAGGTGTTTCGAGCCCTCCGCCAGCCCATCTCTGCCCACGCTGTCTCCGACCTGCTCTCAAGGCTGGTGGAAGTCGTCGGTGAACATGGAGAGGAAGTGCAGGTTAGTGCTCTGTGTGTGTACATGATGAGTGTGGATATGAGAGCATTGCACATCAATAAGTTCAGGTGTTTAGGGATAACACATGTAGCAATTTCTTCTTTGCATCTTTATCACTGTAAAATGCCCATCAGCAATAGAATTTGTAGTAGGAGTCGTCGATAAAGCAGAAACTGAGGAATTCTACAAACTGAAAAACAAACCTCAGTAACAGTATATATTGATTTAGTGTATTATTTGTATTCTGAGTTTGTTTTTAAGGAAGTAGCACATTAATCCAGTGCTGTTTAGCAAATGACTTGGATGTCCCAGATCTTTGACCCTCTTATGAGCACATGGACACAGCATTAAAACGTATAATCATCTAATGGCAGAAATCCTGGATCGTCATAAAAGTCTAATCAGCTGATCCTTGAACCAAGAACTATCTGTCCATCAAATATTATCCAAATCCATCTGTTACTTTTTTAGAAATCTTGAAAACTGACAAACAAGCAGCATTGAAAGCATAACCTCTTTCTAACTCCATGGGATCTATTTTTGTTGTGTTCAGTTGTGTCTTTTTCTCTCTTGCAGGGCTATGTGATGGAGGTATTACTTACACTGGAATCTGTGGTGGATAACTTGGCTGAATGTCTCAAGAACAATGATCTCATGGCTATCTTGACGAGGTTTGTGTCTCCTCTACATACATTTATGTTGAAAGAAGGTATTTTTTGTTCAAACATATAAGAACTTTAATTTATTGTTTGTTTAATTCCAGAGCCTCATCTCCAGATTTCCTCACCAGTTTCAAGCTGCTGTCCAACAGGAAGAGCACAGGGCAGCTCAATCTTAGAAGAGAAGAGAGGAGCCGACATCAGAGGAGCTCTTCTGTGCCTAAGAAGTTTGGAGAGGCGGACAGGTGGTCTGATCCACCTCGCAGCGCTACACTGGATCGTATCCAAGCCTGTGAGCAGCAGATTTTGTTAGCCAAGACCCGCAGCTCGTCCTCATCTAAAGACAACATCACCGACCCAACCAACATCAACCACCCCAGCAACCTGCTGGCCACCATCTTCTGGGTGGCAGTGTCACTGATGGAGTCGGACTTTGAGTTTGAGTATCAGATGTCCTTGAGACTGTTGAATAAGCTGCTGGGCCACATGTCGCTAGACAAACCGGAGAACAGGGAGAAGCTGGAGAAACTGCAGAGCCAGCTTAAATGGAGCAGCTTCACTGGGCTCCAGCAGCTGCTGCTGAAGGGCTTCACCTCCGTGTCCACCACTGACCTCACGCTCCAGCTCTTCTGCCAGCTCACACCTGTGTCACGAGTGCCTGTAGTGGACACTTCACAAGCCATAGGTACACTGTAGGGATTGATGGATGCAGGGTTTGGAATACAGATAATATGAATGTTGAAATGCTTTGATTTTAGGTATCTGTAAGCTCTTGTTTTGTGCCAATATTGTTACATTTCATAAAATACCATGGTGAAGCACATAAAAACAAAACACATAAAACAAAAATGCTGTAACCTTGTATCCATATTATTGTACACAAATCACATGCCAGTGAAGTGAATATTTTCATGTGAAACATTGAATTAATGTGTCTGTTTCATCTGTTAGGTTTTCCCTTGAATGTTCTCTGCCTGCTCCCACATCTTGTGCAGAACTTTGATGGCCCCACGCAGTTCTGTCAAGATGTTGCTGAGAAGATAGCCCAGGTTTGGCTCTATTAACGTTTCCACCTTCATTTTCGCTCAAAGATAAATTGTATGTTTTAAGCTAATGCCCTTTTTGTGTGTAGATATGCCTTGAGGAGAAGAACGCCAAGCTCTCCAACCTTGCTCATGTCATGACTCTGTATAAAACGCACTCCTACACGCGAGACTGCTTCTCTTGGGTCAATGTGGTGTGTCGATATCTTCACGAAGCTTTCTCGGATATCACCCTCAACCTGGTCACTTACATGGCAGAGGTTTGTGCAGCCATATCAGCTGATCATATATTTGCTGGGCTGTAAAAAGGGTTGTACAGTAATTATTAATATCACAGCTTCTCAAAAGGTGCTAAATAAATTCATTGAATTTCATTTCAACAGCTGTTGGAGAAAGGTCTCCCCAGTATGCAGCAGACCCTTTTACAAATCATCTACAGCCTCCTGAGTCACATGGACCTGAGTGGAATTCAAGCAAAACCCTTTAACATGGAGGTGCTCAAGACAATTGAGAAATTTGTCCAGGTGAGTTAAAATAAAGCATTAACACCCAAATATGTGTCCTACTGCAGATAATCACTTTAAATATGTCGTGACTGTATGCCTTGTATTGATTTTTAGTTAATGGCTATTTTAAGGATATCTTTGTGGTAACTTTCACTGAGATATGTGCTCGGAAAGAGAAAACATTCCCATCACCTACACCAGATGTGATCATTGGAAATGTTTAGGCATCGTGCTCTGAGTAAGAGTCCTGTGTTCCCTATTCCTTTTGTGAGTGTTCATGGGAAAAAAAGAGAAAAAAGCTGTCTTGTGTCAGCGCAGTAAATTTGTAGACACACCCAAACTATAAACAGTCTGCCTTTCTGCCGCAGGCCAGGCCTCTGCTTATTCTCATACTGAATCCATTTTCCTTTAGCTTCCTACTGTAAGTCAACTGCCAGAACACTTGTCTCCAAAAATAGAACCACATTAAAACACACAGAAAGACATTTGTGGTTGTTTCTTTCTAAACATGTGGTTGTGTTGGTTTTTGTCTGTGTGTGCGGGTGAATTGGTGTGTGTATGTCTGCGTTGACTATAGACTGTCCATTGGGGGGAAGCGCTAAATATCCTGAAGCTGGTGGTTTCTCGATCAGCCAGTTTGGTGCAGCCTTCGTCACCACAAAGTGACCTCTCCTACGAGGACATCAGCCGTGTCTGGGACCGCTCCTCCAAGGCTTTGCCTGGGAAAACGCTGGATTTCCACTTTGACATATCTGAGGTTAGAGACTCTTTCTTTGACTTTCTTTTTACCATGTGTGAAAGTTCTTGGTTTGAAAAGTCCCTGTGGCATGAGGAGAGCTTAATGCTTGTATGTTTGCCCCTGTATTTCTTCCTGTATTTTCCAGGGTGTGGTGCTTGGTGAGGTTTTGTGGAATCTTGTTAAGCTTTTTGGAAAGGAAACATTTCTTCCCCTTCCTTAATGCTGATATTTCTTTTTGACCAAACCCCTTGAGATTAGCTTGAAAGCTCGAAAGGTAAACACAATTAGCCAAGCAGTGCAGAGCTGGAAAGTGATGTCAAAGATACAGACAGAGTGGTGTATGTGTGGGAACTGAACAGGGAGCTATTTGTGTAGTTCATGAATGGCAGGAAATGATGTCAGCTCTTTTCTGCCGTCCTTTGTATGTGAATCAGTGAGTTCTAGGGGATAGCCAACAACGTGTGTATTTAAACTTGAGACACACTGGACAAACCACTGATATCTTAAAATACCCAGATATTTTTAGACTGAGGGATAAAGCAAAGAAATAGTAGGTTTACTTTTCCTCAAATGCTTCATGCATTCGGAATGCCAACTGGAATAAAAACCTCGCTAAAAAATCATTGCCATCTTATGTTGACACATTGATCACTTTGCGGTCATCTTGGAACTGTCAAAGCCCAGAAGAAGCAGGAGCTGCTGTGGGGCCTGAGTCATGGATTGACTAAACTTTCCCTGACTCATCAAGGTTTCTGTCTGTTTGGTTGTGTAAATGCTGTTAGACACCGGTGATTGGCCGGCGTTACGATGACCTGCAGCATTCTCCAGGCCAAGATGTGAAGAGCAGGACCACAGCAGTGACCCGCAGCACCTCCTCTACCTCCTCTGGATCCACTTCCAACAACGTCCTGGTGCCGGTCAGCTGGAAGAGGCCTCAGTCTTCACAGGTGAGCACTTCTTCCCATCCCTTCTTAGAATTATGCTTATAATTTGAAATTGGGTGAAAGCGTGAAACAGTTATGATTTGATAATGAGGACATCAAAGGCTGCATCTGATGTCTATTTAACACATTATTACCCAATTTACACCTGGCATTAAAATGCAATCTATATCTGGATGTGGACCACATTTGGAGGTGATCAGGCTCCCATTGTGATCGGATCTCAGCCAGGTGTAAATGATCTGTACAGTGTGACCACATTCTTAAGAAAGAAATTCACCCAGCAAGCTGAAAGATCACCTAACTCTGCCTCTTCCTGCTGACTTAAGCAAGCCTGACAAAAAGCTACAAGTAGCAATAGTTGCTAGCAAGTCATCTCTCACAAAAAGTGATTTAGTAATAAATTACGTTGTGGCATTGCTTTCCTTGACCTAGGATGTGCCATGTCTACTGACAAGTCTCTTTTCTTCAAAATATTTCCATTTTCTCTTGCCTTCTGCAGAAAAGAACACGGGAAAAATTGGTGAATGTATTGTCTTTGTGTGGACAGGAAGTGGGGCTCACAAAAAATCCTTCGGTAAGATACACTTTATTTTAGCACTATTATGAATTAGGCCAGTTTTTATTATCATGCATTCAAAAACAGCCTGTAAGTCCTTTTTCATTTTTGTCTATTTGTTACTCTGTATAGGTGATCTTCTCCAGTTGTGGCGAGCTGGACCTCATGGAGCACCAGCCTAGCCTGGTGTCCTCCGACGATGGGACCCGGGAACCAGACAACATGGATGACACCACCTCAGAGCAGCAATTCAGAGTCTTCAGAGACTTTGACTTCCTGGATGTGGAGCTTGAAGACGGAGAGGTGAGTCTCAGGATCTCAAAAGCTTTAAAATAGTCGTAAAGAAAACGATGTATCCTCCTTCTCACCTTCTCTCACATTTGATGGACAGCAACATTGTCAAACTCGTTAAGCAAGAGTATTTTCCTCCAGAGAGCATTCTTATGCTGTGTTGGGTCAGGTCTGCCTGCTCTGTGTAATGGGGTTTCTTTTTTCTGTTTTTTTTTCTGCCTGTGCTTTCTAGGAGCTACAGGTAAGTTTAGTCATGTTACATTTTTTACTTGCTGTGTTCTTTAAAAGAGTGTTTTCTTGTGCAGATAATTTAGCAAATTGTCACACTGATGGGAAAGAGTAGCAAGTGTGTGTGCATGCCGTGTAATTTACAAAACAGATTCTGTGGTGTTCATGTAGTGTAAGAGAGATATTCACTTAATTCTTAAGTACTGGAAACACATTATGTTTAGCATATTTCTCATAGACATCACATAGGACTAGTAGTCTTATAGTCATAGTCTAATAGTCACCAGTGAAATGCATGTCAGCATAAGGTATCTTTAACTAGGATTACTGATTTCTTAGCTAATCATTTTCCTGGTTATTAAGAGAAAACAAATATTAGTTATGATATTTTACACATAGCTCCCCCTTTGAAATATGATGATATAATCATAGCTTCTATGCATGTGTACAGTATTTAACCTAGGAAATGAGTGGCTTGATTTTCACCTATGTTAAGTTCCAACATAGTTGCACATTGTGATACTAGTAGTCTATGTGCAGTTGTATTGGCCGTCTGTAATTTGACCTATAAAGGTACACTAATTCTACTGTGTACCTTTGCCCTGTGTACAGTCAACTATTTGGTAAGTTCATGCAGTGAATATGTCTGTTAGTTTACCTTGAGAAGAAGAACACCAAACTCTCCAACCTTCTTCAAGTCAGTTTTGTCAAATTACAGGCCCAAATGCTGATGATATACATATTGTTCTTTACATTGTTACAGCAGTAATAACATTGTTGCTTTCATTAACTGGTTAAATTTCACACCACTCGTGTTGCATTGTTCGATTATGAATATCTCTTAAAAAACCACAGTAACACCTTGGCATTTTCAGCAAATTGGCACTGTAGAAATAACTACACTAAATATATAACTATCTCTATGTATCTAAAGCTGCAGACTCTCCCTGTGCCTGCCAAAATTTCACACAGACTGAAAACTAAAAGAACTGCTGTGGTCAACAAAAGTGCATCACAGACAGTTTTGGCACAAGTTTTCTGACCACATACAAACTTTGTTTTTGATCCCAAAGGTAGTATGGTTTTCTTTCAAAAGAAGCTGATAGAGCTGAGTCAAGGTCTTTGCTTTTTACCAGTGGTAGATATCAAAATAATCACCACAGGAAGGCTCCCTTGTTTGATCTGCGATGTGGAGCTTTGGTGGAATGTGGAAGTTGGCCGACATCTCCAGAGAGAAGAAACAGCCAGACTCAGGGGGATAAAACCTGTAAATATTTAAAGTCTGACATCATCAGGGTTTGCTCAAACCCAAACTTTTCTGCCAGTTTCACCAGCATCTTGGCTATTTTGGTAGTACTCAATGTATCTAAACTCTCTATGTGAGAATACACTGTGAAGGGCTCACAACACTGTGTCAAGCTCCAGTATTCCTCCCATTCTTAGCCCTGAGAGGAAAAACTCTCAGAGACTGCCCCCTCCCTGAACCTGCACAGCATGGCTGTGTGAATGTGTGTATACAGTATGTGTGTGTGCATGTGTTTGTGTTAGGGAAGAGGTTGTGCTTTATTTCTTGGTCCTTGGTAATTCAAGGCCATTCTCTGTTGCAGGGAGAGACTATGGACAACTTCAACTGGGGTGTGCGCAGACGCTCCATGGACAGTCTGGACCGGAGTGACCTGCAGCCCCTTGAGGAGAGTCAGCTGTCCATCAGCATGCCCAGCCTCAGCAAGATCACCCATGAAGACTCAGACGAGTCGTCTGAGGAAGATTCCCTCACCGCCAGCCAGATACTCTCCCACTCACAGCTTGTAAGTTCACCTTTGTTTCTATGCCAATAAATTAATGTCATAATGGAGGGAAAACCTAGCTGTTGAAGCCCACTAGCATCAGAAAATTATCCTTATCACAGGGTATTGGCAGGCCTGGAAAAGTCTTGAAACATTGAAATTAGTTTGCTCAAAAAAAGGCTTAGAAGGTATTAAAAAATGTAAAAAACGTAATATACTTACTAACGGCTGTTCAGTCCTTTTTGTGGAGTTTCAGTCAGCACCATCCGACATATAGCAAGGACTGTCACTACTGCTAGCTACAGTAGCTAGTAGTTCATCGTCTCATGATGATTTGATTTTCGCAAAAATTTAGATTAATTTGAATTTATCATTTTCATTGGTTAATCCATCCATTTTTCTGCCACTTTTCAGGGTTCAGGACATGTTAATTTAATTATATCATTTGAAATTATTGTTATGTACTGCTGGGAAGTACTGAAAAAAACGTGATGTAATAATAAATAATTCTAGACCATATTGTCTCTACTGGTTTTCCATCATACTTTTATACTTTGGCTGGTAGGATTGTGAAACAGGTATTAAATTACATTCTATGTGGTATTAAAAAGATCTTTAAAAGTCCTAAATTTAACTTGGTGAACTCCGCAGAAACCCTTTATCAGTATCATGATATTGATTTCAACCATAATCATAACAAAAAATATTAAAATCCAATTGGCAGATTAAATTTATTCAGGGCATTCAAGGTATTTTTTTTCCATCTTGGACCCTCCGTTAGCTTTCCTCTTGTGCCACCCTCAGGGTATTGCCAACTTTGCACACAAGATCATTTAATTTGCTGAGCATATTCATGCTTTCAAGGGGATAAGGCCTTTTGATTTTAATGTGTGTGTAGCTTTTCCTCTAGTGTCAACCACAGGACCAAATTTTAAAAGCTCTAAAAATAGCTAAATCACGCTGTTTGTTCGTCCAACACAAATTGTAGGGCTTGAAAGATTTGCATCATCTTGTGTCTTGTTTGCATCATCTTTTCTCCGTGACCACTTCTCATACAGTATTAGCTCAAGTTTGTGGAAACTGTGGTGGCAGATGGAAAGCCCATGTGTCCACGCAGCTGTCACCCCACTCCTCTCTTGTTCCCGATTTGTCGGCCACTCTACCACTGTCAGTGCTTACAGGCCATTCAGGAATGTTGTAGATTTTGCAGTGTTAAAGTTTTCAGTCCAGTGTGTCTTGTCAGGCTTTTTTCCAACAACTTTGACTTTGTCTCTTTACAGACTGTCAGCCTCTCCCCAACAGCAGAGATCACTAACATGGACTCTCCCTCCGCCTTTTTTGATACAACTCCAGCTGATTCAACTCCTCTGAACACCAAAAATCCTAGTTTCGAGGTCCAACTGCCAGAGGACTCGAAGCAGCGGGTGAATAAGGGCTTTAGAGTGTCTGAGATTCTGGGAACTACTAACTCCTATCGCAGTTCCATACTAGAGTTCTTTACTAATTTTGCCAAATAGGAGCTACTCTGTTGCATCTTTTCTTGTGAAATGTCTTGGATGTTGTATGTGCTTTGGGTTCAGTCTATGTTAAGTATTAGTTTGTGGTGCTGTGACTTGTCTACATTTCCTCTCTTCAGAGTAGAGCATGAGAGGGTCTTTTCTTGATATTTCAGTAGTTGCATGTGAAAGGAGAATTAACTAAAACCTGCAAGCAGGCAAATCATAACGCTTTGGGCTGTGGGCTAGTTTGTGCATTATTTTAATTGTGGCAGAGGTTGTTTGGGGATGTTAGGGGGTCGTAGCCAGCAATATAAGAAAAAAAAAGTCTCTTTCTTTCTGTGTCTGTCTGTTTAAGGCAATGTGTATACCTATTGCTTCTGTGTGGGTGGCTCTAAGCAACAACTAAAAACTCTTGGCATGTGGGAGGTCAAGAAAGGTTTACACATTGCCTGTCCCAAAACATGAGTGTGCAGGGCCACAATGCTGGCTGAATTCAATTATTTTAGAAATCTATTTAATTGGCACCGTTTATGCACACTAAATTCACCAAATTAAAGAAAACATCACAAGGAGTGTCCGTAGGGTCCCATACCAAGGTTAGTGTATCCATTTTACCCACAAAATTATCTGTTTAATAATTAAGTATAACAGAGGGAACACATTTCAGTTAGTAATAACCTTTACTGCATGCTGCCTCAGTATTTGTTCATGACTCTAGTTAATTTAGCCAATTGCTGAGAAAGCATGTGTTCCTCTTGCCCTTTTTTTAGTATGAGGTGTCCCAAGAAGATGAAGACACCAATGTCCATGAGGACGACTTCTCTCTCTCCATCAGTGAACTGCCCCCTGAATTTCACTGTGGTGACAGTTTGACAATGAACATGGTTCACATTGATTACAAAGGAGAACTGGACCTTGACAGCTGCTTACCCAGGTACCCGCTCACAACTTTTCTCAATAATAAAGTTACATAAAAGTGGCATTGTTAATAACATGGCTTTATGTCTGCTCAGTCTCGCCGAGGAGGAGAGAGACGACATGCTGGAGTCCCGTTCTTCACCGCCACCATCACCCTTCTTCTCTGCCATCCTCGCCGCTTTCCAGCCAGCAGTATGCGATGATGCAGAGGAGGCTTGGCGAAGTCACATCAACCAGCTTGTGTCTGACTCAGATGGATCCTGTGCAGTCTACACTTTTCATGTGTTTTCTTCATTATTTCAGGTATTATGGCATGGCCTTGTAGCCAACATACACCTAAATTCCATTAACAATGTGTCTGGTCAAAGTGAATAATTAAACTGAAAGGGTAACACTTTAGTTGTCTGGCTTATTAACCTTTAGACAAAGAAGCTTCCTTTCAAAAGAGGTCTGATTAATTACAAATAGAGGGCACTTTGTACTGTAGATGCTTTCAGCCTGAAAATCTTCTGAGATTCATTAACCAGATGTTGTTCACTTGACTGACCAAAGCTGACAGGGGAGAATTTCAGAAAAAAAACAGAAATAATGACAGAATGTAAGTACCTAAAATGATGTAGGAGTGACTTTGACAGGATCACAGCCAGCCTGTTTTTTTTTTTTTTTTGCTTTGCAGAGTATCCAGACCAAATTTTCTTCCTTGACCTGTGACGCTGTGAGTTACCTCGGTGATGGCCTGAGAGGATTAGGATCAAAGCTTTTGAGGTCTTCTCAGATGCTGACATCATGCTCAGAGTGCCCAACACTATTTATTGATGCAGACACAGTGAGTAACCTGACATTTTCCAGTTTCTAATACTTTTTGAACAGTGTGACATGTTAGTGGTAGTTGAACAGATTCATCAACAAAACTCTATTTTCACAGATTATGACTTATGGACTCCTTGAAAAAATGAAATTCAGCGTGTTGGAACTTCAAGAGTATCTTGATACTTACAACAACAGAAAGGAGGCCGCTCTCACTGTAAGGAGATTAAATATTGTGCTTTCCAGTCTGAATGTCACCTGTATGTCGTCAATGAGTGTTTACATGGTTATTATGTTGTCTCTGTCACCCACAGTGGTTGAGCAATTGTAAGGCCACCTTTCTCAGGAGTGCTGGGGGCACCGTGATAACATGTCAACCAGCAGAGCATGAGGAAAAGGTAAAACCTTATTTTTTTAGGAATTTGAGCAATAACTCTTGACATGGTGTCATATCATTTGAATGATAATGTAAAATACTGGTTTGGTATTTTCTGTGGTTTAGCTAACGCATTCAGCCAGTGTGCAAACACACAAAAGGCTGTATAATTATAGATTTCTATAGAAAATAGTTGTTTATTCTGTAAGAACGGAATTACAGAAATGACTGAAAATATTAAAGTTTCCACTTCAACTGACCTTTCATACTGTACTTTCTGCATTACGAATACTGTGTGATACTGTAGCTCTGTGAGTGTTACCTCTAATTTTCTCACACTATGTAAATGTCAATTTTCTGAAAACCTTGAGTTGCCGCACGTCACAATGATTATCTCATTCCAATGTGCATTGTGATTATTTTCAGCTCTGCTGGGCATGGGAGCAAGTTCTCTTAAGTTGCATTTGATCTAGAAGTAAACAATTATGCTCACTTTATAACTGAGGAAAGGAAACAGCAAAATGGAAGGTTTTGCTGTTAAAACTTGGTACTTAATAGCTAAGAGATTCCCACCAAAGTGAGTGCATTTGTGCTAATTAACAGACAAAATTGTTAATTTGCTTGGCTTGTTTCACTTGGCTTATTAATTAAAGGTGCCCTGTGGAGTTTTCTTGTGATTATGGTTACATTCAGTGTTACTCACCAAAACGCATTGTGTGCATCCTCTAACAAACATGTCAAGTGCATTTCCTTCTTCATTAAACATTTGCAAGTGTACATAAACAAGTGTAAATCCAGCATTGTTTACATCCATGTTTACTAGCGTGCAGTCGTCTTCTTCCCTGTCTTTGTTAGCGCATTGCTTCATATCTTGGCATATCTACCGCCACCTTTTGATCAGTGGAATAATGTGACACCATTGGTAGGACTATGTATTGTGTCATCCGCATGTGCGCAAGCATGTGCACAAGATAATGGGGACACACTCATAGAAAAACACCTCCAAAGCGGTACCAGAGGTCAAAAACTCCACAGGGAACCTTTAATTCATGGCGACTACCAGCCCTCCTTTCAGTTCTAATTTACATATACCATTGATCCTCACTTTTCTTCCTCTCTGCATGCCAATAAAATGACCTGTGCTAATATTTTTCACCCACTTTTAAATGGAAATAACCAGGAATTGCATGCCCTTCTTTTGATTCTCTGTTTTCCTTACTTCTTTTCTGTCCTGTAACATGCTTGCTTTGTAGCAAATGGAATCTCTGGCTGTAAGTTGGAAAGGTCCTCTTTGTTGTTTTTAAATGGTCGTTTTTTTTTTATTAAAAGCAAAACTCTGGCTTACTGTAATCACATTTTCAGCACTTGTAAAGTCTTCTGTATAACTGCAGCAGGTAGTTCCTTAGTAGTTATATGTAAGTTTATTATCCACCAAATGCAGAGCTCTGAAAATACCTGATAAAGTATGAATACCTAAGAAAGAGAAACCTAGTCCAATGAAAAGGCATTTTTCTAACAACCATTATTCTCTTTCTTTCAGCAACTGGAGCTCTGTCAAAGACTCTACAAACTCCACTTTCAGCTGTTGCTGCTTTTTCAGTCCTACTGTAAGCTGATTGAACAGGTCCATGCAATAAGTTCTATTCCTGAGGTAGGTACATCATGCATTTGCTTGCCCTCTCTTTTTGGAACCATGACACCCACCATGTAATCCATGTCCCTGTTTAATAATATTAATCCCTCTCAACATTTAGCTGACAAATATGTCCAGAGAGCTAAATGAGTTGAAGAGCAACCTGAGGGTAGCAGCAGCTTCAGTAACGAATGATGAGATTGCTGCCCGTGAGAGCTCCTGCTTTGAGCCCACCTTCAGCTCCTCTGAGGCTGCTGTGCAGGCCATCCTGGAGTGTCTGAAGAACAACGAGTTTCTGACGGCCATCCGCTACATTCGTGAGTGCAGGTGAGAAAAATGCTTATTTTTCTGTACATGTGGAGTGTATGCTGTCAAAAAATCAGACGAATAACATTTTCTTTTTTCACTGCAGAACAATGTGGCCTAATGACATCTTTGGCAGCCACTCTGAGGATGAGGTCCAGACCTTACTCAACATCTACTTCAGACATCAAACCTTGGGTCAGACGGGAACTTTTGCTCTGGTGGGCTCAAAACAGGACCTGACAGAAATCTCTGTCAAGTTGATGGAACTTAACCGAGAGATTCGGGACATGATCCGGCGAGCCCAAGGCTACCGATCCATCACGGCTTTCCTCCCAGACTCTAAGGTTTCAGGCTCAACTCTTTGATTGGCGGTCTGGCAGCGTGTGACACCCACTGCTGCACAGCACCCTGTCCCATGCCAAGCCTCTGGTCCTGTCTGGGGTTGCTGCTATCATCTCAGTGGTTAATAAGCCCTCTGCTCTCTCCTGGGAATAACCAAACCCCTTTTCCTCTTCTTGCTCAGAGCACATCAGAATGTCATAAAGTCAGATCTTCAGATGAGCAGCAATACTGTTTTTTAGAAAGATGAGAGACTTTGCTGTTTCAAAGAAACATAGGCTTTTATTGCACTAATAATAGAAATTGTCACAAAGCGACCACTTGCTACTGAGGTCAACAACTTTCACATTTAACAAATGACATACCAAAGCTAAGTGATTCTCTTTCAGTTATGTTGTTTTAAATGTCAAGGGAAAATGTGCAATCCTTCACGGAAGTGGAAGACTTTTACTGTATCCTGAAAGAATGTATTTGAATATCATAGCATTGGAAAACATGAACATTGTTAGTACAGAAAAAGGGAGGCTTCATTACTTGGTTAAAGTAGTGTGTCTTTGTGTGTGTGTGTGTGCGTGGGTGTGTTGTGTGTGGGTGCTCGAGTGTGTGACATAAACCCGACGACCATCACAGATGGAATTATGGATACTGATTTATATAAATTTGTTCACATTTAACTACTTTGACATGCTGCAAAACTACTGTTATGTCTCCCAAACCTACACTACATGCTGCTGTGTGGGTTACCTGTTACTTAAAACATCTTACTGTACCTTTTAACTGTGCAGCTTTTAGCAATTAAGTAAATTATTTATATTATTTGCAAGAGAAAAACATGCTTTTATCAAACTAGATTTATAGAAAACAAATATTTTGTTTTTTCTGTTAAACCTGCCAAGCTTGCAAATTCTATGTACTATAAAGTGTAATAGTAATGTTTATGAACAAATACAGAAACTATTTTAACTGAATAATTGTACATAGTGCAATGGGGGCTTTGCTTAGACTCATAAGATTGTATTTTTATGAACTTACAATTTGAGTTGCATGTAGAGTGAAAGAGATAGCTACATATTTGTAAAACTTCCACAAGAACTGTTGGTGTAGCCTCTCGCCTTGTAAATACTACTGCCTTTGCAATGTACTGTACTTTGGTGTTCTGTACACTTATGTAACAAGAAAAATAAAACTTACATTTGTTAACTGTGGTTTCATTTTGTGATTTGTGTACTATTCTTCTTATTGTTATTATTGTATTATTCTACTTATTGTTATTATTGTAATGTTTAGTTGTTTGTTCTTTTGCTTCATAAACTGGAAACAACATATATATATATACATATATAGATACACAAACATACAGTATATATATATATATATATATATATATATGTATGTGTGAATCTATATATACAGTATGTATGTATATGTATATACAGTATATACATATATATATATACACATAGAAACATAGTATATGTATATATATGTGTGTGTGTGTGTATATATACACACACATACAGTATATATATATACTGTATATATATCTGACAGGTGCCATTGTAACAAGATAATCAATGTTCCTCCATTATGACCAGTCAGTGGTCATAATGTTATGGCTGATCAGTGTATACATTATTATTTTTTATTGAAAAGTTGCGACCGATTCGAACATAATCGCCACCCATTATTACAGAGCCTAATATTCATGTAATATTCCCCTATATTGTTGTAAACAACTGAAAGCATGTAAAAATGAACTGAACTGCTCTTTCTCCAGTTTAATTTAAAAAGGACTCTTATTTTGAAGGTGGGCTGAGTTCCGGTGCGCGGCGCGCGATGTTTGTTTTCATAGGAGGGGCGAACTAGCTAGTAGGTTGTCTCGCACTCGCAGTAATACTTTTCTTATAATTTTATTTCCTGGCTTTGTGGTTTGTCGTCAACATTCAAACAAGAGTTTCATCGCGACATGAAAGTCAACACGCTCGTATGCCGTCATGGTAAGTTAGAGTAATTTCAGACCTAAATCTACTTTTGCCCTCTGGTTTCTTTTTCAGAAAATTATCGGTCAATGTAAGTTAACCTGAGTTTATGTATTTTCTAAACATTGGCAACTAACTACATTTGCCACGACTGTGAATCAATCGTTAGCTAACGTTAACGTTACCTTCTCGGCATTAAAATAATATACAAACATTCAGATAATAGCACATACAAATCAAATATATACTTCTCGGCAATTTGTCCTTAGCAGGTTAATTATCAAGTTACCTAACGTTATCGTAAGCTAACGTTAAGCTAACGAAGCGGTAGCAGGATGGCCATGCCCACCCTGAGAAATATGTCGCATCATTCACCTTAAAGCTAACTAGCTTAGATACTTAAATACTCTGCATTTTAGCTTAAGTCGTGATGAAAGCTTTCTCTTCTCAGGTGTGCCTCGTAACAAACCTTAGAGATTGCACAAGTCAACTGGAATGGATTTTACCTCAAAAAACATGTATGACACATTCAAAGATGACATCTGGACAGGTAAGATTGTTGTTGTTGCAGGCCTGTTGTAATGCATTACATTGTACAGGTGTTCATGATGTTGTGTCCAATTCTTTAAATCCAGCTGCATAATCACAAAAGACAAAACATAATGTTCTGTATGTTTGAGGTTGTTTTCTGATCTATAAACCATTTTTAATATCCCAATTTAGAGCTGGGACCGCTGGACCCCGACTGGTTTGAGGCACTGACAGCTCAAACGTTCTCTGATCACGATGACCTGTGTGCTAACCAAGAGGGAAATTTTAAAACACCTTTTGATAAAACTGCAGTAGACAGTCAGCTGTTTTCAACTCCCAAAGTTTTCAGACGCAGTCGAGTTGTGTCACCTGAAACTGAGGATGAGCAGTCGTTCACTGCCGAACAAGGTAATATTTGATTAAAGTTTGACTGTTTATGTATTTATGCAGTAATATAAAACAATTTCTTGCACATTACATAACCTCATGCTTAACAGAAATATGGATGTGTGCATAGGACATTTTAAATGCATTGTAGTAACCTACTGTCTACCTACCTGTGTCTGCATTGATAAGCTTTCTTGAGGATGCATCTAAAAAATAATGTTTCTCTGTGGTGCATCCTAGAAAAAGAAACATTGCCATGGACGGCAACACAAAGTCCATGTTTGTTTCTGATGTCAAAAGAGGGGTGAGTGCAACAACTCTGAGACTTTGCTGTCTGTACCGTTTGAAAGAAAAATTATAAATGTTTTAAATATTTCAAATTCATTTTTGCATAGTTCTTATTTCAATGTCATCAGTAGGAACAGTGTTTATCTTAAGTGATTTGTCATTATGTCTTCCATTATTGGAGAGAGCTTCTAAAGAGCTGTTCAGCTAAAGCAAGAAATGTTGAATTTAGATATAACTGTTGATGGTAAAGAATTAATTAATTAAAATATATTCTCATATATTGTTAATTCAGCATTTATGAAACTATTTTCAAGAAAATTTTGCCAAAGTTACTTGAGTTGTCATTGCTGTTGGCAATTTCTGAAGTCTGTCTTGTTCTTTTTAGGGTCCCAGGTGCAAACTATGGAGGTATCCAGCCTCAGAGTCAGGACAGTTTTGGTGAGTTACAAAATTATCAGTTTGAATTACTTTTAGAATAAGGATTTAATCATCACTGGTTAATTTGTTTGTTTGCTTTTGTCATCTGTACAGATCTGCTTCATACCCCACACAAATCCCCAGTAAGTGTATTCAATCTAACAGTGATTGTTAATGTTATTATATTTCTTTGTCTGTTATAGATAACATTACAGTTCCCCCTCTTGATATTGTTTTTTGAATGATACAGGTCAGCTACGCCAAGCATATATCTGAAAATCTCGGTGCACAGATTCATCCTGATATGTCATGGACCAGTTCTCTGAATACCCCACCAGCGGTACCATCCACCCTGATTTTATGTAAGCAAATCACACAGTTGGTTGTTTTAAAAATCTATTTATGTGATTTGTTAAATAATTAGTGTGTCTTCTCAATCTTATAGCTAAAACTGATGAGAGTCCCTGCCCAGTCAGTATTTCTGCAAGCAAAAATGTTGTTGTGAGTACTCTGTCCAGCCCAAACATACAACAGACTTGCAGTATCTCTCTAATTTGTAGAATGTTATTGAATGTTGAGTATCTGGTTCTGCTGTATGTGCATCTTAGTGTTGATTACATGTCAGCGACACAAGAGCTTCTACTTGTTTTTTGAAATGTCTAAGTTAAAAATGTTCTGCTTATTCTCTATTTTGTGATCTGTAAAAGACAGAATATATTGACACTACATTGTCTTGTCTCTACTTTCTGTCTTGTCTTTCTCAGTTTGTACGGAAGCTTTTCCCTTCTCTCTCAAATACATCCAGAGTTGTGTCACCCAAAAACAATGACATGCCTACCGTTCACCAAGGTACTGTGTTTTTCCTTTACAATTTGCTAATATACAAGACGGTGTAGTAGCTCTGAATATGAATTCCATAACTATGCACTGCAACAGATTTACTTATTTTGTGTAATCAATAGGTGTTGTTTCCCCTGAGGCTGGTCAGAATCCAGAGTCCCACGACTCCCCCCAGAGTTCACTGAATCAGACTGATGGAGTTTGGAGACAGAAGCTACCAGATGCTATTGAGGATGGAGAAATTCGCAGCACCGTAGCAAGTGTTCTTGATGGAGCTGAAAATGTTCTCTCTATATTTTTCACCAACAGTAGTTCAGCCCTGAGAAAAGTGAAAACTGACAGAATCAAAAGAAAGCAAATCATTCCAACAAAAGAACATGGCTGCAGCTCTACGGACACGTCGACAACAAACAACGCTGCATCCAGTGAAGAGAGAACAGCCGATCAGGAACATGGCAGACTTCCCTCATCCCCACCGGTGAAAACTGGAGATATTGGAATCACCCAGTGGTCTCCATTGAGTTTATCTGAAATTCCACCTAGTGTTGTGGATACTTCATGCCATAATAATAGTCCTGCTACACAAGTGGAAAACAATATTTTAACAGAACAACTGAAGAGTGATTCTGGCCAGCTAGTCAGGCCACCTATGAAAATCCCAGACTCTGGATTTACTAAGAAAAAGAGAAAATTTGTTTACAATGTTGAGACTTTGAAACCGCAAGTTCAAGGAAAAGAAACACAGTCTCAGAAGATGGACTCATCACCAGGGATTTCAGATTCTGGTAACACATTTCTCATGCATGTAAAGTGTACACATGCTATAATGCATTCTATGTTAACATGGAAAAAGCCCTTTTTCTACAATGACTGAACTTATCCTTTTTTGTCATCATGCTTTATTTCAGGACAAGAAGTGAATGCGAAGCAGTTGGGGAAATTCCCAGATGAAGCAGACTGTTGCAGTATCGGGAAGAATAAAATGCCAAAACAGGGAAATCTCGCTGAAGAAAATCTACCTCCCTCTGTACATGCAAAAGTCCAGGATCTCGACATGTCGCAGCTATGCAGAGATTTTGCGCAAGACTTCAGTCAAATGTCAGACCCAGGTAAACTGAGTAAAGTAGCAGAGAATACTCCTCGAAATGGCTTCTCTCCATCAGCTTGTCTGTCAGCCATGAAACAAGAGAAGCAGAAAGCAAGGCAAGCAAACCTTCACTATGACTGTGATGGCGTCAGTAACAGAAGACATGTTTATACCACTAATCAAAACTCCACCAATGAGGGCACAATAAGTGACAGTGGATTCCAGTCTGCTGTTGGAGAAATCACTCACATGATTGCATCATCATTTGTTCTTCCCAGCACAGAGAACAATGGTCAAAGTGAACAGTGGACTGGGTTTAAAACTGATATCCACAGGACTACTCCCTTTACATCTACAAATAAAGGAAATGGAAAAGCACATTTGGATGGTGTTTTACAAGAAGCTGAAACTGATGCCAAGCTGTCCAGTGCAATCAAGGAAAGCCAGACACTGGGCCCTGGCAAAGAGAGTGAGTTGCACACAGAGAGCACATCAACACAACTGCCCAGCAGTGCAAAAGGAACTGTCGATAACATTAATTGCATTCCACTAAATGGTCAAGTTTATGGCAGTCTGCCAGCAAAAACAACAGTGTATCTTCCTTCCGTCCATGCATCAGGATTCAAAACCGCTTCAAATAAGGGTATACACATTTCTTCAGCCAACCTGGAGAGAGCCAAGCATCTCTTTAAAGAGAATGAAGGGGAAAGAACTTTTAGTGATCACCCCACCAAATGTGCCCATGACACTAAAGAGGAAATTAACATCAGTCATGGATTTGTGAAAAATACAACCTCTAACCAGCCGCCTACTTCAAGTGAAAAATGTGTGGATATCAGTTGCCAGTTAACAGCTTCACAAAAAGCTGATGTGACTGAGCTGTGCACTCTCATGGAAGAAGCAGATAGCCAGTTTGAATTTACACAGTTCAAAACTGCAAAGCTAAAACAACATTGTCAAGATAACGCCACCTCTCCCAAAAGAGTTGACAGAGAACTTGACCCTGATTTTCTTACCGGTATAGATTTTGATGACAGTTTTAGTTCAGATGCTGAAAAGCACCTGGCAGTAACTGTGATGCATGACAAAATGACCTTAGATTCAGATGGTAAAACAAATTGTGAAACATCCAACGTCACAAGTAAATCCACAGGTTTGTCATTGTCAAGTGCAATGAAAAAAGAAAATTCCTCTGCCAAAGATGTGTCTTCCTCTTCAAAGCACATCTCTGAAGGCAGTAGCAGTATTATGGAAGCTGAACCCAAAAACCGTGACAGAGCTGGGCACACTGAAACAAGCAAGCTGGAGAACAAAAATCCTTTAATGCTTGGTGTGGGATTTAAGACTGCAGGAGGAAATGTTTTGAGAGTTTCGAAAAAGTGTCTGAGCAAAGCTAGAGCTTTGTTTGCAGATTTAGAGGAGAATCTTGTGACAAGTGAAAAATCACCACACAAGCAAAGTAGTGAAACAGATGCTAAAACACAGCATAAGCGCAGTGTGGATAACCACACTGGCAAACTTTTGCATCATAAAGAGGATAATTCAAAGTTGACAGGTTATTGCAATGATACTGGGGAGAGGATTCAGGGCTGTTTTTCCAACATGGAGGAGTCTTCCTGTTCAGACAGACGGGTCACAGGCGTTAGAGATGAAGATGCTACAAAAAGTTTTAAAAACAACAAAATGGACACAACCTTGTGTCAAAGTGGGTTCCAGATGGCCAATGGGAAAGAGATTTCTATTTCAGCAAAAGCTATGCAAGAGGCAGACGCTTTCTTCAAAGAGTGTGACGTTATGGACAGTAACGCTGGCATGTCAGTAAAACATAAAAAGAGCATAGAAGTCCTGCCTGGAAGTGTGAGTCACAAGAAAAACCTTCAGAAATTAAACAATATTCAAGGGACGAAAGTAAACTTTTCTGAAGAGCCAATCAACGAGTTTGAAAATGTGAATGCTGGACCAGCTGCGTGCCAAACAGAGGTTGTACAACATAATGTGGAGATTCACAATACACCGGCTTTAACAAATGCTGCTCCTTTCCATGGAAACCCATCTTCAGCTGCAAAGGCACTTTCATCTCGCTCATGCACAACATCAAAGAATATTGGCTCCTCTGCAATCAATGAATTGAGCAGTGGTGGTGGGTTCTGCACAGCCAGTGGGAAGAAAGTATCCATGTCAGCTGATGCAATGAAAAAAGCAGAATGTCTTTTGAATGAGATTCATACACTTGAGGACACAAACAAACAACTGAAGAAAAAAGGAGACGCTTTAAGAACAGGTCATCTCATCAATCAAATTCAGGTTTCACCACCTAAAAGTGGTGGATTTCAGACAGCCAGTGGCAAAGGAGTTGCCATTTCATCTGCAGCTCTCAAGAAAGCAAAATTGTTGTTGAGTGAATGTGATGAAGTTGAGGATAAAATCGGTGCAAGACCAACACATTCCAAGATGCCAGTTCATTGTCCACCACCCCGGAATAGTGGATTTCTTGCAGCCAGTGGTAAGCCAGTGGCACTTTCAGCTGAGGCCCTCCAGAAGGCAAAAGCTCTCTTCAGTGACATCGGTTTCAGTGCAGAGATCCCACCTGTTTCAGACACAAGGAATAGTGCCAAGAAACAAGAAAATGCTGAAAACACAGAGAAAATGCATTGTGGTTTCTCAACTGCAGGGGGAACAAAAGTCCATGTGTCACAGAAAAATCTGTTGAAAGCAAAACACATTTTGAAAGAGTTTGATGTTGGGTCTATTTCAGCAAAAACAATGCAAGAATCAGATGCTTTCTTCGAGGACTCTGACATTATAGACGGTAATGATGGCATGTCAGTAAAACATGAAAGTACAGCACCTGTGAGTGGACGTGGCAGCGAGAAGAAAAACTTTTCAAAATTTAAAGAAGATCAAAGGGTGACAAACATTTCTGAAGAGCCTGGAAGTGGACACACTGAGTGTGAAAATGTGAACATGGGAACAGTTGTAAACCATGAAAAGATGCTGCATCGTGATGATGTGGAGATTCACAAAGATGTTTGTAAGAACACACCGGATTCTACCAAAGCAGTTTCTTTACATGGAAACCCATCATTGATGGCAAAGCCACTTTCTTCCCTGTTGGGCACAACATCAAAGAACGTTGGCTCCTCTGCCATCAATGAATTAAGCAACGGTGGTGGATTCTGTACAGCCAGCGGAAAAAAAGTATCTGTGTCGGATGACGCAATGACAAAAGCAAAGTCTCTATTGAATGAAAGTGCTACATTTGAGGACACAAACAAACAGCTGAAACACAAAGAAGACACTTTGCCATCACAGAACGGTGGATTTCACACAGCCAGTGGCAAAGGAGTTGCTATTTCATCTGCAGCTCTAAAGAAAGCAAAAACTCTGTTAAGTGAATGTGAAGGAGTTGAAGATAAAATCAGTGTAAAACCAACACATTCCAAGATGCCAGTTCCTGGTCCACCACCCAGGAGTAGTGGATTTCTTGCAGCCAATGGTAAGCCAGTGGCATTTTCATCTGAGGCCCTCCAGAGGGCTAAAGCTCTCTTCAGTGACATCAGTTTCCATGCAGAGATCCCAACTGTGTCTGACACAAGGAACAGTGATAAGAAACACAAAGATGCTCAAAATGATACAGAAAAAATACATTGTGGTTTCACAACTGCAGGGGGAGCAAAAGTCCATGTGTTGCAGAAAAACCTTTTGAAAGCAAAGAGCCTTTTCAACGAATTTGCTGATGGGGAGTGTCATGATTCAAGCTCATACTCAACAAGCCCACATGACACACATAAGTCAGAAATGAAAGATGTGAAAAGAGCTTCAAATTATAATCTCACCTCAGCCAGTGACAAAGACATGCCTGCTATGGAAAGTGCCCCTCAGGTAGTTAAATCTTTAACCTCTTTGCAAGAGGCTGACTGTGAAAATGAACCTATTCAAAATACAAGTGCACATGGTTGCATTTTTATCAAAGACAAGGCACCTACAGATGCATTTAAGTTTAAAGTAGGCAACATGACCCCATCAGCGGTGGGCAACCTCCATGACAACCCTGCAGAGGAAATGTCAAATGTGTTGGATTATGAAATAAATCAGACAAGCAGCAGCAAAGGATCTAAGGTCAAAAGGACAGAAGAGTCTTCAGTTCTTAACTTTCAGTCACTTAACCTGCGAGGCTGCACTGAAACCCAGCAGAAGTTTCTTGCCCAGGAAGCTCTGGACTGCACTAAAGCTTTGTTAGAGGATGAAAGTCTAGCTGGCCAGAGTCTCTCAATGACTTCAGAAAATTTGCCACTGCAAGATTACCCCAAATCCAGCAACAGATCTGTAGAGGAACAAAAAGGAACAGGGAAAAGACTGGTAGAGGACCCAGACATGACTGGTATGTGAAATATGTTATTAGAAATCTAAGTAGTATATGTTTTTGTTAATGCTTCACATATTGTCTCAGTGTTTTCAGATCAAATTTATTTCATTGCCGTTCTTGCAACTTGGGCCAAAGTCTTGACCATTTTAGCTTTATTGGATATTCTAAGTTAAATAAATTGTTCCTATACTGCAAATTAACCATTATTTTAAATAAACTAAAATGCTTGTATATTACTAACCTTAAGCTGTGACTATTATCCATAAACGGTCTTACTGTTTTTAGGTCAGCCTCCCCTGAAAAGACGATTACTGGAAGAATTCGACAGGACTGTTGATGGTCCAAGAGGTTCAATACTCGAGCCGGAAAAATGCAGTCCAAATGGTACATCACTTGCACTGTAACAAACAATCTAAAGAGTACATATTTTGTCCTAAAAATTATATAACTCTTGATCTGTATTGTTTTATTAATTAAGGTTTCATGAAAGACAGGAGAGTTTTCAAGTACAGCATCCCCCTTCATCCAAACATCACAAGGCCGCACAGGTAAGTTGCCTGTCAATTGTTGGCCATGTTTTCAATCAGTTGAAACAGGTTATCATCTCTTTATGATGTTTTTTTTTTTTTGTTTTTTTTGCCTTACAGGAGTGGAAAAAACTATGTGGAAACCAGATTACAAAAGACAACACCAACACAACACTCAACCCCAGGAGACAGCAGATCAGCACCTTCCAAGATGCCAGCTTTTGTTCCTCCACTGTTCAAGAATGCAAAGACAGAGAGTCGCAAGACCACAGTGCTCAGGGACAACATAAGAACACCTTCTGCATTTGTTCCTCCATTCAAAAAACAAAGAACTATTGTCCAAGAGAGCTCCTCTAAACCACAGGAGGAGGAGGGTAAACACCACCAACTCTTAGTAACACCCTTTAACAGCAACACTTATGTACCACCCACTAAAAAAACACAAAGCACTACAGATGTAACTGGTAATACAAGCAAAGACATTGAGAGTGTGGTCTTGACTGACACTACAAATGATAACCTGATGAATAATCAAAACCTGCGTGTTGGCTGTGGATCAGAGGACTCAGCTGCAGAGGCATCACATGTGGAGGACACATTGTCCAGAAGCCAAGGTGCAGTAACCTTTTTGGATGAAGTCAGTATGATACACTGTAAATACTCTGCACAACATAGGTAAAATAATGGTGTGTTTATGGTCTACAGACATGTTTCAGAATCTTCATAACATAGAGCTAGCACGAGATATGCAAGACATGAGGATCAGGAAAAAGAAGCGCCAGACCATTCGACCTTTGCCGGGCAGTTTGTTTCTAACGAAAACCTCAGGAGTGTCAAGGATACCATTAAAAGCGGCAGTAAATGGAAAGGCTCCAGCAAGATACACCCAAAAACAGGCAAGGCCAGAACAGTTTTATCAGCCTGCTTTGTTGTTTTTGCTGAAAAATGAGATCACTGTCAGGTAAACTGCTTTTTGACATGTTCATGTTCTTGTTTTTCAGCTGTATGGACATGGAGTTCATCAGCACGTGTATGAGATCACCAGTGAGACTGCAGAATCTTTTCGCTTCAGTTTACAGCAGTTCATCAAACAGGAAACATTTATAGATGGAGGTGGTGTTCAGCTTGCTGATGGAGGATGGCTGATCCCCAGCAATGATGGGACTGCAGGGAAAGAAGAGTTCTATAGGTATTAAATTTTAGTTGAGTTTGAATCAGGCTTTGCACTGTTGAACCTATTTTAATGTTTAAAAAACCAGGTGTATCTTGGTGTGTGCAAATGCAAATTTGCAGGCTGATTGTACTGAATATCATCTTGTTCTACACTGTCCACAGAGCGTTATGTGACACTCCGGGTGTGGATCCTAAACTTATCAGTGAGGAGTGGGTGCACAATCACTACCGATGGATTGTGTGGAAGCAGGCCTCCATGGAAAGATCATTTCCAGAAAAAATGGGCAGCCTTTGTCTCACCCCAGAGCAGGTTCTCCTACAACTGAAGTACAGGTATGTAGGATAATAGCTTATTTTAGTTCAATATGTTCCTGTAGTTGAAGTTAAATTCATCGTGCGCTTAACAAGACATCCACACATCTTGTTGCAAATTGTGTGTGAATATATCCCTGAACTAACAATGGTATTACACATCGTCTACTACCATTTTGTGTAAGATTTAAAGGCCTGATGTAATTACATTTAATTATGCTTTTTGGCTAATTACAGTGGAATTTCATTTATTAATTACATTTACATTTTAATTAATTACAATTACATTTAATCAATAAATACAAGATAATCAAATGTGTTTGATTATCTTGTATGTATTAATAGAATGTTTACATTTTTAAATGTAATTAAAAACTGCTTTTTTCTCTAAAGCATTTATTTTATTTTACCTGTATTAGATATGATGTAGAGGTGGACCACAGCCGCAGGCCAGCCCTCAGAAAGATCATGGAAAAGGACGACACAGCAGCCAAAACCCTGGTCCTCTGTGTTTGCGGGGTCGCCTCCAGGGGTCACTCCCCAAAAAGACAGAGTTTCAGCGACACCAAGACTCCACAAGGTGCTGATGCCAAGGTTGAAAATCCATCTGCAGTTGTTTGGCTGACAGATGGATGGTATTCCATTAAAGCGCAGCTGGATGAACCTTTGACTGCTATGCTTCACAAAGGTCGACTGGCTGTTGGTGGGAAGTTGATCGTACACGGGGCTCAGCTTGTGGGGTCACAAGATGCTTGCTCCCCTCTGGAGGCACCTGAGTCTCTCATGTTAAAGGTACTTTAAGAGGGAGGCCACACGCTATTCTATCTGTCAACAAGGCTACCAAATATCAAGTTGGCTTATTGATTGTTGATGTGTTTAGATTTGCGCCAATAGCAGCAGACCCACGCGATGGGACGCTAAGCTGGGATTTCACAGGGATCCACGGCCATTCCTGCTTCCTGTCTCCTGTTTGTACAGCAATGGAGGACCAGTAGGATGTGTGGACATTATCATACTGAGAAGCTACCCAATACAGGTGCGTTTAGTCATGCATATGTATGATATATTTTATGATGTTTATGTTTTTCCTGGAAGTTCATGTTATGATCCCTTTTGACCGTATGCTTGCCACATTTTCCAGTGGATGGAGAGGAAATCAGATGGAGGCGTTGTGTTCCGTTCTGTTCGTGCAGAAGAGAAGGAGGCGAGGCGATACAACAGCCACAAGCAAAAAGCTATGGAGATCGTGTTTGCCAAGATTCAAGCTGAATTTGAAAAGGAGGAGAAAGGTAGAACCCACGTTTTCTGCATGTTAAGTACAGGTTGAAATGGAATAAGTTTTAACAAATTGTCATCTTCAGGTAATAACAAACCTCAACGTAGAAGACGGACAATCAGTCGTCAGGGTATTGCACGTCTTCAAGATGGAGAGGAGCTCTATGAAGCAGTGGGGGATGACCCAGCTTACCTCGAGGTGATAAGAAATTTACTTTACAGATTGTTGACTTAATTTCTCTCATGAATAGAGTTTTAACTGCACACCTATTTTACCTACAAGGCTCATTTGAGTGAACAGCAGTTGGAGACTCTAGTTACCTATAGGCGTTCTCTGATGGAGAAGAAGCAGGCTGAACTGCAGGATCGGTACAGACGAGCCATAGAAAATGCAGAGAACAGTGAAGGTAGCTGTCCCAAGCGTGACGTTACACCTGTGTGGAGACTCTGCTGTGCTGACTCCATGGACCAACCCGGCAGTGGTGTGTCTTTATTTTTATTCATTTTAGATGTACTATGTTTACTTTAATCTATGTTCTATTGTGTATTCAAATACTGATTTTAAATTATGTTTGTGTGTTATGTTTTTTTTTTTTTGTTTGTTTTTTCTTAGTTTACCAGTTGAACCTTTGGCGACCTTCCTCGGATCTTCAGTCTTTACTGAAGGAAGGCTGTCGATACAAAGTCTATAACCTCACCACTACGGATGGAAAGAAACATGGTGGTAGCACAACTGTTCAGCTGACTGGCACAAAGAAAACACAGTTTCAGGACCTACAGGTACGATAGAAACTATCTTAAGCACACTCAGTGTGCATATACAGAAACAGTATTTATAAATTTAGATAGATGATGGAAATAATTTATAATACTTGTGATTTGTTTTATCATTCAGGTTCCTCAGGAATGGATATTGGCACGTTTTCAACCGAGGGTCTCTATCCCTTTTGTGGATCTTCAAAACCCAGAATTCCAGCCGCTATGTGGAGAGGTGGATCTTACAGGATATGTCATCAGTATCATAGACGGACAGGGTAGGTGATTTTTTTTCTTAACTGTTTCTGCCATAACTATATTGTTTACTAAATTATTGTTTGTGCTTTTGAACACAGGTTCCTCTCCTGCGTTTTATTTGGCCGATGGGAAACTGAACTTTGTTAAAGTGCGCTGTTTCAGCAGCTTGGCTCAGTCTGGCTTGGAAGATGTGGTAAAACCACGTGTCCTATTGGCTCTGAGCAACCTGCAGCTGCGAGGTCAGTCCACATGTCCCACTCCTGTTGTGTACGCTGGAGATCTGACCGTCTTCTCAACAAACCCCAAGGAAGTGCATCTACAGGAATCCCTCCGCCAACTCAGAAACCTGGTCCAGGTACAGTGCTAAAATACCAAACTTGTAAAGCTGCTGACATGCTTCAAAAACAGTGTTTACCATTCACTCATAAAGATACCTCATCCTAGACTGGATGCTCTCACTGCCAAAGTGCTTCATGTTCTGAAAAAATCAATCAGAATTGCATTAGCTATAATTCCAACAACGTACAGGTGCAGATACAGCAATGTTTCTCAAATATCAAGTAATTTCTGTCATTCTTACTGAGTTAACTTTTAAAAGAAGTTGTGCTGAACATCACTGGAAATGCATCTGTAGAAAATGTGATGAAATGGCAAAGTTTTAGTCAATGCAATCTTATATTAACTCTAACAAGTATTTTATAATTTTTCTTCATTTCACACTTGAAAGGAAACAAATCTTTTATCAGTATTCTGTGAATCACAGATGCAAAATTGTGCATACAGACACATGAGACATACAGTATAATGGTATGAGTGCCAAGGAATGTAATGGACTAATGATCAGATCCTGGAATTGTTTAAAAGGGTTTACTGTTGACTCACCTGAACCATGTAGAGCTTTCTCATCTTTCTTTTCTCCGTCTCCTTGGTTTGGATACCATAAAATGTTGTAAAATATTAAAATGACATAACTATAATTTTCATCATGTGTTTTCAGGCTCAGGAGAACTTTTTTCTAACTGCTGAGGAGGAGCTTTCACATTTAGTTAGATCTGGTGGCCTGAGCTACATCTCCTCTCCAGCTCTGCAAACACGAACCCCAGCTTCTGCGATGGACAGAAGACAAGACACAAGGACAAGTGTGAGTTTGTGTACTTGCTGTGGTATCTGGGGCTCTCATAACCACTTCATACTGATTAAAAACTAAAAATGTGTCCTTCTATGCAGGTGAGATCACAGCAGCCAGTCAGAAGCTTTGGATCCTTCACACCTGTCAGCAGGAACCCTCCTGCAGCAAACTGTTCAACAGAGAAAACCCCTAGCAGCCTGAAGAGGAGGAGAGCTCTGGACTATCTGTCTCGTATCCCGTCTCCACCACCTCTCTCCCATCTGGGCTCAGTGGCTTCTCCATGTGTAAATAAGACATTCAACCCCCCTCGGAGGTCTGGGACAACTAGCACTTTAAAATCTGTACCGACTCCAGCTCGCAAACCTGTCGATTCACCGATGGAGGCTGAATGGGTGAATGACGAGGAACTGGCTATGATTGACACTCAGGCATTGCTTGTTGGTGATTTATTGTAGGTACATGAGACTGTATGATGACGAGCATGCTGCAACGTTTAAAACCTGTACAAATGAGTGAATGTAAAGACTGTGTATGGCACATATTCTGTGGTTGTTTTTGAAGTCTCACTGTACTCATTAAAGAGGTGAAATTGCTTCACAACAGTAAAATCATGTCATCACTTCATACTGATCTACATTCTTCTCTTCAGTCTACTTTTTTGTCTGTGAAGCTAATTAAGTTAAACACAAATTTAGAATTGCATTCCTGCAGTTTAACTAAATGATCTCCCCATTTGTGCTGCATTTGAGGACAAGTAACTGAGGGCTGATCAGAGAGTCCACAGTCACACCTGTAGTAGTTGTTTTTTGTGAGTGAATTCTAAAATAACACGTATACTGTATAGGATAGTGCAATATTGAAAAAAACTGAAGCTCATGATAGTTATTTTAAAACAAACGTAACGTGCTTAAAACAGTTAAAAAGGGATTATCCATTATGTTAATAATAAGGTTGCTAACTAGTAACAGAAGGTTATTAATTAGGGCATGTGTCAACTAATCCACAAATATTTTACCTAATGTATAAAAACGTTTCATATGTGTTAAATCGGTCCTAGAAAGCTGATTCATCATGACGAATTGTCACAAATTCACTTTTATAGAAAGATTCACTTTATAAGGTAGATATTATAGCACCATCATTATGCTGTATGTCTTAACTTACTAAGTTTACCTTTAAGATATATTGGTTTCCTAACAATCAAGCCCACTTCCAGTCATATTTTGTTCCAAAAGGAGATAAGGAAACACCTTGGATTATATTTGGTACACATTTTGTTCATATCCTATCCCCATACCCTAGTAATGACCGTCCACTGTGTCCAGCTGGTGGCGCTGACGCGCTCGTTAGCCTGTTCCCCGCATGGTTCCCCGGCCGTTAAAGAGAAGAAGAAAGACGTCACTTCCGTAAACACAAGGCACCTGCAATGTGGAAATTGTGTGCCGGGTGTTTTTTTTGTTAATGTCGTTATTTCCCTCATTTATGCATGTTGAATGTATATGGTGAGCATTAATTAATATCGACATTTACTCTATGTTATGTTATGTTAAGGTAACGTTAGTACATTTTTTTCACGCAACAGTTTTGTTTCACCATCTTCTGTATAGCTCGTGAGGTGACGTTAGCTAACGGTTGGCTTGGTTTCTAGTTGAGCTTCAGTTTATGTAACGTTAGTGTGACCTCAATGAGTTTCTGAACACATAAAATTATAAAATCGTTTTGCAAATGCGGATACACACGCTGACATATCTATTGATTTACGTACTCACTGTAATTTTAATACTGTATACAAATATAATAATAAAAACAACAAACGTTACACATTAATTATTTGGAATTTAGTATTTTTGTGCTTGTCCAATGTATTAATGTATGTGTTTTAATCTGTTTTTATGCAGATGTCTCATTCTGAATCCCTCTGTACGACCTCTCATGACATAGAAAACTCTTGTGTGGGTGTAAGTGAAAAAACCGAAGACGGTAGCGCTGACAAAGACACGACCTTTGTGAGAAATGACTCGAGTAGTCCAGACAGAAGTGTGAGGGAGCGTGTGTTCAAGGAGGTAGGACTCACCAGCACCACCTTCATTGGTCCAGCATTTCCTCCAAAAACAAACACGGTCAAGTCTGACATTGAAGACACACTGAGTGAGTTTTACAAAGAGCTTGAGAAGATCGATACACCTGATTATACTAATGTTAACCCAGGGAGACAAGATGCAGGTTTTGTTCAACCACCCATACCTCCCAAAACATATACCAGCAAAGAGACTTTGGGTGCAAGCGGGGAGAACATTGCTAACACAAGCAAATCTGCAGAAACAGGCGGCTACCTGAAAAGCAGTGGACAGAAACAGCCGCCCTGGCCACACTGGTATCGAAATGAGCCATACTATCCCAGAAGACCAAGGCCAGGCAGAGGTGCTCCTACTCAAAATCAATGGTATTATCCTCAAACACAGAACAGACCACCAAACCCAAAATTTCACAGACCCCCATTCCATCGCCCACCACCCCCATCTGCATTCCCAAATCCACAAAACCCGCCATCACACGTGAATCAAAACTGGAGCGGTTCGGGCCTGACAAACCAGTATCAAGAGGAGTCGCATTTTCCAACTTTTTCTAGCTTCCCTCCTCCGAATGTATGCAGTCCCCCCTCTCAGGGCTTTTACGGAGATTCTCACCACTTTGACGGGGACGAACAGGGTTGTAGCTATGATGTACACTCAGATGATGTAAATGTTGGATGGTCTAGAGATAGAAAAGAAGAATGGTTTCAGCTGGGTGATTATGACAGCCGCCAGAGATATGATTCAGAAAATGAGCTGTGGGAGCATCACTGCCAACCCCCTGATGACAATGATGCATACCATTCTCCCTTGGTGCTGATCTTGATGAGGGGATTACCAGGATCTGGTAAATCAACACTTGCCAGGTACATGTTTGTGTAATTTTGAGTCTCATAAATGAGTGCATTGTCAGTTTAAAGGAGTCTAAAACTCAGCTTCCTAGCCTAAACATATTCATTGTACATGTGTGTCCCATCTTTCTCACAGGGAGCTGCGCTTCACTGGTGCCAGTGGGCTAATACTGAGCACAGATGACTACTTTGCTCACAGAGATGGCTACCGCTATGAACCAGGCCTTCTTGGGGCGGCACATGAATGGAACCAGAGCAGAGGTATTTTCTCCTTAAATGCTCACACAGCTTAAATTGTTTGTAAAAATTATTTCCATGTCTTGAAAATGCTTCATCATGAATGCGTTTCTGTCAGACTTCAATCAGAACTTCAATCAGGCAAATATGAAGAGTAGTTACAGTAGTCTTTGGTAAACCACTGTTTAAGTCAGAAAAATTGCGAGTCCACTGTCTCTGCCTGTTGGAAAAATGAATGTCATCCAAACAACATTAGATGCCCTTTTAGCTAATAAAGTGGATGCATTTTTATTTTCTTGCCAGAACTTATTTCAACCATTTTCTTGTGTTTAATCCTCTTTCAGCTAAAGACGCTATGCATGATCGCCGATCTCCCATTATTATTGATAATACAAACGCCCAAGCCTGGGAAATGAAGCCATATGTCAAAATGGTGGGTATGGGATTTTACATGTAATTGAGTGTTTAGTTATGGTGTATCACACCACCTTCATAGATCCTAATAAAAATGTCCAACTTTTGTAACAGGCCTTGGAGAGAGGATACAAAGTGGACTTTTGTGAACCTGACACCAGCTGGAAGTTTGATCCTTATGAGCTTGAGAAGTATGATTTCTTAATTATCATATTATATTTACATGCCAGTGCAGACTTTGAAAAATGTATAGAAATTTACACATTACCACACCGCACTGTTTTCCCTCCAGGAGGAACAAGCATGGCGTTCCCCAGGAGAAGATCGCACAGATGATGGATCGTTTTTCATTCCCCATATCCGTAGACATCGTCATGAGTTCACAAGAGCCGCCTCACGTGAACCAGAGGCATCGACCAGAACAGCCACAGATGATGAGGAAAAACCAAGATTTCCATTAGTTTCAACAGGAATTTAACCAGCCAAATAATTTGCCTTGAAGAACAACACTTTTGTAATAGCGTAAATATTGTTAGCTATTGTTTCTACATGATTTTTAATATATTATTATACTGTAAATTTATATAAAGAGAAGAAATTTATTTTTTCTTAAGACGTTTTCATAATTAAATTGTAATGTGTATCTTTGCAAGGCAAGGAAATCTGCGTTATTTTTGCATTTTGTATTAAATGACTGATATTTCAGACTGGTTCGTTTGTGTGTTCTGTGCAATACACAGCAACATGGAAAACCAAAAGGTTGTCCTCCTCTGCCTCATGTTAGTTTCCTGTCTTAATGGATTACCAGTTTGTTTGTTTGTTAAAATTGTTTTTAGAGTCTTCTGATTCCCTGAAATCAGCAGAGCAACTGACCATTTTTCCATTCTGGTAAACCACAAGTTTCATAGTTGATTTACCTCTTTGGATATGCCAACATGTTTCTTTTTCAAGGCAAGAAGTTGTTCTCTGCTGATGCCTGCAGGGCGCACCAAAAGGCAGTTTTCCATTCATCTCCCAGAAAGTGCCCAATACCTTCTATTGCCGCATTTAATTTTGGTGAACATTAAAATAATGAATTCTTAACTAACTGTGTATTGTGTTGTATATACTGCATTAGCTACATTATGTTGTATGTAGCTGATGTTATGTTATAGCTACATTAGGGGACAAACTATTCTCATTATGATGACTTCTTCCATGTGAGTGATGTATGGTTACTCAGCCTATAAATTGAAATTCTTTACTATTTTATGTCTATATGTTGGCAAAATATTTTCCTTCACAAAGTAGTTTTCAGGGGAGATCTTTAAGGTCAGATATTAGGAGGAAGGGATCTTTTAATAGCCAGTATGAACAGGATGAATGATTACAGCAAGCAAAACCTGTATCAATGTTCAGAAGGGCACTACTATACTTCTAACTTTGTTTACATGTAAACTCCAAAGGCCACCTTTAAATTATGGGTTAAAGTGTGAAAGTGAAGAAATGGTAAATTTACCAGTAGTAAAAAAATATTCATAAACTGTTGAGTCTTGGTAAACAAACTGAATTTCTCATGAGTCTGTTGGCCAAAACGGAATAACTCCACCTGCATTCAATTACTGTGGGAAAACAATGTATAGAGACCTTATCACAGTAAAAGCTCAGCAGCAGAATAACACTGTGTGGAGAGGTCTGTGTCTGAGAGCATTCATTATTGTGTCTCACAGGAAATCACATTTTGCCTTTGTATTCCCTCTGGTGTTCATTAAAGCAGCACACAGAGGTGCTGTTTTGTTGACTTTATGCTTTTCCAATCAGTGAAGAGCCAGGAAATTCTTTTTCTCTGGACTTCAGCCTGTTTTTACTCAAACATGTCTCCATTTGAGCATGAAAATTTGATCCAGTTGGTTTGTAATTCTTCATAACAGATGTAGTTGGCTGAAATCTTTTAAAGAAAATCATACGATATTAGACACTAGTGTTATATTTCTCCCTCTGGATTTTTTCTGTGGAGCTTCATGTGGCAGATCTGGGTTACCTTTCCTGTTCTCTGCTCCACACACTATTTCATGTTTAAAACTAGCAAAAATAAAAGAACACTGACAATTGGATGCACATAAACTAGGAATTGTTTTAACCATGTGTTGAAGAAATGAGCAGTGGGGACTTAAAACACTAACAGAGGGGAGTGGACAAAATAACAGAAACATCTTACAATACTAGCCCTGCAGTCAATTTGGTGAAGCTTGTCATATTTGTTTTTTGTCGAGACTGTCAATGGTCATTTTTGAGTCTGTAGTTAGTATTTTTGTTAAGCCAATACGCTTGTTAAGTCTATTTTAGTCTTTAACAGTGAGGGTCTACTTGTGACCACTTTTCCTCCTCTTTCTCTTTTGGTTTTTAATGTGTTATCTCATTATTTCTGAGACTTCCCCCTGCCACATTGGGTAATTTTGCATTGTTTTAGACTAATCCTCCTCCAACCAGTCAAAGTGATATTTACTGCTGTTACATTGTTTTGTATTGTATGGTATTTCCATTCATTTATCCACCTCCTGTTGGACAGACACAGACATCACACAGCTTTCAGCAGCATGGTGATCCCCCCACCAGCAATGGGTTTTCCTTTATGATGGAGTTAATGGATGAATTAGTTAATGTTTGGTAATCTTGCTGCCTCTTTTGTGGTGTTTCAAGGTTGACTGATGACTCAGTATACATTGTACCTTTGTCAGCAGCTTCCTGTGTTTTCTCAGGAGGTTTATTAACACAACACTGACCTTGATCTACAGAATCCAGTGCCAATGTTCAAGCCAACGTTTAGCAGTTAAGGAATTAATGTGAATCACAGTGTTTTCTGCAAGGTGTAGGATGTGCCAACATATAGCTGATTTAGGAAAATTTGTTACAGCCTGAACAGTGTCAATTTTGGGGAGAAACAAAAGGACATGCATGGTTTAGGGATTATAGTAACATAATCTGCAACAGGTACAAGAAAGGAAATGCAAAACTGCTGAATTAATCATAATGACATTTAAAACAAAGAAAGGGGCATTTTCATTTTGGCTTTACAAACACACTTTCCACAAAGTAAAAAGATGTATGATAGTAAGATGATGTCAAATGTGAAATGAAGTAATCCATCTATTTCAGTACTTGCCTACAACTTTGAACTACATTTGTAACACAACAGTAACAACCAGTTTATCATTTTCTGACTTGGGGTCACAGTCACATTAAGATTCCTAATATTTCATTCTAAATTAGTCTTGCATGAGGGCATGTTGGGTAACTGACTGCAATCTTGAACGGAAAATCCATGCAAATGATTTGTTTGTGTAAAGGGTTTTAATGCACCTAATTGCAAAAGAGTGTCGATGGTAAATTATAAAGAGAGAGAGAGACAAGGAAGATGAAAGAAAACAGACATGAAGGAAGTGTGGCATTTCATGGACATTTCCAAATGAGTTTTTAATCTAATAAATAAAAGCGGATCAGATCTTGATAAACAAGGTGTAGAGGTGGTCCCAAATCCCTGACTTTTAGTAGATATAAAGGCTAAGCTTTAGTTGAGTCTCCCTGAGATAACGATGGCCTTGTGTAAGAGAATCAATGTGGAGGCAGTTGTAAAGGAGCTTTCAGATGGGTTTGGTCTCCCTCATGCGGATGGCAATGCCTGCCTTTTCTCCAGTGTTAGCCTATCTTATTTTATTGGAATCTAAAACACTGTGGGTGCTCACAGGCAGGGGCGATATCTTGAAAAAGAGATGTGATGTTGGACTACAATTATAAAGCAAAAATTACCTTCAACAATTTCTGTAAGATTTTCCTGTAATTATAAATAATTTAGTCCTTTTTTTTTTTTTTTTACAGTTTGTAGATGATGTGGTTTGTATTTGCTTGTATAAAACAGTGCCCTTCATAGGCTTTGATGGTTCTATCGTTCTCATTAGAATATGTAATGTACAGTGAAATAATCTCTTTGCAAATCAAATAAAGAACACCATCATATTCTCAGCAAGGAGCAGGATGTTAGCTGCCTTCTATATATTTAAAGTAAAAGCTTTGACCTTTGAAATCTGGAGCTGTTCAACATCCTAGACCTTGATAAAGCCGGGGTGGGCAGGAGCATTGAACACTGATTATATGAACTGCTATAGGAAAGGGAAAACAGCTCATTTCCATGAAAAACAAAATTATTCTGTTTTAAAACCTAAGCCAACACACCAAATACTTATCAACAGTTTGACCTAATAGACAAGCTTGTAGTTAACACAGAGCTCCTAAAACGGGTGGTCAGTTTGCATCCTTCACACAGAATATCTGCGATGTGACCTCATCTAGGAAATCAGAGGGCTTTGCTTGTGATTTATATTGAGATTTCTATTTCAGTTTTGATTAAAATTAACTCCAATTTGTGCAGTATTCATTTCTTGAGGCAAGCTTTCAGTCAGTGACCTTCTTGAAGCAGTCTTATAAATGATCTTCCTATTATTAGAAAGAATAAGATGTTCTTCCTCTCATTATATTGTCATTGGCTTTATCTTATGAGGATTTCAACTTTGATTAAAACAGTTACTTTTATTTATTCAATTAAACTAAGTTGTATTTTTGCACTCCTTATACACAATAAATTGTTGGCAACTTTTTACATCACTGTACGTTTCATGTTACAGCAAATCTTTCGTATACGCTAGCACTCTTCACAGGGATTTAAATTACCCAGAAAACTAGAAATCCTTTCCTTTCAAGGCTATGCCAGCCATGAACTGTAATTTGTGCAACGGTGACACAATATCCTGCTGTTTTTCAACAACAGGATGTCAGACACAGGAAAGTCATACATTTTAAAATCTCGAGGAGCTAACGTGCCCATCCTTCATGCATTGGCACCTCATTAATCACTGTCACTGTTCTCTTAACAGAAATCTGTGCGCACAAATGTACATCTGAAAACTAAACACTGTAGTCAAAGTGCATTAAGTATGATAAACGTATGGTCTTTTGTACCTACATGTTGGTTTGTTTGTGTGACTACAGTTAGTAAATACTCAAGCATGTGTTGAAAGTTTTGCTCAGGTGAGTATAAATATACTGTAAACGTCAATGGCTTAACTCAACAAAATGATAATATGGTTCTGCTTTGGCTATTAGCTACCTCCTCTCTTATGTCTTTTGTTTCCTCAGCCAGAGAGCCTCTCTTGGTTTTCAGATTTTCCTCAACCTGTGTGATTATTTCTGCCTCTGAGGAACAGCAGCTGTATAAAAACACCAATCTTCAGGCTGGAGGCTGGTAAGAGTCCTTGAAACACAGACAGTATGAAGGTTGGAGCCTGACTACTACCTGAATTCATGATTTAATAGATTAAATAGAGCGATGGAACAGAAACCTACAGAAATGGCAGCAATGTCGAGGTGGAGGTTTGCAAATTGTTACTGTTGTTTATCAGCCTCTAAACCTTGAAAGGACGTGTGCTTCCCAGGTGTGAAGGTGTGTAATTGTAATGTGAGGCAGCCAGCAGCAGAAAAAGAGCATGTGTGCTTTGAATGATGATGATGATGAGGGAGATGTGATGAGCGCTCTGTGCTCCCTGAATGGCAGTGATGAGCCACAATTAAGTCACTGCCATTAGCCTTCTTAGAGACTAAAAGGGCAGATGAAATCAGAGCTGACACCCACATGTGAGGCAGAGGACAACAAAAACTGGATACAACAGGCTAATGCGTGCTAATTACCACCCCACCAAGCAATGCTTGTATGGTGTATAACACAAAGCTATCCATAGTTTATTATATTTCATTGTTTATGCAGTTGTTGCATTATTATAACCTCCATTTCATTTATGTCTTTGCAAGGGGAAGATCAGGAAATCAGGGAACACTGATGGACTTTATCCATCCTTATATCCTTTAGGTGCTAGAGAGAGGAAGTGGTCCCTGCATTGTTTTGTATGTAGGCTATACTGTGATTTTACATCTTATAGATTGTTGTCAGCCTCAAAAATAAACTGATTAGTTGAGATTATTCTCAGCAGTTTCCTCCTGGTGCAGCCCTTAGTTGCAAACAGGGATTTAATAGAGGTTAAAAGCCATTTAGCCTGAAAGGGGGTGAAGCACAAAATGAAAGTTCTCTTGTGAACAAAATAGATTTGTGAATAATGATGTTTTTTTGTTTTGCAACTAAAGGCATAAACATTAGTCATTATCTAAACGTTCCCTCTAAAACTCATTTTTAAAGGGGAACAGGAGGTGCTGTCTGTCGCCTGTCAGTTTACGTTGTTTATTGTGGTTGTCACGTGAGGCTGACAGCCAATGACAACCTTGTTCTGCAACCGCACAGCTTGTCATCTTTTTACACACTAACGGCCAATCAGCGGAGTCAAGTCAACCACAATAAGACAGGAAACTGGTCATTTAATCTTCAAAATAAAAGTGTAAAATTGTGTGTGTGTGTGTGGGGGGGGGGGGGGGGGGGGGGG
>VMKM01000027.1:0-40000 GCA_008360985.2 Macquaria ambigua
CTCTCTCTCTCTCTCTCTCTCTCTCATTCTCAATTTCAATTCAATTCAATATGCTTTGTTGGCTTGAATGTAACAAAGACAATATTGCCAAAGCATCGGGTAATAATGATATTTAAAAAAAGGTACAATTCATACAATCAAGAAAATAGCAGAAAACATACACATATGTGTGTGTTTGTGAAAGACTGTGGAAGTGAGTGTTGAAGTTGTGTGTGTGTGTGTGTGTGTGTGTGTGTGTGTGTGTGTGTGTGTGTGTGTGTGTGATAGGCTATGTCAAGATATTTATTTGTCATATTCAGTGATGTTTTATTATGTGTCCCTCAGTTTGTGACATGCAGTCACATAATGTGCAGCTCAGTCTGCTGCAGGTCCTTCTCCTAAGACAATCTGATGCTTTTCACTGTCATCGAGATCTGTGAAGTTTGGGATTAACAAATTGAATCTATTAAAGTATTGTACTCTGATGTGATTATATCTGTCACATTGTAAGAGGAAGTGCATCTCTGTCTCTACCTCACCTGTCTACTCTGCCAATCTGTATTCATGGTTTAGGGTCAGATAGCAGTTCAGTTTGTTTTGAGTTTTGGTTTGACTCATCCAGTGTGCCAGATAGGCATCTTTTGTTAATTTAATAATTTGGTTTACTCTGATCAGTGGTTGGAAAGCAGTGCTGGTCTGAGGTTGAACAGTATTGGGTGTTAGTAAGTCTCAGGACCATCTGACAGAGGGGACTCTTTTGGAGGATCAGTTCCTGGGTTTGTAGTGCCTGAAATCTCAGAGTGTCTTGGGGTTTCAGTTTGAGATGTAACCAAAATTTAAGTGTTCTTTTTTTAATGTTAATAATCTGCATGCATTGGTTGGTGTTTTTCTTTGGATGTTTAATATGGACCTACAGAATTCTACATGCAGGGCCTGATGACTCAGTGTAATCCAACCAATCGGTATGTCTATTTTGTAAAATGTTCTTTTAATTGCATAAAATGCTCTACATGCTTTTTGTTTCAGTGCATTCACTGCCAGACCAAAGTTACCTGATGAACTGATTTTGAGCCACAGGTAATGATAGTATAGGATGTGATCTAGATGTTTCCTAATTTGAATTGATATGTGGTTTCCTGAGATCTGGGCTTCTTTTGGAAGATCATTATTTTAGATTTGTTAAAACTGACTGTCAGGGTCCAGTTTTGACAGTACTCCTCTCTGCTCCCTCTCGTGCACCAGGTGCCAAATATCGCACATGCATTGTCTCTTTCCATAAATGTGCTAGTAGATTTTCATATATTTAACACTGACAGTACTGAATTCAGAACACTAACAAAGACATGAAGTCTCTTGTTTGGATGCAGATGAAAGTAAGCAGGCTTAACAATATTCAAGCTTCAACATCAAATCTCTGACTTTCACTCACTCTTAACCACATTCAGATTCAATCTTCTTCTTCAGTCAAAGGCCTCCATCTCCTTCCCTAAAATCCCCAAAGGCCAAATTCATCTCCTTCACCCAGGATGAATGGTTGTGTCCGCAGGGAGTCAGCATTGTAAAACTCCTTCACTGCGTTCTGAATAGCAAGGAAGACGACAGAGAGGGCAGACATTAGGACATTCTCATATGTATTTGCTATCACACTTCTCCATCTTCAGCGATGAGTATGCTTGAGCAGAAAAGGAAAGAGGGCTGAAGATCCTATCACATAACAGAAGATCTGGTAGAGGGCTGGAAGTCTGCTCTGCAAGGCCACACACACACAGACAAACAGACACACACACACACACACAATTCCACTTAGCATGGCTGGGACTAACCTCACTGTACAATATGTCTACATAGGCCATTGTTGAGTCTTTGTGAAGGGATAAAGTGAGAGCACAGGGGAAGGTGAGTGTCTGGCTGGCTGTGGCCTGAGCTCTGATAGCATTGTGATGAGTGAGTGGGCAGGGTTGGAAAGGGCTGCTTATTGAGGGATAAAGAGTGAGAGAATGAATGTAAAGGAAGCGTTATGGTGAGTCTTTGAAAGCATGTCCCTCTAAAGGTCTACAGCCTTTGGAATTCCTTTGCTAGCCATCTGATTCCAAAGATTTTCAGATATCAAAAAAAGCAGAGCCATCTTGGCTTTTTTTAATTTATTTATTTATTTTACAGAGGACAGTAGAGAGATGACTGGAAATGAGGGGAGAGAGAGGAGGGATGACTCAACCGGACCCAAACCTCAAAACAGCAGTCAAAGTCAAGCAGCAGTCTCCTGTGTCAAAGTCACATGCTTTGTTGAGGCCATGTACACTATAACAACATACACACTACCTTTGCTTCTGAGGCACAAGAGTCACAATTTACATGGCTGCAAGAGGTCCTTGTCAGATAGCTATCTATCTATCTATCTATCTATCTATCTATCTATCTATCTATCTATCTATCTATTATAGATTGATAAATTGTATGTTGGCTTTCTTTGGGAGCAAAACATGGATATCTAGATTACATCCATTTTAAGCATCCACCATACCCAAGTCTTGTAATTACCAGGCACACAATCTGCTTTGTCTTCCAAAAAGGATGGACTCTAATTGTGGGCCAAATTAAAGAGCTTAATGAAACACTGCTGTGGACCATTTATCACCACTAACAAACGGACAGTGATGACAGAGGAGGAAGGAGAAGGGCAACACATAAAATATCTATGTAGTGTTTCTTTGGTTGAACTTCACAACTTGCCCATTTAGGCTTAAATCCCACTGGTTATATCTTTTCAAAGCTGACCGGAAGGAAATATGGAAAGGAAAGGATTATACTTTTTGCATAACTGAGCAATTTTGACGTGGCAAATAAAAAATTGTGAGCGCCCTCTTCCCTCAGTCGAATAGACTGGGATTGGGTATACAGCTGCCCCTGGAGCTACAAACAATACTACAGCCTTGTGCGTCCCTGATGTGTGTGTGTTTGTGGGTGTGTGTGTGTTTGTGTGTTGCAGTGAAGACAGATTTGACAGGCTGTGTGACCTGCCAGTGGTGGACAGATGAGTGTGTGTCTGTGTATGTGTGTGTGTGTGTGTGTGTGAGCATCCAGGAGAAAGTGGTTTAAGAGGCTCCTGGATGACAGAGGCCTCCCAAATGAGATTATACTTTATTGTGAGTGCAAGGACCTGGGTGTAATTCAGTTTGAAGAGAACATCAGGCCTGCATTAAACTGGGAAAGTTCACACTTGGCAATATGGACCGATAAGGGAGCGGCAAGGCTTTAGGTGGGACATAAAGGTAGAAGAGAAAAATAAGACCAATAAATTGCAGAGTTCTTCCCACCACCTTGTACTGTAACAGTTGTGCAGTGGAACCTCTCTTATTCCCCAAAGTGTCTTAACCACACAGCAGTGGGATCTATGGGGAATGGGGAACAATGTTCAGATTAACAAAGACTTGATGACCAAATCATGTGGAAAAAAATGTCACAGGTTTACATCGGGAGGGGGTCACAGAGTAAATCACAATGTCATATTTTTTTCAAAATAACATAGTATCATATTACAGGTAATTCTACAATAAGCATTATCACAAGAGCATTGTCTGTGTCAATTAAACTGTTTGTATCTTTTTGATAAAATACAATTATTAGCACAAGATCAACTTACTGGAAATGTTCCTGAGGTTTCAGCCACATCTCGTGGCCTCATCAGTGGATAGAGTGTTGGACATGGGACATGGGACAGGCAGTTGTATAAGGGGGGTGATGGTAACCCCTGTCTCTCTCCTCCTCCTCACTGACAAGATGTTGTGCTCTGAGTAGGAGGGTCCTCACCACTGATCTCTCATGTTGTAAATAGTGGTTAGAGTTAAAATACAGCTATTTGTCTGTATGAGTGGGTTTCCTGTTCACTGTGGTCATTATGCTCCTGTCAGCCTTCATATGAACACAGGAACAGCAGCTTACCATCCTCTACCTGTAGAACTTGACGTGTTGGTTGATGTTATTGATGTGTTGGATGCAGCTGTCAATACTGTAGCAGTGCAGTTTGGTGAAAGTCAAGTCATTTTTATTTATTTAGCCCAAAATCACAAATGACTAATTTGCTAAAAAAAGGGCTTTACAACCTGAAAGTGTCCTTCACTGCTCACATACAAATATCAGATGTCAAGTGGGCCAGAAGCTGTTGTCAGGACAATCAATTTAAAAGGTTCCATGTGCAAGTTAGCTACAATGGGGAACATTGTGAACAGTTTGCCCTAAATTTTCCACTCCACTGTAAGAGCAAGTGTCCTCAAAAATAACCCAGTCAAGTAATACCAATAAAGTAATACCCACAGACATCAGGGCATACTTTGATTTGACTAGTGTATAAAATCAACTGTTCTCCACATCAGGGTGATGATGGATGATGTGGCCATGCAAATTAGATGTCACAATGTATATCATTTTGAACAAACAAGTCTCACAGATTGTGTAGTTTTTATCCAGTTTTTGACAGACAATCTTATCTTGCTTATCTTGAGACTGTCCACCAGTTGCTTCAGCAAAGTCCCAAAAATGACATCCGTTTATGTTCAAGGGACAAAGCCGTCTAGCTGCTGCAGGAATTATGCCCCTTTCTGTTGGAAGCAACAGAAGAAAAAGTGTGACATTATAAAGTCCACAAAGGGAGTAGGTCAGGGTCTATGAATGGGACAACAAGACGTCAGTACGGTGGCTCAGTGGTTAGCTCTATCGCCTCACGTTCGTAACCTAGCTGGGGCAGGGACTTTCTGTGTGGAGTTTGCATGTTTTAGGTTAATTCTCCCATCAGTGCCTTTGACCAAGGCACTGGCTTAGAAGTGGAGTTGGTCCCCGGGCGCTGCACAGTGTCTGCTTACTGCTCCTAACACTTAGGATGGGTTAAATGCAGTGAATGAATATCCCTAAGGGGATCAATAAAGGATAACTTTGGTGGCCACGTTTTGTTTCCCTTTTCCAACGGACAGTCAACGTTGGTTTCTTTTAACCATGACCATGATCGTTCCTTACCTAACCATAACCACGTGGTTATTATTGTAACCATGGTGACGAAGAATACTGAAATTCATGATTTACTTGCCTGAATGATGCAGCAGTTGCCGGTCTCATTTGGTGCAGAATACAGCTGCAAGCCTTCTAAAAAACACAAGATGTAGAGAACATATCTTTCCAGTTCTCTCCGGTCCAGGCTTAAGGCAAAGGGGACCAGAGCCACATTTCAAAAAGCTTTTCAAAGCTCACTTGTATAGACATTTTTATATTTTCTACTCCAATGGTTTTATGTTGTTCTTTTCATATTTTGTTTTATTTCTCTTTGTTTGGTCACTCCCTGAATTCTTGTTGTATTTTATTGTTTAGTATTTTCTGTGCACCTGTCAAGCACCTTGAAACTCTGGCTTTGGAATATAGAAATAATCAATCACAACATCCTGTTAGACAGACTGAGGCACTGGGTGGGGATATCTGGTACAGCTTTAGAATGGTTTTCATCTTACCTGTCCAATAGGAGGTTCTGTGTCTCTGTCAACTATGTGCCTTTTTACCTGCCTCAACCAAACATCTATTAATCTACTCCAGACGGTACAGAACTCAGCTGCCAGGCTTTTAACCAGAACCAAGAAACGGGATCACATCACCCGTATTAGCCTCTTTACACTGGCTCCCAGTATGTTTTAGAACAGATTTTCAGATTTTACTGATTACTTTTAAGGCTTCAATGGCCTTAGATGGCTTTTAATGGCCTCTCTCCCTGCTATATCTCTGACCTCTTAGTACCATATGCACTGGTAGGTACTTTGAGATCCTCGGGTAGAGGTCTTTCGTCTGTTCCAGATGCCCACCTAAAAACTAAAGGGGACGGAGCATTTGCAGTCAGGGCCCCAAGGCTCTGGAACGATCTGCCCAAAGAAATCAGCTCGCCTGGGTCAGTGATCTCCTTAAAGTCCCTTTTTAAAACTTAATTTTATCGGAGGCCCTTTCCAGATTTTACTTGAGTTTTAATTTTCTGTTTTTTATTTCCTTTAAAAATGTTTTTCTTTTCCTATTCTCGCCTTTTCCTGCACTGTACCGGTATCTGTTTTCTTTTAAGACCTGATGATTTCATGGCTTTAAACTTGGTGTCTGTCATAATAAATGAAATTGTATACAACAAATGGATTGTGTAAGTAAGTGGAGTTTACATTGTTCCCTGTACTGCTTAAAAATAAATTAAATATTCACATCACTCATACAAGGACATGGCCCATTTATATTTCCCTATGACGCCATATTCTGAGTTTAAAAAGTCATTTTTGTAATAATACAATAAAATATTTGCTGCACACGAGAAGATTTTATTGCACATAAGACACCACCAAAAGTTGGAGTTAATAAATGTACATAATACATATATTTCAAGCATAAGAACTGCACTAATGTAATAATACACAGATTACACTCAAGATTACACACTGACAACAACAAACATCATAATATTATATAATATTTATAAGAAACATTTTCTAGTTATTCTCTGGCTATCAGAGATAACTGTGGTTTGAAGTCTCTGCCTTCATCAGTCCAGCCAGCAGTGTGTGTCATCTGTTATTCAATGCCTTTATCCTTCAGTAGCTTTTTCACAGTCTTCAGGTAGTCAGCGTCTGGGTAGCCATCACTGAAAGAACACTTTGTTACGACTTTGTTACATTTAGCACAATACTTTTCAGACTTTTTACCAAACATTATTGGGGAAATTAGCAGCAAAATGAAACAGTTTTCACTGAAATATTATTAATATTTACAAGCTAGTTAAAGTTTGCCCAGCGTGCCAAAGTTAGAATGGCACAAAGTTCTTTGCCTGAGGAACCAGTTTTTATTTTCTCCCCTGTCAAAAATCTGTCCATATTGTTCTTTACATGTCATTTAGCTGTATGAATAAATCTTGCTAAGCTGAATCTTGAGAGCCTTGACAAGAGCCTGTCCTCATCAGCTGCTTATGTCCACAAGCAACTGTATGAAGCGACTGCCCATGCACCAGCAAGCAATATATACGCATATGTGGAACACATACACGTACACAGACAACCAAGTCAGTATGTACAAATGAGTGTGCACATCCACTCTCTACATATACATCTGCAGCTGTCTGCAAGCAATCTGGAGGTGATTACATTAAAGGTCTGTCATGTGACCAAATTACATTCACTTTTAGCAGATGTTTGTGACTGTAAGTGGCCTCAGCAACATGAGAAGATGCTGATGATGGACCTGCAACTGATCCCTTGTCTCTGAAATTGAATGCAATGCTGCTTCATTTATTAGCAAGCTAAGCAGTATAACATTAGCTAGCTACATACCAATATTCAACCATTCTGAAACACAGCTGCTTTCTCTCTGATGGTGTTCTTTCTCGTTCCTGTCTTTCTTTTCTCTTTTGGTAGCCTGATTTTACTGTACTGTAATTAGACCAAATCAGGTGTTGCAGCGATTAGCACAGGGTTGTGCAGCAGTGTCACTACATGGCCATGCTGACTGTAGCACAAGTAGAAATACTAACCAGAAATCCCAACTTGAAGAGCGATACAACGCCAAGTGACTGCACAGCGATTAACATCTTTGTACATCAGCTGTTCAACCCTGCCACGAGGGAGTACAGGCATCACGGCGTGATCGATCAGTCTCTCTTCCATCTTTCTCAGTTGCTCGGCAAACAGCGGAATGCTACAATGCTACATGGTAAACAAGGTTCTTCTTCATCTGGGTGTCTGATCGCCAGCTTACATGATTGGCCACCGCAGCGTGATGTCAGTTGCGTTTCTCCAAAAGTTGATTTTGTTTTAAGTTTTCTTTTCTTTTCTTTACTCTTTTTACTGGCACCCCCTGCGGTCCCCACCGCCGCAGCCTAAATGCACTACCGACGTTCAAATGAATTGGAGGACTGGCGTTTTCACCACAGCGCCTGATTTGGTCTGAATACGGCCTAAGACTGTAATATTTACTCACACTGTGCTCCCCCCATCTGGTTGTGTTTTTAGGGGGATGGAAGCTGTAGTGACCATGTCCTCTCCATCTTTATTGGTGGCAACAGAAAACATGAGCTGCTGTTTGAAAGCCTTGTCCAGCAGCCTGAGAACCCTCCTGCCCTCGCGGTTGTCAGGCAGGTAAGCACAGAGCCGCAGCCCTGCATAAGGCTGGCCAGGGTGAGGGTGTTTCTCCTGCAGGAAGAGAAGTGAAGTTTCAGCGGCACAGTAAACAACACTGTCTCCTTTGAATTCTGTTTACGTAGCCTACAATGATTATGCATTGGCTAATACATTTGAAGGAAACATAACATGTTTTGCTCCACTACAGGTGGAGGAGGAGGTGTGATGTAGTTCTACTACAGTCCCAGGAATGAGGTCTGGATGGATGGTTGGGCATGCAAAGCACAGGGTTTATGTCCAGTCTAATGCTTTGTTTCACACAATCTTTCACTAACTGTTTTAGTTGCTAAAGCTTAACCACACTGTACTTAAAACCACTAAAACCACCATGTTTCTATAACAATAGCTAAGTGCTTTGAGTTGCCTAAACACCACCATAAACTGCTTAATCATGCTTATGTTTTCAGGAGCAAATATTGTAGGGATCACCCCATCATGTTGACAAAAATGTAATGCCTGGCAGCAAGAAAAATGCAAATGCAAATCCCTGTATATGAACATCATTTTGGTATGGTTTTGGTTTTGGTTTTAGTTGCAATAAACTTAGAGACCAGTGAGGGTGGTTTGGCAGTTGTTAGCCAACATTGTTGTTTACATTTCTGTCAACCTTTGTCAAAAGCACATCATTGTATCTCAAACCTCCAGGAAGCCACTTGTTTGAAATTATTTTAGTACACTATAAACATCAACTTGCAGAGATGAGGATATTCATTGTGATCCATTGTGACACCCAGCTGAAGGCAGTGTGCAAAACTGATTCATTACATTCCCAGATCTCCAACGTTACAAATAGTCAGTGGTAAGGAAAGTGCTAGAAATAAAAATCAATAAAAATAGGAAAATACTCTTCAGCAGCAGAGGAATAGTTTTGTAGCGGTGCTATCTAGCAATAATGCACATAGTTGTGTGATCTTTTTTTATGAAATTAATATATGCAGAAATGCAAAAAATGTGAATCATGACATCATATTTAAAATGTTATGAGGAGTTTCAAGACTTCTCCCCCAGGAAACACACAGCATGAAATGTGTGCTGCTTCAGTGTTTCCTGCAGCTCTGCTAACCAGACTAACCAGATCATCAGCTTCTTTTGTGGAAAGAATGCTGCACCCATAGAAATTCTTTCAGGTTCTTTCATTTTAATGAAATGATACTTTAAGTTACTGTCTCTCTTTCTGCTGAAGTGGTTTTCATTTCTTTCAAGACTGCATGTTGAATGACGTGATGCAATTATGACACCAAAAGTATTTATACCAGAAATCAAGCCGGTTACTGATCCTATGTGTTGATTGTAAGGAATTAAAATATTAACATTGAAAATTGTGCTTTTGAATACATGTTATGTTGTATGTAAATTTTAACAATATACACCAAACAAATAAACAGATGCTGTTTCTGAACATTAAAAACACACACAAAAAGAGGCACTATAAAGAGAGGTTTAAGCCTAGCTGCTTAGTTAGAGAATAAAGTAGTTTTCATCCAAAAAAGTTGTTGTGCACATAAACCTTTTGAAATCTGGGCAGTGATTTCCACAGAATGCCTGGGAACCTCCATATGCACACAAGGCGGAAGCCAAACAATCATTAGATAGACAGTAGATAGTTGAGAGTGGATCCACTGTAACTCAGACCTTAAATAGATGTACAGTGTGGTTTTAGCCAAGCTTACTGTCTGTATTCCATCTGGGAATATGTAGTTCATCTGAAGGGTGTTGTCATCAGGGAATCCTGGCAGGTCTCTGTGGAGCATCACCCAGGTCATCTGGCCCTCTGGCTGGCAGCCATTCAATGCTCCGGACATCCCATTTATCCCTTCATTAACTGCACAGACAGCAGACCGGTTTTAGTTCAATTATCCAGAAGTGAGTAGAAGATAATTATTGAAAGCTTGACAGACACAGAGAATTAGGTGTGTATGTACATGAAGGACCTTGTTGTACCAGTGATGGAGGACCCTGTCCATTCAGATAGCGGTTACAGTGGAGCTTGTCGCTGCTCTGGCTAGAGCCCATACTGGGAAGCAGGAGACAAACACACAGACAGGGAAACAGATCAGCAACACTGACTGATTGCTGAAGATATCTACACAAATGTACATTGTCAAAGAGCACATCATCTAAAGTGGACTGCAGTGGACTTCCTGCACCAGCTCAGGAACCTGCCGCAGGAGCTGCTGATCCAGTTCTACACCGCAATCATCCAGTTTGTTCTCTCTTCATCCGTCTCTGTCTGGCCACCAAACAGGACAGGAACAGAGTACAAATGACAGTCAAGACTGCAGAAAGAATCACTGATGCCAACCTGCCCTCCATTCAGGACTTATACATGTCCAGAGACAGGAAACGGACAGGAACCATCACTGCAGACCCATCACACCCTGAACACAACCTGTTCCAACTTCTCCCCTCTGGTAGACGCTACACTGTACACTGTACGCCAAAACAACCAGACACAAGAACAGTTTCTTCCCACAGGCCATCACTCTGACCAACATTAACACCAGTCATACAGTGTACAACCCTGTAACAGCAAATCATCCACTTACTTCCATTATAGATCATTTCTTACAGTTTAAATGCACCGTTTGTACATGCACTGTCACTGTCAGTATAAATCCTGCACGCTGTATATATAGACATGTAGACATGCATATACTGTACATAACCACCCACTCCATGTATATCCATTCAGTATTTATTTCTTTGCACTATTTGTATTGTTTACAACTTACAGAACACTTGACTTGTATATAGAGTTTTTACTGATGTTGTTGGTCCTTGGTGCTTTTTATGTATTTATATATCACCTATTTTTTCACATACTTGTGTACATAGCAGTTCTGTCTACTCTTTACCTTTATTTGTACACTGAGCAATGAAAAAACTGAGTCAAATTCCCTGTATGTGTGAACATACTTGGCCAATAAAGCTGATTCTGATACGTTAACTAGTCATGGTTAGTAGTGCCTGGGAGAACAGTAGTATAATGTCTTCTGTGGATCTGGAAATAAAATACCCCTTGTGATAGGGAGGGTTTAATGAAACATGGATCCAGCATTTTTGAAACTTGACCCATACTAGGGACCAAAGGGAGGCTGAGTCAGGTTATCTCTGCCTCTGCTCTTTTGATTTTGACTGTTCTCTCTTAAAGCCGTCTCTTGCAAGTCCTCTAATACCTCTAAGGAAAGTAAAAAACAGGGAGGAAACAAAGGGTTCCAACCCAAAATAAAGTTTCATAATGGCAAGGCTGGATTACCAGCAGGTAATCCACACAACAAGTAATCTATTACAAGCAGGCAACTGTCCTGATGACAGTTGGAGATTACTCCAAGATTATCTGATCTTGAGGTCTCTGTCAAAATCCAGTGTTAAAACCTTCTTTGTGGGTATTTAGAAAATTATCTATAAAACACATTCATTTCAAAGTGGAATTGTCTATACTTTTTAGTCTAAATCTAACAGCATTTTGCCTGTGTTTAATGTGTAATGTGTAGCAGTAATTAAAGGACTGGAGGTTTTATCTGTTCACATGACAGCTGGAGATTTTGATATTGAGGTTTCGGTGATTCACACCCTGACATGATACTAAGGCCATTAAGGTCATAGGATAGAGAGTTGTTAGAGTCTCATGAATAAAGGTGTGAATGGTTGTGAAACTGAAAGCTACTTACATAATCATCCAACCAGCAATCACGTCATTCTATAATTTATTATTCGATGACTTCATGTTTAGTACACATTTCTGCATTCCACCCACGTTCCGTTCTTCCATCCTTTTGTTTTGAAAAAAGAAAATTGTTCTTAATCCCCCTTTGATGGTGACAGACCAACACCCGGCTGTTTCAGTTGCAATCTCAGAGACTACACTGCCTCCCAATCACAGCAGCACAAAAAAGCGCTAGAGGTCAAACTGTACTTCTCTCTGGCCTAGGAACTTGGAAACAAGACATTTGACCACATTATCATTTTATCATTATGATATCACTGTGAGCCCCAGACCAGAAGTATGTGGACAGGGGGTCCACATGTGTTAGATCAAATAGTGTATCTGGGTTACAAAGGAAAATCGATGGTTAGTTTATTTGGTTGCTTACATGTTCCACCCCTTGGAATTTACAGTAATTGCACAATATCAAGTAATGTTAGGAAATAGTCTAACATTAAGAATTTAGACCTACCCTCAGCCTGCTGAAACACCTGGAGTCACTGTCACTGTTCCTTGGATTTCTTCCAGTAATAGTGGAGCAAACTCATTGCGGGTGAGGGCAGAAATCACGTTTGTCAACATGCTAACACAGGGAGCTCCTCCGTCAGTATGTGGTTAGCTGCCGTACATGAGAAACATGGCTGATGATGCCAATAAAATCTGATGATCTGATGGATCATTTCTGAAATCATATTTTTTTGATTTTGCTGCCAAACATTCTGCTTGTCCGTTCTAAAAGAACAGGTCTGTTGTCATTTGGAATGAAAACCATTCGTTTCTGCAGCAGGTTAAAAAAGTCTGGATGAAGGTTAGAAGCTGCCTGAGGCCTGCAGTACAATTCATTTAAGATGGCTTTAATTAAACAGGTTACTCTGCATCGTTTGTGTGTGCATTTTAGAGAAAGAGAGAGAGCATCATAGAAAACTAAACTTAATTCAGACTGACGGGGCAAAATGGAGCTGTGCTGTTGAAAACCTCCTGACAGCATCTTGTTCAAAACACACCAGTCAGTGCTGTGACTACTACACAGCATACGCAGGTTTGGCTGACACGACACGGGCAAAGAACGTACAGTCATTATTACAGTCATTACAGTAAAGCTGATCAACAGTGTGCTGTTGTTGCTGTCATCAGTACCTGTTGAAAGTCTGTTCTTCTCCACACCTTAGTGAAGTTTCCTCCTCGTCTTCTGTCTTTCTTCTGCGCAGTCCTGGAGTTCAGTGTTTATTCAGCTCATAATGACACGAGACAGAGACAGAGAGACCGAGACAGAAAGAGGGAGAGGGATGGGCGTGTCAGGCTGCTGGGTTGCGGTGTACTGCCAAGTGATCTGTTCGACTGGTGTAGCAGCTTTGACAGGGACTGTAGTGTGTGTGTGTGTGTGTGTGTGTGTGTGTGAGTGAGTGAGTGAGTGAGTGAGTGAGTGAGTGAGTGAGTGAGTGAGTGAGAGAGAGAGAGAGAGAGAGAGAGAGTAGTATGCAAGTATGTATGCAGGAAATTATAGAATTACACACACACACACACACACACACACACATTTTGGTATAAGATGAGGTTATTATTGCAGCAAGGCCCAAACACAGGAAGAAGGCCCACCCAAGGTAAATAGTTTTGATCAGGCTTTGGTTCAGCAGAACGTTGCAGGTTCTATGATGGAGTGGATGGATTTGCCCCTGCAGACCAAGTGGTCCTTCAGGTGCTTGTCATCTCCCGTCTGGACTGCGAATCCCTTTTTTTTGCTGGAGGCCCTGCATCCCCCACCAGACCTCTGCAGCTGGTCCAGAATGCTGCTGATGTCTCCAATAACGTGCTCAACCTGCCAAGGATTTCCCTCCCCATTTCTCTTCTCTGTTCACCACAGAGGCCGGAAGTCTATCATCAGCAGAGGCCAGCCTCCACAATTCACAACAGACCACGTATACTGTAACCGTTTGGTTGAGATATTTTGTCTGTGTACTGTTTATGCCAGTACCATAATGTTTAGTCTTATTACTACACTTATTAGTTTTTGAAACACTAACCGTGTCCCGCTCGTGGACATAGCTGTCATTTTGTCCCCCTTTTATCTCTCTCTCATTCTTTCACCTGCGCTCTCCTTTTTTGTCCACACTGCTCGGACACGTGCACTCCACACACTGACTGAAGGTTGTGTGGATGTGTACGTGCACGCGACCATACTATTTGATTTAACAACATTGGCCTAACAACTAGATGAATTCTCCCGGTGCTCTCGATGGCCAGTCCGGACCTGCCTACAGGGCCTGAAGGGAACTGCTACTTGTCAAAGAGCACATCATCTAAAGTGGACTGCAGTGGACTTCCTGCACCAGCTCAGGAACCTGCCGCAGGAGCTGCTGATCCAGTTCTACACCGCAATCATCCAGTCTGTTCTCTCTTCATCCGTCTCTGTCTGGCCACCAAACTGGACAGGAACAGAGTACAAATGTTCAAAGCCACGGTCAAACACCTAAACTCTGGTGGTGAGACCATTGTGCTCCTCTGCCTCTGGACAATTGTCACCCTGTCTCCTTCAGGGTTCTTCTCTGTTCTTGTCCCACAGTGGCATAGGCGGATTATGAAACAATGGGCCCCTGGGCATGGAAAGAGATGTTACAAAGCCAATTTAGCTGTATTGATTAAAAGTAAAGTGCATCAGGCTGTTAAGTCTTGTGGGAAAAAAGTCACCTTCTTACTAAATGATTACTGACATGAAGATGAAACGCATGCAGCTCTCACTATCTTGATCCATATGTGTGTGGAAATATTGCTCTAAAGAAACTTGTCTGCTTTGAAAAGTTTGTTGGTTGCTGTGGAAGTGCTGAGAAGACTCAAAGCTGCAGAGTTACAGTATACTGGTAAAGCCAAGTTAGCTGGGCTGGATAAAGAAAGGCTTTTTTCTTGGGGGTTGTTCAGCTCAACATGGGGATCAGTCAGACTCAGAGGAGATGCCCTTTGAATTTTACAGATGTCTTATCTGTACTTCCCTGTACATTTCCTTTTCCCTCTCGATCCTGTTGTCTTTATCTGTGTGATATCTTGGTGTGTTTTGAACAAGATGCTGTGAGGAGGTTCTCAACAGCACAGTTCCATTTTGCCCCGTCAGTCTCCATTAAGTTTAGTTTTCTGTGATGCTCTTGGAAGTTAAGGACTCCAACTGGTCTCTCTCTCACTTAAATTCAGTTCAAGTCAAAGGGGCTGTATTAGCATGGGAAACAGATGTTTACATTGCCAAAGCAAGTGTGAAATAAAAACATGTACATTAACAGAAGAATTGTGATTTATATATATATTATATATATATATAATATATATGCATATATATATACATGTGTAAAAAAAATAGCTTAAATAAAATAAAATTTAAAAAAATATAATAATAATAATAAATGTAGACTTGTAGTTAAAAAATACAAACTAACTATAACTGTATTTGTTCCAATTCCATTATGTTTTCTTAATGAATGTAAGTGTGTGTGTGTGTGTGTGTGTGTGTGTGTGTGTGTGTGTGTGTGTGTTTGATGGTCAGTGTGTGACTGTCCCTGAGCCTGTACCTGGTTAGGATCTGTCCCTGAGCCTGTACCTGGTTAGGATCTGTCCCTGAGCCTGTACCTGGTTAGGATCTGTCCCTGAGCCTGCACCTGGTTAGGCAGTGTAAAGTGGAAAGCAGTGTTGTTGTGAGCCTGGTCAGAGGGTGTCTCTTAGTCTCAGCAACAGCTGACATAGGGGACTCTTTTCTGGGTTCAACCCTTGGGTTTGGAAGGCTTTGGGATGGAGGGTGTCTAGGGGGCTAATTGATTGAAGGTGATCAAACATGAGTGCTCTCTTTTGAATGTTAATGATCAGTGGTTATCTGCCTCTGGTCTACATGCATTTGTTGGTATTTTTCTGTACAATGTCTCTGCAGAGTTCTGCATGTAAAGAGTCTGTTGGATGTTTGTCCCAGGTAAAGCTCTGGTGAGAGTGGACCTATCTTTCTCTCTCTCTCTCTCTCTCTCTCTCCCTCTCTCTCTCTCTCTCTCTCTAAAATGCACACACAAACGATGCAGAGTGACTTATTTAATTGAAGCTATCCTAAATGAATCATGCTGCAGGCCTTCTAACCATCATCCAGACTTTTTTTTATCATTGCTAAAATACACACTGTTTTAACAGCAGCCAGCCAATGCTGTAAACACACCTATGCACACAGACATATACTCAGACCCTTGCTGGCATATGGAGTGCAGTGCTAATAGTAGACAGAGAGAGCTGGAGTGGGAACAGAAATCAAATGATGTCTGTGTTTCAGTCTGAAGCCTTCTGTTCAGCATCAGCATCTTGTGGATCTGATCTGATCACACCTACAGGAGCTCTATTGTTCGACTCATTGACATAATTTGAAAAAAATGGTTTGCGTACTGGTAATCACCACGCTGTTTTATTGCTATAAGACTTTTGGAACAGTAAAGTTTGAAAACAAAAATATAAAGTAATAAAATGTTTCCAAAATCACTTTCAGCAATTTCTGTAAGCCATCGTGTGATTTTCAGGTCAGAGTAGAATTACTGACATCTTTCAGTAGGTTAGCAAAGTATCACTGCATAAAGTCGCTCCACTAGACTGACCCGCGTGACTGGTTCATCTGTGTTACCAACAGTTAACTAAAAAGGAGCTCATAGCACAGGTTTATGCAGCAACATGAAGTCATCCAGCCCGCAGACTGTGGAACAGCCTGCCTAAGGACATCAGAACAGTCTTCCTTCAAATCACCTCAGAAAACTTGTGCATGCAATGATTCTGATGTCAGTGACACCATCTGAAATCATTTCATCATCGAAGATTATTTTGTGTTCTCCTGCCTTTATACCAGCCATTGTTTTCCATTCATTTGCATACAGTATAAAATCCATGTGTAGATTAAAACTTGCTTGACATAAGTAAATAATCACATTGATGGAGGGTTATATTTCAAGTTACCATGAGTCCACTGCTCTTTTTGCATGACTATAAGAAAAAGGAAAAAAAAAAAGATTTTTAAAAAAGGCCAAAAAACCACAGATACAGAAAAAAGAGAAAAACTTTTAAAAAAGGTAAATTGGTGTGAGTTTTCACGGGAGAACAAACTCACAGCTCTAACACTTTCTCCCCCATATCTGTAAAGGTGACTTCATTGGAAGGTGAAAGAAGAAACCCTTTTTAATCACATCCTCTCAGGCTTGAAGATAGAGTTTACGTTCCTCTAATAAGATTAGTGTTGTGGGGGCTTCATTCAGTGAGAGCATAAGCTTGATACTCTATCATGGTGAATGGCACAATTAGCTGCAGAGCTGCTGTCAGGTATTACTGGCATCTGCAGTGAGAAATTAGGCTAAACTACAAAATAAATGGACAGGAGCCATGTGCTCCCACACAGAACTCACCCCCTCACCTTCCCCTTGCCCTCCCCATCTTTCTCCTTTGCCTCCCCTTCTCCCACCCCTTCCTTCCTCATTGCCTCCACTTTCCCTCTCTCACCTCATCTTCTCTTCTCCCGTACTTCCCTCTGCCTCTCACTTGCCTCGCTTGCCTCCCCTTTACCCCCCTGCTGCCTCCCTATTATCTCCCATTTACTCTCCCTTTGCCTCCCCCATTGCCCTCCTTTGCTTTGGCCTAACCAACCAGTGTCTATTCCTCAGTTATTGGGTAATTTGGCTTTCTCCCACGTGTCTCTGTGCTAATTAAATGTGGTGTACACTGTCTGGAGAATGTCACAATTGATTTTTCTTTCTACAAGGAAGTGGGGAGCAATTTAATTTTGAGAAACCCACCACCCCCACCCTGACCCTCCCCCCCAGACACACACACACACACACACACACACACACACACGCACACACACACAGAAATACACATCTTCGTACTTAGAGGGTAGAGGGTGTTCATGAGTCCTAAAACTTCTACCTGACCAAAAAGTACCCCTGACTCATCTTCCCAAACCTGAGATACATTCATCAATTTAAAGAAATAATAAAATAAACAAAATAGATACGATCCATACACAGGGTATACTGGTCCTGGGTCAAATTCTTAGGCTACATCCACACTTGTTTTAAATTACATTTTAAAACAAAAACATTCTCCGTCCACACAAGCATTTTATCACCGTTTCAGAAATAATCTCCGTCCATACTACACGCCTGGAAACGCATATCACACGACCATTCACGTGCAATGACGAATCAGGGAAGGACACGTCATGGCTGATAAGACCCAGTCAGGAAGCAAACATGGGTGTCTGCGACATCGTTTTAGAACGTCTCCGTTTTCACCCATCCTCACTTAAACGCAATCCAGAGTTTCCAAACTAAAACGGGGCCAGCAGCGTTTTAAAAGGTCTCCGTTTTAGGGGCCGGAGTAGTGTGGACGCTAGGCGCAAACGTAGCAAAAGTTTTGCATTTTAAAACAAAACATATTAGTGTGGATGTAGCCTTAGCCACCACTGCAGAGACCTGGGGTTTGATTACCCCTAATGGTACCTCTTGGTCATGTGTTCCAACAAACATGTTCATTGGGAGGGTTTTCTCCCACTGGTTGGTTACGCCGCTTGCACAGAGAAAAGCTAAGAAACTTCTTTTACAATATTTTATAGACTATTTCTTTGGTAGAAAGTAGTTCCAGAGAAGCCTGTTGGCAGTCTGTGGATTATCCTGAATATCCTGAACAACTGAGGAGTCCCTCAAATGGGATCTTTTTAAAGAAAGTAATCCATTGGTCTCCATTGCTTTGGGGTGGAGGCAGATACTTCAGATATTCAGACACAAATATTTTGTTTCTCATATATACCATGCTAAGGTTTATAAGTATTTCCTTTCTAAAGCATACTGATATTTTCAGAGATTGTAAATTCCTTTTCCAGGAGCTCTGGTGTTTTCAGTGGCAGATAGAAACATGGGCAGTGCATTGATTTCACTGTCACTAAAGAAACATCCATCAGCTCAGAGCCATCAACTGAAAGGACACTTAGCCCCAACTAAGGCATGATGAACAACTCGGTCAGCCCCCACCTCAGATTTGTTTTATTTGGCTCAGTGCTACATTGACCTTCCTTATACAACAGACTCACTCTTAATGTGTTATGCACCTTTAACATACAGCTCCATTATTATTATTTTGTTATCATGTATTCATTGGAGGTTTCACATGGTTGTATGCTGGACCTCCTAATGATCTGTTAAAACAAGTGCATGTGAAAATCTGAATGATATACAACTTAAAAGATACACAATTCAAACAAGGCTAGCCATCTCCAACTGACATTTAGAGCGTGTGGTCACTGACACGGTTTCCTGCTCTTTATTGATTACCTTCCAGCTATGAAAACATTCCACTCATTACTTATGTGACTACAATCGGGTAAAAGGGAAGAAGATCCAAAGCGGAATACTTTTCAGGCTTGTAATGCTCTGTGGAATGAGACATTTCATTCATGCTAATACAATCTTATACAAATTACATCATTGGTCCTCATGGGAAATGTGAATCATTGCAGGAAAAAGGGGATGACAACTGGGTAATTGTTGGTTGTACAATTACACATTTACAGTATGAATGAAAAGCCTGGGATTCCACTTGATGACAGAGCAGCAGAGAGACAAAGACCCTGTGAGATGTGTGCATGAACTGGTGCACCTTACAAAGGAGCGTTCATCCCAGCTGGGAGTTACACCTAATGCATAGATCCATCTATTATCACTTAAACCCAGGAGGAGCCAGTGGTGCTCCACCTCTTTACATCCAAATCATATGCTGCCAAAGAGTCCCGGCTAGTTATCTTCTATACCACGATACATTTTGATAGAGAAGATTTCCTGTACTTTCTAGCACCTGTTATAACAGACCCTTCCCCACCTACGACTGAAGTGAACAGTGAACATAATCCATGCAGAAAAAAAAGTTTCCTCCAAAACAAGTTGGCAGGACACATTTTGTTAAATATCTCTATCCAGTTAATGCATACGTTCTCTCATTTATGAAAATGAGGATGAACAAAATACCAAAATCTTTGGATAGAAATGCAATACCAGTACTTTTTGATCTGTATGACTCAGCCTCACAATACTGAACATTGTACACACAAGGTAGTCTTTATTGCAGAACTACTGTGTTGGATGCATTATGTTGAAGTATATTGTATTGTAGTACATTATAGTCTTTTGATTCTTGTGCACGATAAAACAGCCATAGTTTGGCTCAGTGAAAGGAAAAACCTATTTTAAGACATCTGTGAATTTACATGTGAGCTGTGAGCAGAGAATGAAGAAACTGGAGATACTTCTTCAGGAGGAAAGAGTTGAACAAATCAGCTGGTTCATAAATTGTGATGTAGAATGACACAATGAGCTGATTTGCCTTGGAGGCAGAGAGAGAGAGAGAGAGAGAGAGAGAGAGAGAGAGAGAGAGAGAGAGAGAGAGAGAGAGAGAGACTGTTACAAATGGGCTTTTGCTATCAAGCGCCTGCTAAGCAGGATGAGTCTTTTTACACCCTGACAACAAATGGAGATATCAGTGATATTAAAACAGACAAGGCCCCCTTTAACCTACTTGGCACAATTTGTTTGGAGTTAATAGTCTGTTGTTGGAGATTTGATCAGCAGTGAGCCAAGTGGATCACATGCAGTCCAAACAGTCCACAGTAGCTGTCACTTCTCATCACATCAGCACCGCTGCTATACCAGGCTAATTCAGAGAGGAAAAACTGCTGCTAAAGGAAGGGTGTGTGCGTGTATGTGTGTGTGTGTGTGTGTGTGTGTGTGTGTGTGTGTGTGTGTGTGTGTGTGTGTGTGTGTGTGTGTGTTTTTTTTTCCTTGAGGTACAACAACAAACATTTGGCTGTGTTGGATGGGTGTAGGGTGTGTTTGTGTGTTTGTGTGTTTGTAAGAAGGTCTGTATGTTTGTGCAAAGACATAGATAATACAATTCCAAAATCATATCTGTATTTATGATTATTTTACAATTATTAATATTTTAATTCTCTGTTTAGGTGTCTCTGTGTGGTTTGACAGACGCTACTATAGACTCGCTGATTAAATGTTTTTAGCTGGGAGATTTAAATGATATTTGCATCTTCATTTATGAAACGAAACAATGAAAAAAAATGAATATAGTACCATGTATTCTATGCTGCTTCTCTTTCCTCCAGCTCCCTACTCCATCAAGCTACAAGCCCGGACTGCTGCTGCTATACCACACATCCTCCAAACTGCCCTGTCCTCTGACCTTCCCCCTGTATCCCTCCCCCACCTGGACGTGGAGCAATGTGAGTAGAAGTAAAAGTTATTTGAGTGGACTTCTCTTCTTGTACTTCTTACCATTGGATGTATTATATTAGTAATCCCATTGTTGGATTGGAAACCCATTATATCTCTCTGTCTCACATAGACAGGATTGGAATAGAATTTCACCTGTACACACAAACACACAGAGAAATCCTGACGTCATTTGTCCAATATGTACCTTCAATAGAATCCTTCCATTGATTTTCAATGACAATGGGGCACCTAAACAAACTATTTTCAGATCCCTACAATAGATAGCCGTGGACATATTTAACATAAATTCCAGCGGACATATTTCATAACCAATAAACTTTCATGTTGAGAGAATTCCTGTGCTACGTCTAACATGAGGGTAACAGAATTCCCACCATAAGATAGAGCCCCGTTTCATCCATGTTAGAGTCCCATAAAATAAAACATTCCTAATGTAAGCTTTGTTTAGGGGTCGAATGTGTCACATAGTTAGAATATGTGAGTGCGTACTTGTTTTGGATATGTACACTCTATTTATTGTGTGTCTTCTTTATTTATCTCTGGTATCAAGTTGTTTACATGAGATTTAGCAGATTGGCATCAAACGTTCAAGGCAATGCACTGTGACAGCTCTGTCACCTTCCTGCAGGGCCTGAGCACATCTAAACCTGACCTTATCTCCTGCACAGTACAGTCATGTGCAGCCATTTTAAATTGGAAAAAATTGTTTTCAATGAGATATTCCTTCAGTACTAGTGTTGCTGCTAAAATGGTTAATGCGCATTGTATATTTAGTCAATTGTGTCTGATTTCTACCAAAAAAGAACTTGATTTTCTAAAAAGGAGCTGATCAGAAAGTGCATTTTTCATAACTTTTTTCCATTAAGTCAAACTCAGATAAACTGATGAAAGAATAAAAGAGAATGTCCTCCCAAGAAGAACAACAGCATGAGTGCTTTCAGCCAGTGCCTGAAGATGACATCTGTTTACCTGGGAGCGGAGGGAAGTCAGGTGACGTTGTTATACAACGACAAAGTGCGCGCAGGGAGGAGGTCAGGTGGTTGAATGGATCACCAAAACATCAGACCGCTGGTTCCCATTTCCAACCAACAGTCAACGTTGTTTTTTCAAAGAACGATCATTCTATAACCTTAACCTCGTGTTTATTATTGTAACCATGACAACAAAGGTCCCCTAACCTTAACAAAATAGGCATTTTAACCCTAATTGTGTGCCTAAAGCTAATCAGACCTTAACTATAGTGTTGTCACATCATGAAACTGATTTATTTTTCAGCAGGGGCAGGTTCAGACTCAGATTGCAGTGGCTCAAAAACCTAAGTATAAAGCACATGGCAACTTTGACAATCTGGCAAGGAGTCAGTGGAAAAGGGCTGGTAAAATATCCGCCGGGCTGACGAGAGAAAGTGGGAACAGGTGAGCAAGGAAGGAGTGGCTGGAGTCAGAGTCTGGTGGACAGGTAGAGAATGGCAATGAACAGGTTTGGGGAAGTGGAAATGTGGCTGGAGGGAGGGACAGAGGCAGAACGAGACACGTGAATTCATCACATGTAAAACACATTTCACATGTGGTACCTTTTCATATACTGTAGCCACATGTGACAGCATTTCACATGTGGTATTTCTCATACAGGCATGTTTATGGACTTGTGAAATATTATATTTCACATGAGGTTTCTGTTAAGAGTCCTCAATTCAGAGTTAGGTACTGCTACCCTTTAGTTCCGTTTTAGTTGAATGCACTAGACAATTGTCAGACACAGATTTTGTACATAGTGACCCACTCAGGTATTCAGTGACCTCATTGCATGGACTCTTGAAGCTGCCTTTGCTGGAGCCCACAATAAGGAGCTTCTGTTTGTTTCTCTTCCATGGATTCCCAGGTACACACACACCTTCCGTTGACAATACACACAGAGGCAGACCTATTGTTAGCAGCACATCATCCATCACAGAAAAAAATCACTATGTGGACCACCACCAGAAACCCTTAGACCAGATTTATGTGCATTTTAGAAGTGTGTCTCAGAGGGTCAGAAAGGTGAGGCAGTTCAGAAATACATGTATTGCTCTTCATACTGGATCATCTCCACCTTCACATTACAATAATCTTGCTGTTTCACATATTTGACCTGCCAGAGGATATGCAGTTACTATAAAAGACTCTTGCATACCATCTGAGTAGGGCTTTGCCACACAACAAACACCCCTTTAGGTGAGGTGGTCCAATAATATAGTGAGTAATCTGGGAGGAACACACCCCACTCATTTTGTCAGCTGGCCTTTTTCAGCCTGGAAGACCTACAATGCAACCGGCCTTTTTTCTATCTTTGAGTTTTATCCCACAAAAATAGCATACGAACTTATATATTTACCTAAATGTTGATTAAATATGTATCTGACACATTGTAATGACAGCTGTAGCCTTCTAAAGTCAGCCCACCTTATTTTTCACAAGCTAATTGATCCAAATACTGAAGGTCCTGATTCAAAATAATAAAGTTGATAAGCTGGAATTATGGATATGATCTGGCTGAAAGTTTAACTGGAAGAATGCGACTCCTGAAACTGACGCATGCTGATGCTAGAGAGAAGACGTCTCACTCTGTTGGAGTTGTTGGGAACTACAAAAACACGCAGTTGTGTGGTGTTACCATAGACTGCATATATAGATGGACAACATGACAGTTAGCCAAAAGTGAAGCCAAAACATCTCGATCGCCCCCTGGTGGCCGGCTGCAGCATAGGTCATAAACCCTGCCTCTTCCATGTTAGCGGATGGGACATGGGCCAAACTGAAAAGATGGTTTCTGTCATTTTAGGTAGTTCTTATCACGCTGATGTTTGTTAAAGTGTTCATTTATCTGATAAGTGTGGTTTTAATTAGTTATTTGATGCTATAAAAAGGGGCTGTCACGTCATGATTGACAACTGTGAGTGTGCTTGTGATTGGTACAGGCAGGTGTATAGGCCGTGGCTCCATCAGCACAAGATGGCATCTCCCGTATCCGGGATATTTTGGCTTCATTTTCTACAATGGGAGGAAGTGGAGATGCGTCGTCCATCTTTATATACAGTCTGTGGGTGTTACAGAATGATGCTTCTTATATGTCATAAACAATCTTTGGCTGAGTACAGACACCTGCTGCAGAGAGCCCACATACCTGTCGACTGCCTAGTTTCATTTTGGCCTGTTATTGGATTACTCAGTGAATTAACATTGATTAGCGACAGCTGATATGACCTGCCATTTTAGCTGACATCTCTACCAAGTACACATGCAATGGTCCTAATGAAAAACAAAGTCATATCAACTGTATTTTTCAGCTAGTGGGGTTGCCATTGTCTAAATTCAGTGCATGTGAAATGAGTGAAAGCTCCTGCAGTAATGGCTGAGTGGTGGGCAATGCCATCAATCACATTAAATAAGACAGGCAGCACAACAGCCAATGGCAGAATTCAGCATGCAGATGAGAGGGCGCTACAACAAAATACAACCAAAAAATGTTTTCCTCTCTAATAGAGGTAGAAACACATCACTCTGTCGATTTAAATGGTTTCGTTCAGTTCAAAGACTCATAATCACTGACTATGTAGTTCGTTCACTTTTTACCTAAGCTAACCAGTTGCATCACCATTTAAATGGACTTCAGTACGTACAACAGTAAGTGAATGCATCACCGTTCATACGGCTGATTCTGAATCTGACTACTGAACCTTGAATGGAGGTGGGATGGGGAGAGATATACAGAGAAAGTGAGAAGGAAAGCTTAAAAAGAAAAGGAAGTTCAGAACATAATTGGACTTTTCTCTTTGTTTTCTCTTCCTGTCTGGATTAGAGGAGGGAGTCAGGAAGGATTTGGGACACATGGTAATTATCCCATCTGAGATCCCATCTGCGACCCCCCCTGTCCCCAGCCTGTTTTCTAAACCCTCCCCAGCCCTCTCAGCTTAAGCAGGATTGTCTTTCTCTGCTCCAGAGTCTCCGAGGTCACTAAAAACAAGCCGGGCTTGTGTGTCACAACAACAAAGGATTTCAAATGAAGAAGCAGATAGCTTTTAACGCCCTATGAGAGGAGCCAGCACTTGTTTTGCAGCCTTCAGTATTTCAGGAAGCTTGAGTTTTGCGCGGGTTGTGTCTAGTTTGATTTATCAGTTTTTGATTTCACGTCGACACAAAAGACAGAACCATTGTGGTATCAGTTACAACAATACAGAAGGTCTAGCTTTATTTTTTTGTGTTTTTTATTTTTTTGATGTGAACTCCTCATCATGCATTAACATTTACTTACTACTGCCATACAAAATATACAGTAGTACACAGTAAATGCTCTTTTATGCTCTCTTTTATTGGTTAACTTAAATATTTCAATAGAATCAGAGCTGACTGTATGTTTTTTTAATAAAAGCTATTGTATGGTAAAGTTTAAGTTGGTACCTCTTATTTTACATGTGTAATGTAATACATATTACATATTTTACTAGGAGTTTATTAGTTGTGACTAATGACTTGATAGGGTTAGGGCAGTCATGAATGAGTAAATCATTTCTTTATAAATGGCTTTTTGTTCAGATCTTCTGCAGCTTTTTCCCAAAGTCATCGGGGGAATCTTCCTGACCATATCAAATAAAAACCCAAAGCTGTCTTTATTAATCTCACTGATCTATAAATTACCGACCATTTATAGTTGCAGTGGTTAAACCCTTTATGCAGTATTACTGCACTTTAATGACCAAAGCATTTTCAACATTTACATGTTTCTGACCATATAAATGTAAATTAATTTCTTATACTATTTGAAGAGTTTGTTCTAATAATGAAACATCTATATTTTAGATGCTTTCCTATTGTGTTTAAACAATATCACTCATGGAGACAGAACACATTTCTATACTGTAGAACATACTGTATCTGCATGGTTAGAAACAATTAGGGGGAAATGTTGTTTTCTTTAACCCAGTATGACTGTATGTTCCTCTAGCTGATCCTCCAGCTGGAGCTAAATCTACCTGGATGTATTTATGTGCATCACTGTTTTGTTCCACTGACTGGAATGTGGGATGTGATGAGGCTCATGCAACTGGAAGAAAGTATTTTAAATGAAGCACAAGAGGTGTTTTTGTTGTTAAAAGAGCAGGTTTACAGACTTTTTCCTTGGCTCCATTGGACTCTGCTGTTTCTACCAGAACACAGCGAGCAACTGCAGGCCACTGTAACCTATAGGTACTGTGTATTAGTCAAAACTACATCAATAAGAGCCCGGTTATAAAGTACCAATTATCAGTTTCTGCTCTCCTAGCCTTTTGTGGTCCCTGACCCACTCTTTACTGCATCACAAAGTGCATCACTTTCTTATGTAACCGGACTGGGAGCATGAGTCGCCATTGGACTCCTTCTTGGCTGCATGCACTAAGCAGAACAAAGTGTCAACATAACGGATGCCCCTCAGATAATAATAGCACTTACAGGAAAGCAAGGGATTGATTTTAGATCTCCTTTTCCCCCAAATGTGGAGGCCCTACATCCCTCTGCTCCTGACTAATGACACATAGGGGCCTCTTATCCTGATAACTATGTCATATTTTTATCATCAATATGTCAATTTCATAAAATTCAAAAGTGAAGTCCAGATAGAGGCCTACTGGATCCAAACCCTCAAACTTGTTAAGTTTTTTCAACTGAATGTGTAATACAGGTTTAGCTATTCAAACACTGTACTTACTGTAACTCTAACATCATAAGCATTTTATTTGTCTTTAAGTGTTTGGCCCTCCTCATGCAATGATGTTGCCGTGTTCCCAGATCTCAGCATTTACTTTGGTGAGTCCAGCGTTATGATAACTTATAAAAAAGTGGCCTAAAATGGGAACAAAGACCCAAGTTGTAAGAAACCAGAACTTTCCTGTAGGTTTCAGTTCGCTCATGCTCACTCATTCGTGCTTGGCACGTCCTCTGTGGTGTGGCAGTAGCTCAGTCCATGGGGACTTGGCTTGGCAACCAGAGGGTGGTCCAACAGCTGCATGTGTATGGTCCTGTGGGATTATTAATCAGCTGCAGCAAAGAAGAAGCTGCTGGTGTGACTGCGGCCGCAGGAGGACAGAGCTCTAGAGGGTTCCATGTCCAGAGAGGAGACACTCTGGATATCATACATGTTCTAAATGTGTACGTTCACTCGCTGAGTGTCAGGGGTGTAGTTGCAACTGGGCAAACAGTACAACAATGAAGTATAATAATGAATTACGTCATTAAGGGCTATGGTTAAGGTTAGTGTTATTGTACCTCTGCATACTTACAAGAAAAAGGTAGCATCTACCTTAATGAATCACTGATTTATTGCACCACCCCGTGAGCACGCTAAGTGACCCAAATCAAACACACCCACGATGTTGCGTGACCAACAGGTGCAAGCTGGGTCTGGCTAACATGCTAAATGCTCATAGTGGATCCTCCAGGTGATTTCTGAGTTCACTGAGGAACTTTTACCTTCAGTGAGGCTGAGTGGACTGGTTATAGTGGGACAGAGAGGATGAGTGGACTGATTATAGTGTGCCAGAGAGGACTTTGTGGTCCACAGAGCTTACAGAATGGAAATGGAATGGAATTTATTGTTGTTTTGGACATCAGGACTTGTGGTGTGATGTTGTTCCACTAGTGTATTCATTGACAGTTAATGCAATTTATTTTGTAGCCTAAAGGTGTTCTTTAATTCAGCCCTTATAGTATAAGGGGTGAATTAAGGCTTATACATTAATGGGAAATGTAGGATCCAGTGTTTTTGGAGTTTGACAGATGCTGTATGTTTTCTCAAACCCATGTCAGGATGTGATGATGGGACATCAGTGTAGCCTCTCAGAACACTGTCTGTTGTAAGATTACCGCAACCTTCCTTTATTATTGTTATGCCCATACCACATTCCATGATTTGTACATGTGATGTAACAATCTGTATAAAATCTGCTTAAAGGTGCATCCCTATAGCTCAGTAGACACGGTGGATTTTCATCCTCTCAGTATGTGTCAACTCTGTGCCAAGTGGAAAGAAGAAGCATATCGTCTTTCTCCATGTTGCCGTTATTTCTCCAGCTGACAAACCAGAGCCAGCAGGCTGCTTTCTGGGACACAGAAGCTGGAATCCAGGCTAGTGGAGTCTGCTACAAATATTCAGCTCAGGTGGAGAAGTCATGCATCATACAGAGACACTAAAATAGAACAAGTCACAAGTCCACTGTCAATACTGAGCTCCTCTTTTTCCACTTCACACACTGTAAAAACATCTGTCTTTACCATAAGTCATTTAGCCTCCAACACTTCTTCAAACACAACACTTCCCAACATGACCCCAGTCTTCTGCTCAGGGTGTATTCATGAAACATGTGCAAGTGCAGCTCCGGACCAGTCCTGATGGATTTAGGATAAACTCCAAATAACAGTATCAGTTCTAATTTTAAGACACTTAACATTGATTCATGAAGTATATTAGCAGTAAAAATGTTTCCATGCTGATTAACTGCTGCAAACTTCACCTGTGTTAGATGGCTCTTTCATCGCTTATACGGCCTTTGCCTTGTCCGGGTCTGGTTGCACTCCATCTGCTGACAGAATGTGACCAAGGAACTTGACTTCATGCCTGCCTAGCTCACACTCCTCCAGAGTTCAGTGTGATGCCGGCTTCCTGGAGCTTGAGCAGCACAGTGTGAAGTCTGGCATTGTGCTGCTGTTGGCCTTTTTACCAAATGAGAACATCATCTTCATGACATTGTACTCCCTACAGCCCATTGAGGACCATCTACATCCTTCGTTGAAAATTGTCACAGGCTGACGCTGTCTGTTGAAGCAGTAGCGTCCAGAGAGGGTTATGGTAGTGTATTTTGCTGACTCAGGGGACAATGGAATCTGCCAGAATCCTCTGTTAGCATTCAGTTTGCTGAAGACCTGAGCTCCTGAGAGAGATCCAAGCATCTGCTCAACTTAAGGCAGGATGTATTTCTCTCTGCAGACTGCTTCATTAAGACAGGTGAGGTCAACACAAATACGCACTGAACCATGCTTTGTTGGTATACTGGAACCATACCAGAACACTAGTCTGTTGGCTCTTCGACGCTGGAGATAACTCCAATTCTCTCCGTTCGTTCAAGCATGTCACATGTCTCGCTGGGCACTGCCATTTTCCATGCCAAGGAGATTTTCCACAGCTGTGGCATGGCTGTCGATGAGATGGCGCTTTTGACGTAGCTGATTGTGATTGTGTTTTGGCTGATTTGGGGTCTTTGGTATGTGCAGCTTTTGTCGTCACTGCATCAATTTCATTTTTAGTTTCTCTGAGGTCTGTTTGCTGTCTTTTTATCACTTCCGACTGTCATGTTGCCATGTTGACCGCTTTTTGTATTGTCAAATCCTTGTCCAACTCCATTCTCTCAGATAGACCGGTGTCTCTAAGTTCTACTATGAGGCAGTCTCTGATTGAACCTCAGTGGTTTCAGGGGGAGACATGATGGCGCCAGTGTGTGTGGCCTGCCGTCTGCCAGCTCTGCCAGCTCTGTTTATGCTGGTGTTACTTCTGTTATTTGTCATAAAAGATGCTGACTCTACTGGTTTATGATCGCCAAGCACTCTTTAATATAAGGTTTGCTGCCGAAAAACTTGTTAAGTATGACCTGGGTGGACAGAAAACGTATCTTCCCCCGATCCTGTCGGGAATACCTGCTCACCTCCGTCGCGCTATGGCTCCACTACCCCGGAGGAGGCCTCACAGACGCCGGGGTAAACGCAGCGGTTTGTTGGTGAAAATGAAATCCTTTCTGGCGCTCTCTCCTGGGACTAATCCCCGCAGTTTTATGGCTGAATATGGATGGGATCATCGCCATTTTGTTCACTGGCGCTCTCTGAATCCTGTATACACCTGGCTGGTACCTGTTGTCGGCCCGGTTGAGGAGATCCAGACCCCCCGCCTTCGCTCACCTCGTCTCCGCAGAGGTGGGGTAAACCCCGGAAGCCTTCGGCCGCTGGGTCGGGCACCCCGGACGGCAAACGGCCCAGCTTCAACCAGGATAGCCCTGGTTAATGCTAGATCACTAGCAAATAAGACATTCATTCTTAATGACTTCTTCACTTCCCGTGGACAGGATTTCCTGTGTGTGACTGAAACCTGGCTGAGTGTCGGTGAGTCAAGCTCATTTTCAGAAGCTTTACCTCTGGATTGTACATATTTTAACTCCCCGAGGACTACTGGACGTGGTGGAGGAGTTGCCACTGTTTTTAAGAAAATTTTTAACTGTAGGCAGCTGTCGTCAGATTTCTACTCCAGCTTTGAACTGAATATGTTCGAGTTGGATCCATCTCAGCCGGTACTGTGTGCCATGATATACCAACCACCTAAATATAACAAGCACTTTGTTATGTTTCAGTTCAAACGGATCCCAGGAAGCAGAACACGCACACAGCCAGATCTATAGTGAACACTAGTTTATTTAACAATGGTGACCGGGGCGGGCAGAGGCAGGAGGAGAGCCGAGACTTCCAGCGGCTGTAGTAACGACGGCAGGCAGAGCAGGAGGCAGGCAGAGGCTGGAAACTGATACCGGACTGGAGCGGGTCTGAAGCGGAGAAGAAACTGAAGTTAGCCAGAGGATTAGCAGTGGCAAGAGTTTAACTAGTCTCAGGGGTGAGTCAAAGTTACCACACAGGTGAACGGACAATCTGACGAAGAATGAGGAGCTGCGCCAGGTATTTCAAGGCTGAAGGTGATTGCTGATGAGCCTCAGCTGCGCCAGGAACCAGCAGGAGACAGGTGGCCACGCCCAGGTGTAGACACACACACACACACACAGACACACACACACACACAGACACGCAGGGAAAACAGGAGGCAAAACAAAGGGAACAGGGGAGCAACCCTAACCATAACACACTTTATCAATGACTTTTCTGATTTTTTGGCTGGAATTATGCCAAAATATGACAGGATTTTAATATCCATGTCTGCTGTCCCACTAAGCCGCTGGTTAAAGACTTTTTAAATCTTATTGACTCTTTTAATCTTGTTCAGTCTGTGACAGGTCAAACACAAGAGCATGGGCACACACTAGATCTTGTTTTATCATGTGGTTTACCCATTTTTAACATTGAAGTATGTGATGCAGTTTTCTCCGACCACATGCCTGTCTTATTTGAGATCTCTCTTCCCTGTCATATCGCTAAACCTTGTGCTCCTGCTCATTGTCGTTGTATGATTAACCCTTCCACTGCTGTACATTTCTCCGCTGCTTTTAATAATGTTGGGACTCACTCATGATCTCCCCTTTGTTTTAACACTGCGGAGTTGACCTCACTATTTTATTCCACCTGCCAAAACATCCTGGATATTGTTGCTCCATTTAAAATCATGCCTTACAAAGCTAAATCTGAGCCATGGTTGAATGACACTACTCGTGCTGTCAGACAAGAATGCAGGAGAGCTGAACGAAGGTAAAACAAGTTGCAGGTGCCTCTTGACATTTTAAAGGACAGCTGGTGCAGATATCAGAAAAATGTCAAAACTGAAAAAACAAAATATTTTTCTGATATTATTTTAAATAACTGTCACAAACCTTATGTTCTCTTTAGCACCATTAACGCAGTTCTCAATACCCCCCAATCTGCTTGTCTTGATGTTTCCTTTGAAACCTGTGAAAAACTTCTCCACTTTTTTGCTAACAAGATTGTGAACATTAGAGAACATATCGCACCTCCTTCTTATGACCCGTCCGTCACTGTCACTTGCTTGGCTGTCTTTAACCAGTTTGAGCCTGTGTCTCTGTCACTTCTAAAGGACATTATTGGTCATATGAAACCTTCAGCTTGCCCCACAGATGTTGTCCCCTCTCGACATTTTAAAGACATTTTTGAAACTGTTGGACCAAGCATCCACAAAATTATGAACAGCAGTCTTGCCTCAGGTGTTGTTCCAGCTACTTTTAAACATGCAGTAGTGCAACCACTGATCAAAAAATCCAATCTGGACACCTCAGTCTTCTCCAATTACAGACCAATTTCCAAACTCCCATTTCTTTCAAAAGGTTTGGAAAAAGTTGTACTTATACAATTGCAATCTTTTTTAGACATACATGGCATTCTTGAGGTGTTCCAGTCTGGTTTTAAAGCCCTTCATAGCACTGAATCTGCACTTTTAAAAGTTTTTAATGATCTTTTATTAGCTACTGACTCTGGGGATTCTGCCATTCTTATGCTTTTAGATCTCACAGCTGCATTTGACACAGTAGACCATAGTATCCTCATCTCTCGCCTTGAGCATTGTGTCGGCATTAAAGGTATTGCTCTGGAGTGGTTCAGGTCTTACTTGGCTGACAGAAGTTTTTCTGTCAGCTTTGGTGACTCTGTGTCCTCCTCAAAACCTCTTCCTTGTGGAGTCCCTCAGGGTTCTATTCTTGGGCCGATCCTATTTTCTCTTTACATGCTACCCTTAGGGTCTGTTCTCAGAAAATATGGCATCTCGTTCCACTGTTATGCAGATGACACTCAAATTGACCTGCCTTTGAAACGGAATGATTCAAATTCTTTAAAATCATTGTTGGACTGTCTCAAGGACATCAAAGCCTGGATGGCCATGAACTTTTTAAACTTCAATGAGACTAAAACTGAAGTCTTGATACTTGGACCCAGTGGTGCCTGTGATGCCCCTCATATGGACCTGTGTTCTCTAGAACCATACGTTAAACCCACTGTAAAAAATGTGGGTGTGCTAATGGACAGTGATTTTAAATTGGACAAACAGATCAACTCTGTGATCAAATCCAGCTTTTTCCAACTGAGGCTCTTATCTAAGGTCAAGCCCTTTTTATCATTTAATGATTTTGAGAGGATTATACATGCTTTTATCTCGTCCCGACTTGACTACTGTAATGCACTTTATGTTGGTGTTAGCCAGGCCTCCCTATCACGCTTGCAGTTGGTCCAGAATGCTACAGCTCGTCTTTTAACAGGAACACGCAAACGAGAGCACATTTCCCCCGTACTGGCCTCCCTTCACTGGCTCCCTGTACGTTTTAGGATTGATTTTAAGATTTTATTGTTTGCCTATAAATCATTAAATGGGCTAGCTCCAACCTATCTCTCTGACCTTCTGCACCCACATGTCCCATCAAGGTCACTCAGGTCCGCTGACCAACTCCTTCTGGTTGTGCCAAGATCAAGGTTGAAGCACAGGGGAGATCGGGCTTTTACAGTTGTAACCCCCAAACTTTGGAAGGAGTTGCCTCTGCATGTCAGGCTGGCCCCTACATTGCCTGTTTTTAAATCTCGTCTTAAAACACATTTTTATTCCTTGGCTTTTAATTTAGTATGAGAGTTGCTCTTTTAATTTTTTTATTTTTTATTTTATTGTCTTTTGTACTTATGTTTTTATTGTGTTTTATGGGTTTTTGCTACTTTGATTGTACAGCACTTTGGTCAACTGCTGTTGTTTTTAAATGTGCTTTATAATTAAACTTGACTTGACTTGACTTGACTAACTCATCATGAAGTGCTCCGTGGCTGCAGTTTTTTGCTAGGGCAAACTATGAAGGAGTTTACGGCCTCGTTAGCTTGCCGCACTCTTTGGTTAAATCTTGTCCTCTTGTAAGTTACATTTTTCCTGGGCATCCAGTATGACTCAAAAGGGTCTTTGACCACGCTGTACTGTTGTCTCTCTGCACTGGATAAAGCTAGGCCCCGCAGTATGTTGTCTGCTTCATCCCCCATGTAGTAGATTAAGATTCTCATCTGGTTAGTTTGTGAGCTAAGATGTAGGTTACTGGCCACTCAGATTCATTCCAACCTTCGTATCCACCTTTCCCAGTCCCGGAGCTATGCTGATATTTCATAAATGTGACTGCTTAAATTTGCCATGTACCCCTTTTCTCTTAAAATGACACATTCCCTCTTTTTTTCTTAGAACACATACATGCAACATCCACATGCTCAAGTGTCTTCAAACTACACACAAATGCATGTCTGACTGAGTGTTTCAGCTGTTATCTGGTAGAGTCTGGGTGGGACCAGTTGACCTGACTGGTCGAACAATTATGTGAGACTTCCAACCAAGACAGTCCAGCTTTGGGGCAAAGAGATGGCCTTCAGATCAGGAGGTGGGCGGTTCTCGTCTCACACAGGTTACACATGTAGACCAAACTAGTTCCTAAAATCACAGGGAGTAACCATATAGTGTGCTAACCTGTTTTCCAGACTAATTAATAGATTGTATTTCAATTATGAGTTTTTAACTGTGGTAGTCATAATGTGACTGTTGAGGTCTGTTGGTATGATTCGGAGGGAGAAGCAAGACTTTGTGAAAGCCTGGTGCTGAGCAGACTGCTGGTAAGAGTAGTTCCAGTGTTTCTTTTGTGTTGTAAGTAAACTTGCAATGTGTTTACACGACTGGACATTGTCTCATTGTCTTGGCTTGCCATTCTTTAAGGCATTTGTTTAGCTTTCTAAGTGACTTAAGAGGTTTAAAGCACTGAAAAAAGCTGGTGGTGTAACGTGAGTGAAGATTGTTTTTTGTCAAACATCTCTGATGATTTCCCTCTTTTTAATTGCATTTAAATGTACATTGTGAAACGTATGAAGACTTTGCCACCAAGCTATTCTGTCTTCTTAAAAGTCTTTTATAGCTGTATGACCAGTCAGTTTAATTGGCCCCATACAGTCTCTTTCTGCTCTATCATATAATAAGAGTCCACTTAGGGGAAACATTTGTTCACACATGCATACGTGCGTTTGTGTCTGAAGAATCATAAGCATGTAGGTTTGTGCACTGGAATCGCTCAAATCTCAAGCACATATATATGCTCATATGTGTTTGTGTATATGCACTTGTACTTTTGTGAGAAAAGAGGTACCAGTATGTGCACGTGCCTGTTATCATCCCTCATAGTGTGTGTGTGTGTGTGTGAAGGACACAGAGCTGGAACAGGTGGCTCCAACACAGGACTCTGGGTGATGAATGACAGCAGGCAGGAGTCACAACCGCAACACATCATTATTATTATTATCACCACCAAACCCTCCTTCATCAGAGAGAGGTGTCTATTTGTGTGTGTGTGGGTGTGTATGTAGAATGTGGTAGGTGTGAGTGATCTGATTGGTTCTGCCCCTGAATACACAACTTACTTACAAGTTTAAAGGCCTTATCAGTCATTTTTGACTATATACATCATGTCAATATTCGCTTGACTTGCAAGTGTTTACTGCCACATGGGGAGAGCTTAAAGGTAGGTGGGAGAGAGAGAAAGAAAGAGTGAGAGAACTTTCTTATGTGATAGTGACAGAGACAGACAGAGGGGTCGGAAGAGGGAGAGAGAGGTTAGCCTGTGAGTGAGAGAGAGAGAGTGTTAGGTGATGTGTGTCTCTCTGGAAAGACAGTCTCACTAATATTGTATAGCACAGGGTGCACTCCTGTGATCTATTCTAGTCACCTGAGTTTGGTCACAATTTGAGAGCAATTAACCAGTCAAAGTTCTCTTTATGAGTTTGATGAAACCCAATTTCAAAACTGGTCAGAATCTTAAAAGCCATTTTGAGCCATTGTGCACTTATAAAACTGTTTCTTGCTATCAGCTATTGAGGTTTAGTTAAATCAGCTATCTGCCTCAGCAAATCCAACACAGAAAAATGCAACCCAAGGGAAGGAAAAAGAAAAACAATAAACACTTCTGACTGAAATAGAAAATAAAAGAAAATATTGTTTTCCAATATGAGCAGTGAATTAATGGCACCTGCAAAAAAGAGTGGAAAGAAATGGTTTCACCTGAAACTATAGAAGCTAAGAAACGCTTGTTGGCTGCAGTAGTATTTGGAGGTGTTCAGTGCACAACAAATCTTCAAAGTGAACTGTCTACACTGAATCAGTAGCTTTTAGCAGTCGAGCTCCTCACTAGTGACTGAGAGCATCGCTGTCCGCTCAGCTGTGATATACACTACGTTACTTCCTCTTTAAAAGCTCATTAAAGAAACAATAATAATCTGATAACTCTGTCTTAAATAATAGACTGCTAAGCTGTTGTAGCTAAGCATGTGTAGGCTAGTTTAGTACTGAACTGAGTAACAGCTTGGACTGAACATACTGAACTAAGACAGTCACAGTCAGCGCTGAACGTTGCTGTACCAACGGTGATGCCTTCACTTACTGATGTTCGTACTGAAGCTGTGCATTTTTCATGAACGAAGCCCAGTGATTAGCTAATGGTGTGTGGGTGCACTTTCCATTGTAACATCAGCAGCAAGGTAAATGGGAAATCAAAAAAGAAGGTGACTATGTGAGAATAAATGTTGAGAAAATAAAGAATGAGTTAATGATTTAACCTGTGCTCATAGCGATGAAATAGGAAAAGTATGATGAAGAACAAAAAAGCCAGTCCAGGGGCAGAGGATGTCCCTGCATGTCAGAGTGTGCCTTCACAGAACAGGAAACAAGGACAGCGTTTTCTCTGTGGGATCTGACCATCACATATATCATCAGATTTCTAAAAGAAAATCACGCATGTGTGTGTGTGGGTGTCAAGTTTATTTACTTGTATTGTGTTTGTGGAACTGTGTGTGAACAATATATGCCAAGGCCAAGAGAACACACCCCACTACATGTCTTTTGGGTTTAGCACAGACTTGCCTTGTGTTGGCTTGTTTCTGGGGATGCTGGCTGTTGGAGGGGTGGATGGGCTGCATTTCCAGCACAATGAGCTGTTCGACTTTTAGCAGGCCCCTGTGCTGCTGCGCTGTCAGCCGGGCCCCAGCCTCCATCTGGAGCACTACGAGGTGTGAACATTGTCTTCAGCAGTCTCCTTCACCGCCCTTCACCACTGCTTGCACTTTGTCACATTTGCAGGTCCATTTACAAACGCTATGTAGCTGTTATGGAAAGTTTTCTCCCTCCTTGCCTGGATCATAGAGAGTTATCATGTGAATTTGAATATGGCGATACTTATATTTTGTGTTATATTCTGTCCAACATAGCTCCAAATGAAACAAAAATGGTAACATGTTTCAGACCTGTCTAATTTATTCTTTTGTTAAAAAATACCTAAAAGCCTAAAGAAGATTGCAATGGTCATTACACCTGTTTAAGATGTTGGACAAAACAAACAGCATATTAGGATCATGTGATATGGGCAAAAGCAAGTAGGTGGACCTTGAGTTGAGAGTAGTTTTGTCAGCTACGGTTTCCGAGGTCATGAATGAACTCATTTTACTGTTCTTCATTTCCATAACATATCCTCTCTACAGCCACACTTTGAGCCTGTATGAGTCAAGCCAGAGACCACAGTGCAAGTTAAAATCGGATCATAACAGTGCCTGTTTCTTCTGTCCATACAGCATGTTAGTGCCTTACCTACTACTCCAGTAACAAGAAGAGACTGGAGCAGAAGGGACTTTTCTCCTAAAGCCTCACCCACCACTATCTCCAGGGTTCATACGAAGTCTTGAAAGTGTGGAAAATGCTTAATTTTTACCTTTCTGTTTTCAAGGTTAGGAATATGCTTGAATTTGAATATACTCCTTGATTTTCAACATAATCTGTTGTTTCATTGTCTACACAATCACTCACATAAACCAAAAATCTTTTAATATTTGAAATGAAACAATCCCGTCGTCATATTTGTTTGTTGTCTCCTGGCATTTATAGTAACAATTTAGATGATAAAGGCTTTGCGAGTCTGGAAATCTGTGCTTTAGGTACCTTGAAAGTGCTTAATAAGTGCTTGAATTTTACTCTTAAAAAGCTGTACGAACCCTGTATGTTAGTAGAGATACAATGTGAGACCACAACAGTTCTATCAGGAGAGACCTAACTGAAATAGAAGCTTAAAGAGCAACGGTGTAGGTTACGTTTTAACTTTGGTAGGGATCAATAGGCATAGTTGTGTATGTGTTCTTTTTCTCCTCTATATGTACACATGTGTGCACACATATAGTGTACACACATGAATAGCTTGAGTCTGCAAAATTTGACTTCATTTAATATGCATTTGCTCATATAACTTACTAAAACAGGACATGTATGATATGAATTTTTCTCTGGTTTTAAACAGATATTTTATATTTGACTTTATTAATACAAATCTGCAGCTAAAATTAATAATTAAAAATGTTGCACTATAAATGTTACAAGAAACTAAATGGATAATAACTTGTAGGTAATGTGCTATTCTGTTTGAATCAACTGTCTGCTGTAAACCATCTTCAAACCTCACCTGAGATTCAGTAACTCTGCCTGTCTGGTGATTTGACAACACAAATCAAACGTTTTCTGCAGTTAATGAAAAGGCAATGCTCTAACATTACCATTAATAACACTCATCTTTAGGATTCTCCTGATGAAATGATGCCTGACATTCTGCTATGACTTATTTACACTATAATGTCAATAAAGTCATGGCCTCTACAATAATAACTCAGCTCCTGATCAACTGGTGAAAAAGGGGAGGACTGGGTATGTGTTAGTTCAATAAACTGGAATCCTACACGTTCATTTCAAAGATGATAAGTGTTCACTCTACTGACAGTGCTGCAGCTAGCCGCAGCTTACCAGATCATCGCACACAGACCTGGCAACCATGCATAGGTCTTAGCAGTAACACTGATTTGTAAAAATATTGGCAGTATACCCAAATGTACACCAATGCTTTGTTTACATCAGGGCACCTTTAAGATTAAAGATTTATTTTTGTTTCAAATCAACACATTTCCAGTACAATCATTTATCTATAAGGTTAATTATCATCATCAAAAACATAATATATTAATTACAGTACCGTGAGTATATACCAATCATGCTGATTATTTTAAACCAATGCATATGTAGAACATTAGCTTTTAAATCAGTACTTGAATCAAGACCATTTCCCCCTCTTACTGATATCCTGTAGTCCTTCCTTCAGTGTTTGGACGCTCCTCAGCAGTTGGCAGGGCAGGTATAAGAGACACGCAGGGTGTTCTGGCCCTCCTTTATCTATTTCAGCCTCTAACAGCTTGTCTTCGCCGGCGGGCATGTGTCATTTTTCAGTTGTCTGGGTCACATTAGTCTAACAAACAGATATACTTCAACTTTGATCAATACAAATGCCCACATTTGCTGCGTAGCAGGTTGTGCTTTACACACAACTGCAACCTGAAATGTTTATCTGGCTCCTTCAAGTCTGTTATCTCACTGCTTATGTGTGTAACCACATTTATGTGTATTGGGTTGTGAGTGCAACAGTAGTGTGGCTGAACCAATCCAGTGTAGACACTGATGGAGGACTGCAGTTGTGCTGCTGATGTGCTGTTTTCACTGTGTGGCCGGTGTCTAGCAGGTGTAAGGCCTAGAAGGTCTTCAGGTAAGCCAGTTTAATTCCCCAGGTCTGTAAGTCCTCTGCAGATGCAGATGTTGCATCATTCTCCTGTTACAGACTGCTGTGGCTCGTCTCTATCTACTGTACCTGAGTCTCCACTGCAAAGTTTTCCAGGACTTTTATCTTTAGATTATGGTCCTAGTTTTTAGTTTAAGTTCAGTTTCTAATCAAGATTTCAGTCATATTTTCTTATTTACCTCTTTGTGTTTGCTTGAGTTGTTTTTGTTTCGTGATTCATGTGTTATTTGGCTGCTGTGAAGCTACAATTCTCCTTAGGGATTAGGGAGCTGAGTTTTAATAATTAGTCTTTAATTATTTTAAAACATTGTTGGTTCATTTATATATTTTACACAATTTATTCATATAATATTGAACATATTGGAGTTCCATATTGAAAGGAGGCATTCCTAGAAATGAGGAGACTCACCGTCAAAAACACACAAGTCCTCCTGAGGATGTTTGAACAGAAACAAATCAACCCAATACAGAC